>CM037881.1:24565997-24828497 GCA_021292165.1 Shinisaurus crocodilurus
ATCCAGTGCCGTGGCCTTCTTGCAGGTAACTGGGGCGGGGTGGTGGTGGTGATGTCGGGCAAAGGAGCAAGAGTAGACAGGGAGGGAAAAAGCCCAGGAGTAGAAACAGCAAACGGAGCCAAGGCAAAAGGGCTGAACCGGTGGATGATAAAGGTTTTTATTTAAAGACTATGTAAAATGGCCAACAGCGTTTCGAACCTAAGTTCTTCCTCAGGGCAATCTAAATACAAACATATAAGTATATACCATTAAAACAACTTATTATAAAAGAATATTAATATAATTAAAAGTATCTTCAAACCTTAAAAAATTTTTTTGTAAAGGTTTGAAGATATTTTAATTACCGGTATATTAATATTCTTTTATAATAAGTTGTTTTAATGGTATATAATTATATGTTTGTATTTAGATTGCCCTGAGGAAGAACTTAGGGGCAAAGGAGCAAACCAGAGCTCCAAGATTTCATGGGCCTCGACGCAAACAGACCTTGGCAGGTAGCGCCACCCTCCGCAAGTCTGCTCGGAAGTAGGTCCGACGGGACTTGCTCTCTGGCACATAACGCCTAGGGTTGTAGTCTTAGTGGATTGTCCAGATTGCAACGATAGGTCTGAAGGGTTGTGTGCTCCCACACAGACAATGTAGTAGTGAGGGGGCTGAAAGGCCGCTGTCCAGGAACACGGCCCAGCTTCTGGGCCCAGGGTGGGAGCCTGCCGTTTCTGGGATTCAAGTGATTTTATTGCTCTGCGTTTTAATAATGGTTTTCTCCGTTGCTGTTGTTTTTCCAATGATACTTAATGTTGTTCCGATTTTAAAAAAAAATCCTTTTAATAGCTTGTAATTTTGTTATCTAGTTGTTTTGCCAATTGATTTGTAAGCTGCCTTTGGAGGGCGAGAGCGCAATCTTGTGCAAGTTTAGAGAGAAAAAAGGCCCACAACTCCCAGCATGCCCCAGCCAGCATAGTGGGAGTTGTGGGCCTTTTTTCTCTCTAAACTTGCATAGGATTGTGCCTTGAGTAACTTAAAAGGTGAGATAGAAAGCTATTCAACAGAAAGATAGACAGACAGACAGACAATGAGTATAGAGGATGAAGCCTTTGACAGCTGCCTACTGATTCCCAAACTTTTGGGTTGGTGGGCACATTTGGAACTTTGCAGCAGTGTTGTGGATGCTCTCACAAAATGCCTGCCACGGAGGAGCTTGCCTGTTCATCAAATGGCTACGATGGTAGGCATGACCAGTCACAAAACATTCAGATGAGGGCGGAGCTCTCAGACACAAAACCACTCTTTGAGCCCAATGAAGATGACACTGGAGGGTAGACCTTTGCTTCTGCCTCCCAGTTTGTTTGTTTGGTTTTTTTGGTTGTTTTTTTTAAAAACACCTTAAGAAATAAAATCAAAATCAGGAGGGCAGAGAACCTGGTGGGTGCCAAGAGAGGAGAGACCCCGGGACTACCTTGCTTGTCCTAAGCTTGGGAATGGCTGGAGGGTTCTGATAGGCAATTGAGAGAGGTCCGGCAAGCAATTCCTGCCCATTTTCTTGGAAAAGGTGAAGTAGTTGGCAAAGCCTGTGCCCGACAGCCCCAAGAGAGTGGCTGTTCAGGGCAGAACTAGATGTTAGGAGAGACACAGGATTGCCATCAGAGATGGCAGGCCCCTAAGCCTAGTCCCTGCCCCCGCCACTGCAATGTCTTGCAAAATAGAATGTTTATTTACTTATCAGTACGGTACAAAGTAGCAAGCAAGAAGTCTTAAGGACACCGTGATTTCAGGGCTCTCAGCAAGTTAGTTCAGCTCGGGTCCCGGCGGAGGCCCGGTCTACCCAAGCGGCTAGCTGGGTTCCTGGTGGAGGCCCGGTCTACCCAAGCGGCTTGTGAGTGATTTCAGCTTGGTTTCCCGGGGATCCGGTCAACCCAAGCGGCCAGTGATTTCAGCTAGCTGGAGCGTGCCGGGTGCGGCTACCCGGGGTTGCCGATCCTTCGTTCCCTTACCCCAGGCATGGGGCAAGATTGCTGATCAGGTCCAACAACCCAGTTCCCTTGCGCAGGGTGTTTTATACCTTGGTGTTTCAGGTAGCCCCTCCCTCCGTGATCAGGTGGGTTGACACCCTCCCTGAGGGGCGGCCTTTTGGGTCAGGTGGGGTGACGCCCTCCCCACGTGGGATGGAGTCCCTTTGAAGCCACTTGCTTAATGGTCCCATCCTATGGTGTTGATTGGCCCCCGGCCACTAGCACTAGTTTCAATGCCCGCCACTGTAATGTCTGCAATATAATGTTGTGATTTATTATTTATTAAGCATTTGTATCCCACTCTTCAGCCAAAAAAGGCTCCAAGAGCGGCTTACAAAGATTAATAATAAGACAGCCCCTGCCCCTCAGGCTTACAATCTAAAAGAGACGACACAAAAGGAAAAGGGATTGGGAGGGAGGAGAAAAATTATGTGACATGATGTCATCATGATGTGAGTTTCCCCACCCCTACCCCATGTTATTTGCTGCTGGTGGCGGATGGGGGCCCTTGTGTAGTGTGTCTACTGTAACCCACATCACAACGACGGCGGTTTCTTCCATAATGTCTAATTCTACTCTGTTACAAAGGCATGCTGGTTGGCATGAGAGATTCTCCTCTTAACAGAATCTGTGAGAAGATGGCATCTCTGGGGCAACCAGCCTGGTGGTTTTGCTAATTAGATTTGGCCATTCCACTGCACATAGGAAACAATTATCCATATCCCTGCTGGTTTTTTTGTTTTTGTTTTAATATTTTAGGCTAACTTGTTTGGATTTTTATTCCTGAAAACAATGAGGGCTAGTGACGTGCTCTTTTAAAAAAACAAAAGCTGGATGCTTCTGCTAATCAGCTTTGGCCTTTCTCTTGCAGAGCCTGTCTGAGTGTGCAGCCCAGGATACTCGTCTGGGCCCCCTGCTGAAGGAACAGATGCAGGATCGCCGGAGGAACCGAGTGTGAGTCTTCCACCCTGCCCCAAACCGTTTGTGCATTCTAAGAGGAGGATCTGGGTGTGAGTGGGAAGATCAGGCAAAGCTAATGGTAAAGTTCTGGGGTGTGCACCAACCGCAAGCGTTGGTTTGGACCCTGATTCAGTTCAGAGCCTCCCCTCACCATGCCATTTTCCTTATATGGAGAACTTGGGGAGAAATGTATCAGTTTTTGCAGACACACTGTATGCAAATCTGTGCCCTTCCAAATTACCAATGAAGTTTTGGGAGGGTTCCGATTCGGATTCAATCCGCTTCAGAGGAGCTCCACTTCAATTTGAACATCTTCCGAATCATTCTGAATCAGCCGAATTCGGTTTGGAATTCGGCCGAATCCAAAGTGCACCCCCTGTTGGAATGCCCACTTTCCCTCATGGGTAGGTCTTAATGCACGTAATTCTGGGGTGGGAAAACTTCAGGCCTGTAGGATCTGCTTTGTTTTTATACTCGATCCCCAAGATCCACCAGCTGGAGCCAAGTGTTTGCATAGCGCCTCAGTGAGGCAGACATACAGTTAGAATTAAAGAAAGATAAAGGGTCCTTTTGAGTACGTGCTCAGCCTAGAAATCTATTTTCGTTCTGAGGGCTGAGCTCTCCATCTTTTCAGGCACAAATCTACTCCTGGCTTCTTCCCAAGTTTTCTTGGTTTCGGCTGAGAAAGAGAGCGAGAGAGAGAGAGAGAGAGCCTTTTGGTTGTTGCTATTGTTAAACAGTTGGTAGTCAGAAACCCTTGCACATCGACTGCAAGTCACCCAGACATTTACCAGTAGATCCTCCTGATCTACCTTTTGCCTGTCCTTGATGTAATTATAACAACAACGAGACTTGTGGCACCCTAAAGATTAACAGGGTTATTATAGCGCGAGTTAATGGACCCAGCTTCACACCGGCAGGAATGCCCCTAAGTTTGACACAGCTAACCCTTCCAACAAACATACGCAGCTGTCAGAGTTGGACGGACACTTTGTGCTGCCCACCCTGTTTGAGTGAAGCCAAGCCTGCTAGGCATGGCCCCTGCCATGGTGTACCCCCCTGTAGCTTCCTAAAGGAGGGACCTGCCCATTCCATTCCCCAGGTAGTGGTGGTTGGTGGCAGGGGGCAGCTACGCTGGAGCAAGGGACAGGACAGGGGGAAAGCATATGACTCTGCCCCTCGGCCTGCCAATATCCCCGAGCTTCAAACTCTATGGACTGCAAAGCGATGTGCTGGTTAGGAAAGTGTGCCCCTAGTGGCTGAAGATGTCACTGCAGCTTTCAACTACAATCGGTGGTTCTTAACCTTTTTGGTGTCACACACCTCCCTTGTGAAAAATCTTATGACCCATGCCTCCCATGTGTCAACGGCCCAAAATTTAGGCTTAGGCAGGACGAGTTTGTGTTTTTTAGTTTATGCTCTGTCTCTGGACTAAAAAAATGCATATTCAATTAAATGAAGGGCGTAGCTCCCAAGATTAGTAGAAAGAAACAAGGTTGGGCAACCGCCAAGCTGCGCTATGTAAAATAAACAATGTATAGTTGAGGGGCTACTCACACCTCCCCTGGAGTCAGTCCAAACCTCCCCTGGGCAGGCGTACCCCACAGGTTAAGAACCCCTGAACTACATGGACACAATGAAATTCATTAAAATCAGTGTATTTTAAAAACAAAATAACCCGGAGGTGACCACCCCTAGGGTCCCCTTAGTATGCATGCCAAGTTTCAGCGGTTTAGGTTTCATGGTCTTGGCACTGACGGACGGACGGACGGACAGGCACCCTCTTCTATCATTATAGATAAGCTTTCATGGGTCAGCGTCCACCTCATCAGATGCATGAAGTGTTCTCGGCAGTTGGCAGGCTCTTTGTTTTTGCTGCAAGAGACAAACACGGCTACCTCTCTGGAAATAATTGACTATTTATCCAAGCAGTGGGAAGCTGGGGTTGGCTGCGGCTTTCCAGAGTGCATTTGCCACGTGTCCACACAACAATATACGCACGTGGATGCTGCTGCTGCATGACATTATTTCCTAAACTTCTGTGCAGGAAATCGTAAGCATGTGGCGTAGCCTTCAGATGTTACTTCATGACTCGGAACCAAATAGGTGTGTGAAAGGGCCCTTCTTACCTGGTACGTGCTCGTCCTGTCAGGAGATCAGTGGCTGCCCTGCTGGAAGACTCTGTGATGACATGGAGGCATCTGAAGGGACCTTTTATTTTCTGAAGGAAGAAGTGGTTGCCAGATAACAAGTGACCCTTTGCTCTTCCATCCTGACATGGAGAGGGGTGAAGTGGTGAGATAAAATCTGGGCAGAAGCAACAGGTGTTCTATGGGCCACCAGTTGGTCATTCCTAGACTAGATTAGGGGGTCCCCATTCTTTCTGGGTCGTTGGGCATATTTTGAAAGAGTGTTGTGGCTACTCTCGCAAGATGGCTGCCATAAGGGGGTTGCCCATAAGATGGCTACCATGGTGGGCATGGCCGTTCACACAAAACTCCTGTTTCCCGGAAGGTGAAGTGGTGAGACTGAAAGAAAAGTAACTTGCCCAAGAACCTTAGTATAAGGCAAAGGTGTTTGAGCCTCCAAAACACGAAGCCACTTTTTTTGAACCAAAATTAAGATGGTGCTGGAGGGCAACCTTTCATTTTGCAGCATGCCTGCCTCCCAGTTATTTTTTTTCTAATTAGGAAAAAAACACACACCCCTTACATAAAATAAAAAATCAGGAGGGGCAGGGTGCTGGGCAGGTGCCCAGAGAGGTGTCTGTGGGCACATAAATAAATAAATAAATCTCCAACGTGGTTGGAGGTGTGGTGATGTGAGTTACTCTAGGTCAGTGTTCTCCAACCTTGGGTCCCCAGATGTTTTTGGCCTACAACTCCCAGCATGCCCCAGCCAGCTGGGAGTTGTAGGCCAAAAACATCTGGGGACCCAAGGTTGGAGGACACTGCTCTAGGTGATGTGACTTAAATTGTGGAGAAGTGATGTTCAGCAGATCCTGGGGTTGGTGTTGATGTCTTCCTGGCCTCTTTCGCTCCTGTGATTTTATTGTTGCTGCTGTGCTTCAGCGCATGATTCACGCACACTCACATGTGTGGTGTGAGACCTGAACTGGCCTGAATAGCCGGTCAGATGTGATGTAGTCTGATGATCGTTTCTCTTCTCTGAACAGCTCGGAAAATGACAATAACTCCGCAACTCCAAAGATTCAGGTAAATGACTAGTCTTCAACCAGAGGTTGGAGTTCTCTCACTGATCCCTGCTTTTTGTTTGTTTGTTTGTTTGTTTTAAATGAAAATTTGGATAGGCTCACCTCATTTTCCTAGTAGAATTGATAAGGTTCTCCTGTTTGCTTGTTTGTCAAGATCTTTGGGGGCCCAATAGTTGGTAAACCTGTGCGACAGTCTGTCACCTGCAATCTGAATAAATTATGCAAGTTAAGAACAATCTTTATACACACACACACACACACACACACACACTTATTCTGCTTCCTCTTCAGTATGGGGAGGGATACTGAAACAATGTTTTTGACCACAACCAATCCTGCTTTACATACCACCGCTCTAACTTCCAATATTTCCCCAGGCCTGTGTGTAAGCTAGCTTTGAAAACTTAAGGACTAGAAACTTGTATTTCCTTAAATGAAAAGAAAAGCAGAGAGTCTTTGGGTGCTGAAATCTTCACCCAGTACCATTATGGAATCACATGAGTGGCATGGAGAAGGGTCCCTTTCAGTGGTTTGTTTTATACCTCAGGGTTGTGCTTTTGACTTGGTGATGGGCCTGGAGCTGAAGAAACGTCCTCAAGAAGAGAATTACATCTTAATGCCTCCTTCCTTGACTTTCTTTCTCATTTCCAGGCGCGAAATGTTGTGGACTGGTTTGCCAGCCAGGAAGAACCGTTTCTGAACAGCAATTACACCATCCGAGCCAAGGACAAAAGTAAGTTATCGTGATTTCTCTGCACATGGGCCAAGCCTGCCTGTTCTATATCCTGTAGTCAGGACAATTCTCAGAGCACCAGGATACCATGACCAACAGCAGGAGGTTTAAGCCCCCTGGTTGGCTATAAATACATGGCTGGAGGGTTCTGGTTGGTTTAATGGGCAGGGCCAGCTGTTAGGCGGAGTGAGACAGTCGCCTTAGTCAGGCGGCAGATGCTTGGTGGTGTGGAGAGGGCCGTGGTGACAGATGCCTGGTCATTCCCTTCTGTTGGGGGACTAGAGCTGTGTGTCTCCCAGGGAGCCTGCCCCTCACCCCCCTAGGCTAGCCTGATGCCCTCAGGTGTGATGGCAGAGCACAATAGCAGTGGCAGACTTCACCCAACAAACACACGCACACACAGGGTTTGTTTCTAAGTAGATGCTTTTAAAGTAAACAGAAGTAACATACGTTTCCTTGTGTACTATAAGCTTGATGGTTACAGATTTTTAGTAAGCACAGTTTCTTAATTGTTTCCTCAGCTAAATCAAGCAAGTGTCAGTTGAAACAGTTAACTGTAGACTGGCCTAACAGTCAGGGAGAGATAGACAAGAATTCTAACCTGTTGTTAGGCAACCTCCAGAATTCCCTCCCCTATACAATCAAGTGGTTCAGACTTGCCCCCTGACATCACCGAGAAGCTTGGTTTCTCCCTTAGCCCTTCAACCAGACTATAAAAGTTTGCCTTAACCATCTAATGGGCAATTGACTTAAAAACCGTCCCTGCAGAGTTGACATCTTCCCGTCGCATACTCCAACAAGGAGGAGGGTGCTGCCCCACCACCAGTGCCGAAGTCAGGGTCAACCGCATCTGGTCAACTTCTGGAGATGGAATGCAGGGAGCAGGGCACATATCGGCACCTTGTCTCTGCATCAGGCAGCAAAATGTCTTGGGTCAGCCTCTTGATGGGTTTATATGTTGCACAGGCCTGTTTTAATTGGCAATATGAAGGGCTAAAGCTTTGTATGTGGAAAGCCTATGTTCTACTTATTTTTATAGGGATGGGAGAGAAATTTGTTCAGTTGGTGTTTTAAGGTGACCATACCTAATTTCACACTTTCGCACCACTGTGCGAACGGAAACGTAGTTATCCTTTGAAAGTAGGGATAGGAGAACTAGGGATGCTTGAGTTTGCGGAGATTCTCCAAATTCCACTTCGTAACTTGATTCATCTAGCTCCCGTTCTGCTTTGTGACCTATTTTTCTTGTCGTCATCATCATCATCATCATCATCATCATCATCATCATCATATTTATACCCCACCTTTTTTCCTGCAAGGAACCCAAGGCGGCTTACATAATCCTCTTCCTCCGCCTCTCCACTTTATCCTCACAACAACCCTGTGAGGTAGGTTAGGCTGAGAGTCAGTGACTGGCCCAAAGTTACCCAGTGAGTTACATGGCCGAGCGGGGACTAGAACGCGGATCTCCCGAGTCCCAGTCCGACACTCTCACCACTGCGTCACACTGGCTAATGGGTGCATTTACTAAAGCATGAAAATCTGTATCTTTTTTTTTTTTAATGCACATTTTAGAGTGCACATTTTTCAAAATATGCCTTTTTCTAATGCTCTCTCAAGTTTGGGAATTTGCAAACTTTTTCTTGAAAAAATACGCTCCCATTCGTATTCAGGATTGTGAGCAGGGCAAGTTTGAATGGTTTGCAAACTGAAACAAAATTCTCATACATCCAAAGTCGCACTTCTCTGAATTTTGCAATGGAGTTCTCCAATCAAAAAAATGCATATGTTCGGGAAAATGTTTAAAAACATGCATTGTAGTAGGAAGATGAATTGCAAAAATGTGTATATTTATTTATTATATTTATACCCCGCCTTTTTTCCTGCAAGGAACCCAAGGCGGCTTACATAATCCTCCTCCTTCTCTCCATTTTATCCTCACAACAACCCTGTGAGGTAGGTTAGGCTGAGAGGCAGTGACTGGCCCAAAGCCACCCAGTGAGTTTCATGGCCGAGCAGGGACTAGAACCCGGATCTCCCGAATCCCAGTCCAACACTCTCACCACTACGCCACACTGGCTCTCAACAATGCCTACAAAATGCATGTATTAGGAGAAATGTACACCAAATTGCTTTTGAGTTTTCATGTGAAACTAAAAAAATAAAATGCTCAAAGTTAAGGAGGAGCCGAACTTAAGACTGCAGAAATTCTCAAAGTTTGGGATGAACCAGAACTTAAGACTGGATAAGCGAGAAAAGGAGAGAAACTGAAATTGACTGACTCATCCATCCTTCACTCTACTACTAAGCTACCACGCTACTACTAAGCTAATATTCCTGCCTTTGCTTCCCTTCCTCCTGCCTAGTCCCATACGACACCTACAGGCCAGACTATTCCTGTCTCACGACGGTGCTGCCGGTGAACGCTTCAGTGCGGGAGGTGCTTGCGTCATTGGCAGACAGCCACGGCTGGAGCAGAGAATGGATCCTGGTCAAGGTCAATTCGGCTGGGGGTGAGTGGCACCTCATGCAGTCCCGTCCCCCCCCCGGAGAACATAGGTGGCCACTGGCAGCCTTCCGGCCCAGCAGGAATTGCACAGAGATGCAGGCTGCATGAATCGGGACCGCCACCTGTAGCACGTGCAACCCTCATAACGTGTGTGACTGTGGCATCCCTTTCTCCAAGGCTAAAGACGATGAGGTTGCCATGGAAGAAGCATTCTCACAGTGTTTGGCAGGCGTGGCATTGAGGGTCGGCACCTTTGGGCACTTGCTGATGGCCTGAGGTCTCCGAAGGGCCCACTGCCCCACCTCCCTGGCCTGCCTCCCCTCAGCTTGCCTTACCTTGAGACAGGCTGACGCTCCTGAAGGTTGCTCTGTCTGGGGCCTGAGAGGCATTGTGGGGGAATTAAAGTGGCAGGCACCAGCAGCAGTGTTTGCCAACCACACTCCCCCCCCCCCCGCAACTGGAGTGCACCTGCTTTATGGTGAGGTAAGCAGAGCTGCTTTCACCCCCTTGGAAAGAAAAGAAGGGAGCTTTGCTGCCTCTGGTGAAGCGGTGGGCAACTTGTGGCCCTCCAGAAGTACTGGCCTACAACTCCCAACAGGCCAAGTGACTAGTGAGCATAGGCAATGATGAGGGCTGATGCCATGGGCTTGTAGGCCCAAACATCTGGAGGGCTGCCAGTTGGCCACTTCTGCCCCAGTGGCTCTGCCTTCACCGTCCAGGGTGGGGACTTTCCTGCCACCCCTGAGGGCCCGCCACAGCTGGCGCTGGCTCAGAATCCATAGCTGCTTTTCATTCCCAGTGTCAAGCAGTGTAAAATTGGTTCCGTCAGTTCACAACAGAGGTGCATGGGGGCAGTGCAGGTCCACAGTGCTGCTTGGTTGCCTTCTGTGATGTCATTAAGAAATCTCCCTCACCACCTTCCCAGATCCGTTCTGCACGTTAAAGAACACATTCCTTTTTTTTTCTTCTTCTTTTTTTAAAATGCTGTATTATTGTTAGGAAGGCTGTGGACGAATGCATAGCAGATAAATGCACACGTTGCACTTTTTTAAAAATAAAAAAGGCAGCGATCCTGCCTGAAGCATGGCAGGGAGCGGCAAGTCTAACGGCTGAGCAGCATTTGATTCACTCATATGTGCTTCTCTAACCTTCAGTTGCAAAGCCGAGAGAAAACGAGCTCCCAATGCCAACACTGCAGTGACCTCATGTTTTATATTTCCTCTGTCTTCTTCCATAATCTTCTGTCACGTTGAATGCTGGGTCAGCTGTCGGTTTCCCCCCTCCCCTATGTTTCAGGTGGGGGCTGACTCACCACACCTAAAAAGGGAGAGAATGGGAGAAAATGGCAAATGCAGTTCAATGTAAGCAAGTGTAAAGTGATGCACATTGGGGCAAAAATAAATAAATAAATGCCAAATTCAAGTATAAGCTGATGGGATCTGAGTAGTGGTGTCCACGAATCTGTTGGGGGGGCTGCCTCACCGCTGCCTTGCCTCTCCACGGCGGCGCCCCCCCCGCCTCAATCTTCTGAGCAGCGTGGAGCAGTTCTCCGCGCCTCTCGAGCCACCCTCGCTGGTCCCGCTGTTTAAGCCCTGTTGCCCTGGTTTCTCCGCAAAAAACGTAGTGTGGGGTCCAGCGCGCCGGCGCAGGGTCCTGTCGCGTCAATTCCGGCCTGCCGGAAGTGACGTGCCGGGACAAGCGCGGGCGGTGCGGGTGGCTCGCTGCGGAGAGGCGAGCCGCCCCAGGGACCAGGTAAGTCCCTGCGAGCCTCCGGCGGGCATGAACGGGGCCAATTTCGGCCTGCTATGCCCGCCGCGAGGCGAATCGTGTATCCCTAGATCTGAGCTAGCAGTGACTGACCAAGAAAGAGATCTTGGGGTTGTGGTGGACAGCTCGATGAAAATGTCAGCCCAGTGTGCAGCTGCTGTGAAAAAGGCAAACTCCATGTTAGGCTTAATTAGGAAAGGAATTGAATAAAACTGCCAATATCATACTGCCCTTATACAAATCTATGATGTGATACAGTTCTGGTCACCACACCTAAAAAAAGGATATTGTAGAGTTGGAAAAAGTTGTAGAAAAGGGCAACTCAAATGATCAAGGGGCTGGAGCAACTCCCCTATGAGGAAAGGTTACGAAGTGTGGGACTGCTTAGCTTAGGAAAAAGGCGAGTAAGGGGGGACATGATAGAGGTGTACAAAAATATGCATGGTGTGGAGAAAACGGATTGGGAGACATTTTCCTCCCTCTCTCATCATACTAGAACCCAAATGGGTCATCCCATGAAGCCAATCGGTGGGAGATTCAGGACAGATAAAAGGAACTGTACTTCTTCACATAGTGCCTAGTTAAACTATGGAATTTGCTACTACAAGATGTTTGGATGGCTTTCAAAGGAGATTCGACAAATTCATGGGAGGTGAAGACTACCAGTGGTTACTAATCCTGATTTTTTTTAAAAAAATATTTTTTTAAAATATTTCTAGGACACCTTTCAGGGTATCATACAACAATATAATGTCCATAATAAAAAAAACAAAAAACAAATAGCAGCGTGGTAATAAAAACAGCAAATGTTCCAAAAAACAACAACAGAATAAAACATAATAAAACAGAACCTCCAACACAATTGTAGCTATAACCCAATCTGATAAAATATAATCAGATGAAGGCCAGATGGCTATATGCTACCTCCAGTATCAGAGGCTGTATGTCTCTGTATACCAGTTGCTGGGGAACATGAGCAGGAGGGTGAGGGTAGCACTCACGTCCTACTTGTGGGTTTCCCCCACAGGCAGCTGGTTGGCCATTGTGTGAACAGGATGCTAAACTAGATGGACCTTGATCTGATCCACCACTGCTCTTCTTACGTTCTTCCTTCCTTTAAAACAAACAAACAAACAAAAAACAAATAAAATGCCACATGTACATTTATTCGTGTATCTGATAATCATTTACTTTATTAATTTCTTTTTCCGAAACTGCTCTGAGGATTGCAGGGAGGTGTTTTAGTGATGCCACGGTGCTAGCCAAGTGGTGTTATCTACAGCCAACTTCTGCTACAATGTTGCAGAACCAAAGTGGGAATTTTCGTTTTTTAGAAGAAAAAGTATATCTGTGCTGAATGTGGAGAAGACAAAGTATATTTGCACTGAATGTGGAAAGGGTGCTTCCAGACTGCCCCCCCTCTGCTCTGTAAATATGTAATCTGTCTTCATACCGAAGTTCACACAACTTAAGTACGGAGACAAAGGGGACAGTTGTCAGCGAACACAGACACTGCCCCCTTGTGGCCTTTTGTGGCACAGCCGTGTCTCTTACCCATTTTGTGCTCTCTCCCGCAGATAAAGAGGTATTGCCCATGGAGGCCTTTGGTGTGTTTACATCCATGGGGTTGAATGAGCGACTCTTTGCTGTCAGTGTTCAGGAACTTCACAGCTTGGTGAGTGTGTGCTCCTTGCAGAGATCTGCAGTGGAGATTTCTGAGGACCTCATGTTAATTCCCTGCCTCACCCCTCTCCCAGACACAGCTCCTAGAAGTATCTCCTGCACAAGTTCCATTGATGGAAATATCTGACTAAGGGGAGATGTTGCCCCAAGGACACACATGGGATCTCAGATCGTTGCTGATTCTAGTACAAATACGGCATGGAGGACTAGGGGTGGAGACCTTGAAATTGCTTTATTATAGTAGTAGGCGATCACTCGTGACCGAGTAAGATTGTCTTCCAGGATAAAATTACAAAAAGAAAATTATAAAAAGAGGAAATTCTAAAAAAAAAAAAGTGTAGACTCTGCGATGGGTCTGTAAGTGACTGTGGAGGCCAATTCTAGATCCACACAGCTTCCCACAGTGAGGACACAGGTTACCAGATGAAGATGGTCCTGTAAAGGATTCGTTTGACTGTGCTTTTCAGCTTAGCATGTTTCTCCCTTTCACCTTGCACTTGGACTTCTTCAAAGTCCATAGAACCTTTGTGAAAGGGCAACCTCCAGTTACATTGTTCATGGGCCAGAGCTTCCCAGTTTTTGATGTTTATATTGCATTTTTTTAGATTAGCCTTAAGAACATCTTTAAACCTCTTATACTGACCACCAATATTCCGCTTTCCATCCTTGAGTTGGGAATAAAGTAACTGCTTTGGGAGATGGTAGTCAGACATCCGAACAACATGACTGGTCCATTGAAGTTGGCGTTGAAGGATCATTTTTTCAATGCTAGTAGTCTTTGCTTCTTCCATTGCACTGACATTTGTTCGCCAGCTTCCCAAGTAATTTGCAGGATTTTCCGGAGGCAACGTTGATGAAATCTTTCAAGGAGATGGAAATGACTTTTATAGATAGTCCATGTTTCGCAGGCATACAATAACGTTGGTAATACAATGGCTTTATAAACCAGCGTTTTGGTCTCCCTACAGATATCCCGATCCTTGAACGCTCTACGCTTCATTCAAGAAAATGCGGCACTTGTGGAGCTCAAACGATGCTTTATTATAAGGAAGCATCTAAATGAATGGTTGGCTATGAGTGAAATCCAGCCTTCCTCAACCTGGTGCCCTCCAGATGTTTTCGACTACGACTCCCAGCATTCCTGACCATTGCTCATCTTGGCTGCGGCTGATGAGTGTTGAAATAAAAAAATCGGAGGGCACCATTTCGCACCAGGTTGGGAAAAAGCTGGGATAATCTGTGCCAAGGGGGTGAGGAAGCACTTAGCTATTGATTCCCCGTTGGGAAGATCAGCCTCCAAGATGTGGCAAGCCCCTGTGACTGCATCACTTTCGTAATGGAAAGCAATATCTCGCTGGCCAATAAAATGTTCCATTCCATGCATCAAACCGCAGCAACTATTACCCCGTTTCACTGTGATGGCTTCCTGCAGAGGGATCTTGGGAATTCCAGTCCTGTGACAAAGAAGACAGCTCTCGCCCTAATGGAGAATGTTCATTCCCTGCAAAAAGCTGCATTCCCAGCCGCTCCCTTTATGCAACAAAGCTTTCCAGAGGTCCTTGTGGGGAGTGCATAGTGGAGGCAGTTTAAAAATGGTATAGGGCAGTGTTCTCCAACTTTGGGACCCAAGGTTGGAGAACACTGGTAGAGGGCTTCTAGTGTAGATGTGTGACCACTATGTAAGGTGGCCACTTATGAATTGCCAGGAAAGAGGAGGTGCATATAGCCAAAAAAACAGGACAAAAGAGGACAGTGATTTGTACACAGTTTGCACGTGCTGATTTCTGTGTATAGATGCAAATTTAAGAAATGATTATTATAATTTAAATAGAAACATAGAAATCAAGTTGAGTACGTCTCAACTTGGTGTGGAAGACTGTGGCCAGGGGACCTGTGTGCCTGCCTGTTCCGCCTGCTGTCTCAGTGCTTATTTGTTGATGGGCAACGGTTCTGATGGTTCTTTCTCTTTAAACCAGAATTGGACAGGGCGGCCCTTCAAACAGAGGATGCCTTCAAATAGAGGCATCTGTCTTCTGTAAAACACGTGGCCACCCTATCTATGTGTGGTGGAACCAATGCAGTTACATCCAGACTGCGCCCCGGGCTTATAGCTCAGGCACGGTTTGGGAGCATCTCTGGGGCATCCCGCTTGCAGGGTGCCAAGAGCACTGTTTTCTCCTCCCATTTGCATAGGCCCCTCACCCTGAGCAGCTAGGCCCTACGATGGGTTCTTCAGAAAGCTTGGATTTCATCAGTTCCAAGGACCTGGCCATCCAGTTCACCGAGCACGACTGGAACCTCTTCAAAAGCATCCATCAGGTAAGGAGAATTTGTTCACAACTGGAATCTGTTGCAATGAGTTATGAGGCTGGGACTCAGGCGCTCTTGCTGCGCCTCCAACTTTGCCACTGCTTGCCCACGTGACCTTGGCACTGAGCACAGATTTCTGGGGGTTGCCTTGCATGTATACGGTGGAGCAGAGTGGAGATCTCAGGCTCTTAGGATGCATGTCTTAAGGTGGAGCTGAGCCAAGGCCTTGTGTTTTTAAGGTTGGAGTTCAGCGGAGACTCTCCCGGCTGTTGTATTTTTTAAGGTGGAGCTGATCTGCTACATTTTTGGGGCGCAGAAGTTTCCCAACGCCACCACGGCCAACCTGGAGCGCTTCCTGCATCGTTTCAATGAGCTGCAGTTCTGGGTCACCACCGAGCTCTGCCTTTGTCCGGATATCATCAAGAGAGCCCAGCTGCTCCGCAAATTCATCAAGATGGCCGCACAGTAAGAATCTGGTAGATAGGAAATTCCTTGGCCAGAGGCAGGTAGACTTCAGGCTTGCGAGATCTGCTTTATTTTAATTTTTTTTTACTAGAACACATTGAATGGAGCCAAGTGTTTGCATAATTCCTCAGTGGGGCAAGACATACACTCAGAATTTCAGAAGCGTAAGGGGTACCAACTGGGGCTAGGTGCAAAATAATGGCTCATGGCAGAGGGGCAGGAGTGGAAGAGATGCACACTTAGAATTAGGGAACACTAAGGCGGCATGATTGTCGCCACTAGAGTAGCATCTTGAAAGCATTGGAAACTGAATCAAATCCCAAGAATGAGAGAATGGGACATTATAAGGGTGCAATCCTATGGGGATGCCCGTAACCCTCCCGTAACTCGGAGGATTGCGGGCATCCTATGGAAGACGGGAGGAGTGCGGAGGTGAAAGTCGATTTTGGCCATCTAAGTGCAGCACTTTGGAGCGGGTGGCTGAGGTGGCCAGTCTCCTCCCCTCCCTGCCCCCTGGAATGCCCCCCAAAGCCCTTCTCCGATGTCACTCTTACGACCATGGAGAAGCAGCTGGTGTGGTTCTTCCTGCGCCGGCTGCAAGGGGGGAAAGGGGATCTGAGCATGGATCCCCAGCTACGAGGTCAGAGCGATTTTCTCACCTCACAACTCGGAATCTAAAAATCCTATGGCCGTCTAGATCAGGGCTCTCCAACCATGGGTCCCCAGATGTTTCTGGCCTACAGCTCCCAGCATACCCAGCCAGCATGGCTAATGGCAAGGGATTCTGGGAGCTGTAGTCCAGCAACATCTGGGGACTCAAGGTTGGGGAGCCCTGGTCTAGATGCTGTCTACTGGCCATAGGATTGTGCTTCCTGTTATGGGATTTTGCAGTTCTAAATAAATTAACCTGGATGATCAGATCTAGTCAGGTAGGAAGGTCTTGTGCTAACTTTGAGCAGCGATGGAAGTGGTTTAAACAGTTTTGGCACAGTCAACAGATTATAATGATTGGTAGGTAACCCATTTTTGTTGACATAAGGAAGAGGAAATGTTGGTATAAGTTGGCTGCTTAGTATGTTGTTGTTGTGCTTTTCTTCCTCTGGAAAATCTAATTTTAAAATCAATGAAAAAAATGAAGGAGAAGAAGGAGGAGGAGGAGGAGGATTAAGGAACAGGGCATCTCTGAGTACATGCTCAGCCCAGAAATTTGTTCTCAGTCCCGGAACTGAGCTCACAGTTCCTTCACAGAAAACTCCATTCCAAGTGTTTCTCTCACAAGCTTTTTGCAGCCTAATTTAAAGGGAGTGGAAAGCCTTTATGTTATTGCCATTGCTAAGCAGTTGTGATGATCTGCAAAACATTCAGAGATCTACCTATAGATCCTTCTGCACACCCCTGTACTAGACAGTGAGTGAATCAGGTCACTCTTTTCCCAAGAGAGACCACAGGCTCTGGGTACTTGTTTAAAAAAATATTTTTTTTATTACATTTCCAAAAGAAAATACATACAAAAAACGAAAATAAAGCCTAACAACATTAATACATAAACGCAGCCTAATAAATACTAATAAATTCATTAGAACCAGAGAGATATTAAGGCAAAGTACAAGAGATTTAACAGAATGGGAAAGATTTATTGACAAATATGAGTTAGGAGATAAGGGTACAATATCCAACATATATAAGATTTTAATAAAACAAGAGAGATAAGGGGGACTGTAACAATAAAACGGATATGGGGAAAAGATATTGGAGAGGAGATAGAGGAAGAAGAATGGAGGCAAATTTTTTGACAGATTTCCCTATCAAACAATATCTACTAAAATAAAAGAGGGTGCATTAAAATTGGTTCAAAAGTGGTATCTGACACCGATGAAGTTGGCAAAAATAAATAAGAATTTATCACCTTTGTGCTGGAGAGGATGTGAAAATAATGGAACACAAATGCATATGTGGTGGGAATGTAGGCAGGTAAACAGGTTCTGGTGTAAAATATTTAAAGAAATAGAAAAAATTACTGAGCAAGAGATATGTAATACACCAGAATTAGCTTTATTGAATATGTTTGTGAACAAAAATAGAGAGGTAAAAGAGAAAACGTTAATTGGCTATTTGTTGACAGCCGCAAGGCAATTAATAGCAAGCAATTGGAAGACAGCTTGAATGCTGACATTGGAAAAATAAAATATGGGATATAGCAATTAATGAAAAGTTGACACAAAACTTAAGAATGTATAGCATATAGAAAATTGTGGGATTCATGAAAAGAAGAAGATTATAAAGAAATGAAATAAGATAATTTAATGTGGATTAAGCTGGGGGAGGGTTGGGCTGGCTCTGGGTACTTTGGGAGCTAAGCCTGTCCTGGGTTTCGCATTGAGAAAGTCTGGGATTGAGACTCTACCTTATTCTAAACTACCTCCTTGGACTGAGTGCCTCTTTTGTGATTGGTTTCAGCCTGAAGGACCAAAAGAACCTGAACTCCTTCTTTGCAGTGATGTTTGGCCTGAGCCACTCCACTGTCACTCGCCTCGCCAGGACCTGGGAGGTACATCTCTGATGCAGATGAAAGGGAAACAATGCTTGCTTTGAGGCTGTTTTTACCCGGGTTACACTGACAAGTAATGAGGAGAAGTAGGGAACAAGACTCAAGCTTGTTGGCATTCCCTGAGTTCCACCTCGAAGCTTGGTCTGCCTTGTTCCTGAATGCAAGCTTTTGTCGTTCGAATGGGAAAAGTGCACACGCAAGTGTGCTTTAAAGTGCACAGCAAATGTGTAATTTTCTTCCATTGACTAAAGCGTGAAAATGCATATTGTGAGTGTGTGTGAGTGAGTGAGTGAGTGTGTGGGTCATAACATGCATTTTTAAAGTGCACATTTTTCTAACAAATGCATTCTGTGAATGCAATTGCAAGCTCGGGAACATGCAAACTTTACCTGAAAATCATGTTCACAAGTTCTGATGTTTAACTAACTGAAACTAAATTCTTGTACATCTCTAAATTTTATTGGAGAAGTGCTTTGCTACATCTCCCAATTGCCAGTTGGTTGTCATTTGGTAAGGCATCCCAGGGATCTTTTATCCTTTTTTGAGGGATACTGGTGAAGCAAAGGCAATTAATAGGGATGAGCTGATGCTGGGAAGTCCAGCTCATTTGAGCTCAATGGACTTCCTGCCCACTTGCAATCCAATGATCGGAAGTGGGCCAGGTCAGGGTTTTTTCCACAGACTTCCATCCCTAAGACAGGCCATGGTTTGCGCTTTTTAAAAAAAATGCTAAGGAAATTTGCATAAATTTACGCAAGTTGCACAAATCTCAGTATTTTGCATGTTTTGCGCAAATTAGCACCCAAAAAGCACGTGGATCCTAGCACACTTTGCATAAAATCTGTTGATTTGTTGAAATCACACAAGGACCATGTGCTTGCTTTTCGGTTGCCAATTTGCACAAATTAGCTGATTTTATGCAAAGCGCACTAGATCCATGTGCTTTTTGAGTGCCGATTTGCTCAAATTGCATTAATTTACGCAAATTTCCTTAGTGTTTTTTTAAAATGTGCAAATTGTGGCCTATCTTAGAGACAGAAGTCTACAAGCTGGCTTGACTCGCACCATAGTGAGTCAGCACCAGTGCAAGGTTGGCGAACCAGAATCTGGGGGGCCAAATCATGAAAATCCATCAAATTTTCACCCCCGTCGGATTCCTCACACATCCCTAGTTGCAAAGCAGCAGTCAAAACGGGTGGAGGGAATGTGAATAGTTCTTGGAGTGGGATATTGGAGGCTGACATATAGGGCTGAGGTTGACACACAGGGGGACCAGAGGGCCTCCTGACATGTGCATGGGCAGAAACAGGGTTAACAGGGCTAGAAGGGAGGAAAATTAGACTGGGCTAGAACAGTCAGTGAGAGGTCATTTTACTACTCCCTTAAGTCGGTGAGTAATTCATGGCAGTGAGGGGTTGCGACCTTCCCCACTGAGGCTCATGCGAGGTTGGATCTGGGAGGAGGATAGCAAGTTCAAGAATGGCATAATAACTCTTGCTAACTCCAAAGCATATTTTTTATTAGGGGGTCGTATTTGATGTAGTGAGTCAACCCAAGTTGACATCACATTCTAATGAGCTCATGACCTATTTCAACATGCCTTCAGACCGTGGCTCACCACATCCTGGAATGTGCCCCATTTGGTAGTCAAGTGAGGGATGTACTTGCCATCCGTGGGGAACTATGTTGAAACTATCAGATGACACGACAGTTGCAGGCTGGATTTATTTATTTATTTATTATATTTATACCCCGCCTTTTTTCCTCCAAGGAACCCAAGGCGGCTGAAGTAATCTCAGTTCCAAGTGAGCCCCCAAATGGTTATCGTAGTTGGGATTTGAGAAGTGGGCCTCTCTGAACTCTGACTAGGAACTTAACTAGGGATGTATGTGAAAAAAAACAGTTCATTTTTAAAATCAGGATTTATCCAGTTCACACCTTCCGGACCAAACATGGACTTGGATGTGATCTGAGGTCAAAGTCCGTACATTTCTGAGTGTGCAATGTGGTTCGTGGACCCCAAAAACGCATTTGAAAAATGCATACAAAAAATGCACATAAAAAAATGTGTACTTTTGAAAAATGCACACAAATACGTTTTAGTCAATGGGAGAAGAATGTGTAATTTCCATTGATGCGTATATTTGGAAGAATGCGCACAAAAATATGCGCGGAGGAGTGCCACAGCACTGATAAGATTTTTCTTTACTAAAGGTGGGCAATATATATCCCCTCTGCGATCCAGGTGTTTGTGGCCAAAATTATTGCCCAAATGTTATATGGGTCCCAATTGTGTGCTTATCATAATCTCCGTCCCTTAGAAATTATTCAGACCAAATTTCTAAGAGTTATATTTTCTGTGCCTCACTGTGTTCCTAATGCAGCTCTACGGCTAGAGGCTGGTTTAGTTCCCATTGCTGCCCGCACTAATTTGTATATGATAAATTACTGGTTAAAACTTATATTCTTACCAGTCGGGCTAGCCACTGATATTGTTGGATCCTTTCCAATCGAAATGGAAAAAGCATTTGTGTAACCAACTATCACGTCTGGGATTTTCTCCCAATGCTTTATTAGCGCTGGGTTACTCTAACGCTAAGATAGCCGTTAAGCAGAGAATCTGGGACATTGTATTGCAAGAACATATAAGCTTACTGCATAAATTTAGCCCTTTAGGAAACATGATCTTTGAGCCCCAAGCTTATTTGGCTGAGTTGACTTTTCCGAAGTATAGGAAGGCTTTTACGTTAGCCAGATTTGATGTCTTGCCCGCTATGCTCTTGGAGGGGAGATATCAGGGAATACCATTTCATGATCGTCTCTGTCCCTGTACGAATGGGGAAGTTGAAACTGTGGGTCATGTACTTTTATACTGCCCCTTCTACCGGGATCTTCGTAAAGATCTTAATTTACCTATTTTATATAACTGCCCGGGCAGAACTGAAAATTTTCACATTTCCTTGCTGCTCTCTGATAAGGTTCCACAGATTACTAATAAAGTGGCTAAATTTTGTGCATACGCTATAACTTGCCGCACCTTCTTAGCCTCTGACTGATATAATTTTGATGTAAAATTATGAACCCTATACACTTCAGATGTATGTTGGTGTACAGCAGTTATGTTTGTAGCATGGATTGTTTATCTGTTATAATGTTTTTTTGCTGGTTCTGGTCAATGACCGTAATAAACATTCGTTCATTCATTCACACAAAAATATGCACAGCTTTTCATGTGAAAAGGAAAAAAAAGCAAAGCTTGCAATCTGATACAGACTTGAGTCGGAATGAGGCTTGAGATGGAATTTGGAGAACTTTGGCGAGCTTGAGTTTTGCTGATTCACACATCCCTATATCTTGTTAGCCTTGAGGAAACGTGGACTCTGTTGCAAGGGCTATTTTCTATATGGGTATTAAATGTATTTGGATTCAACAATAGAGCACAGGAGAAATCTAAAAGAAGGGTTGTTAGTTCAATGAATACGTCTTCCCTCTGAGTCCCTGGGCCAGCCAGATATAATCAGGCAGAAATCCTTGCCTTCAAATTGCCCTTGGGGGTTCTGCACAATTCACCTTGCCTGTGGCACTTTTCTCTGGGGTGACATTGGCACCCCAATTTCAATGTACGTGAAGTTGCATGTTTCCACAAGATGAAGGTTAATAAACCCTTAAGGGGGTGAAAAGGGAGGTCTGAAGTACTCAGAGTACAGGGTAGAAAGTAATCAGTTTTTTAATCCGTTCAAAGAATGGGTCCTTCAGCTAGTCTCAAATAACTCTCAAGTTCTTTCTTGCCTGGATAGAAAGAATTTTGTGAATTTGGGTAACTCCTTATTTTAAAAAACAACAACACTGAAATGAAATTCTTGCACATCTACAGCAGCCTAATTTAATAGGTACAGCTATTCCCATCATGGAGAGGATCGTAATGTATCTGCCTGCCATACAGCTGTTAAGGATGAGGAGCCTGTCAGGAAAAAAACGAGGTGGCACTCCTAATTAAGCACTAGCATGGTTGACTACATAGTGATTCGAAAGCACTCAAAGGCTGGATAGGCAAATCTGTCAGTTTCGGTTTCTCCCACATTTTTTATTTTAAAAAAAATTGAGTTCTTTTTGTCCTGAATATGGAAGATTATGCAAATTTGGGTATATTCTTAACAAAACCGAATTGAAACAATATTCTTACCCCTCCATACTCCAGAGGTTTTGGACTGTTAAGGAAAAACTCCCATTTGTAATCCTTCGGTGCAGAAAGAGAGAAAACGTTACTAATTAACACAGCTGTGTGGAAGCTGGACATGCCCAGTTCCCCAAACAAATCCAGGAAGGAATTTTTATACTTTCTGGTAGGCAAGCTAGAAAAAGATGATGTTGGCGAGAATCAACATTGTGATTGGTTATTAGCATGGGAAGTCTGTGGTCTCTCATTCTTACCTTGTTTCCTTACGGCTCCCAACAAGAAAGTTACATCTTCACTCAGCTTGTACTGGCTTAAACCAGGTCTGCAGTTACACAGTCAGCAAAGTTAAGGTTATTCACTTATACAGACTCCAAATATTGCTTTCTACTAACAACAAATAAATAAATAATAAATAAATAAATTAAACAAGCAACCTGAATTTTGCCTTCACAGGACTTCCAACTCTCACCAGCCTCAGCCGGCATGGCCAAGCGTCAGGAATACTGGGAGTTGTAGTCCAAAACATCTGGAGGGCACCAGGTTGGGGAAAGCTGCTTTATGGCTCAGTTCTCTTCCCACTTGCTCCAGCAGGCAGGGTGCCTCCAAACTAGCTTTAGAATCGTTGTCCCTGACTGTTGGAGGGGTAGCTGCCATCTTCCAGTTCTCTGACCTGCCTTCTCCAAAGGATTGTTGGTTGGGAGAAAGAGGTGTGGTCAGGGGAAAGGAGCATGGCCTTGTGGGAAACCCCACAGGACCTGATTGGTTGGCCTGAGGTCAACCTGAGGCTTGCCCACACCTGCCCTAGATGCTCTTGAGAGGCAACCCACTGCACCGTTTCCAATTGCAGCTTCAGGCTCACATGACTGAAGCTCCCCACCATGAAAATAATTCATGCAGATGGAGTAATGGTAATGGCTAGCTAGGCATCTAGCTTTCTACATGCAGGGATTCATGTTGTTGTTGTTGTTTTTAACAGAGGAGCCTTCACAGTCTCAAGTGGTCAGCCTCCTTGTGGGTTCACCACCTTAGTGAGAACTAGACCTATGTGCTTGTTTTTGAGGTTGGTTCACAATTCACATGATCACTTTGGGGGTGATTTGACTTTTTCCCTGCATGGGGCTGCATGTTCACCAAATGGATTGTGTGCCATGAATGAATCGAATGTGCACCAAAATAGATGTGCGCATGCACCACCACAAGTACAGAAATGACCGATCTGACTCTGAGAAGCAGTGTGGATTTCTTCCACAGCTCATTGCACACATAGTGGTGATCCATTCTTGTGGTGGCTGGGGCACATCATGCCTCATGCATATCCTGTCTTTACAGAGTGGGGGGAAATGATACCGATTGGAAAGTAACATCTACAAGCAGTTGTGTGAATTGGCTCTCAATGTCCCTTTACTGAAAAGCAAAGGCCTGTTTTCTTGGTCAGTTCACACATGCATGTACGTTGCCCAGTATCTCCTCCCCTGATAGCTGTGCATTTGATGATCCGCATACGGACAGGAAAACTGCATGAGAAAGGATTGTGTCTGAGATGTTGTGAGAAGATATGAAAGCTCTACTGGTGGGGTTTGAGGTATCAAAGCCGTTTCACCCATGCAAAGCACCACTTGATTAGAACATAAGAACCATGCTGGATCAGACCAAGGGACCATCTAGTCCAGCATTCTGTTCACGCAGTGGCCAACCAGCTACCCGCAGAAACCCACAAGTAGGACATGAGTGTAACAGCATCCTCCTGCCCATGTTCCCCAGCACCTGGTGCACATAGGTATACTGCCTCTGATACTGAAGGTAGCATAGAGCCACCAGGACTAGTAGCCATTGATAGCCTTCTCCTCCATGAATTTGTCTAATCCCCTTTTAAAGCCCTCCAAATTGGTGGCCATCATCACTACTGAACTTGTGTTGTGGAAGTGAATTCCATAGTTTAATTATGCGCTGATGATCAAGTATCAAATTTTGCACATGTGAAATCACCCTGGCTTTTTGCACTAATGTCATTTCTGAACAGGCCCCCCCCCTCTCTCTCTCTCGTTCCAGAAGCTTCCACACAAGACGCGAAAGTTATACGGCACCATGGAACGAATATTGGTGAGTGTGGGTCCCATTTGTCCTCCAGAAGTTGTCCACCCCTGCAGTATGGCTTCACCTGCAGACTGAAATGATAGACTCCAGAAACAGGTTTACCATCTGATCTGCTGTTGGTGAGAATTAGGCCCTCCTGTCCTGGAAAAGCCAGGGAACATAATCAGAGGATGGTTTGGAGGGTGAGGGGCTGTACACTTAATGCGCACACTCAGTTGCAAACATTCCAGTGCTAATCTTTCTTCCTTCTTTCCAGGATCCTTCTTGGAATCACCGGGTCTATAGGCTGGCCATGGCCAAACTGACTCCACCCATAATCCCTTTATGCCCCTCCTCCTTAAAGGTATAATAACATGGTCTTTACTAAGCCACTGAAGGGGTTGAAATTGATATCAGACATTTGGCTGCATGGGTACATGCTCTTTTTATCCTGAGACCTTAGAGGTCTAAATTCGCAAGACATATACAATTTAAAATACTTGAGGAAAAGAACCTATGGACAGCCACAGCGCAGGCCAGGTTGCCAGCCCATCTGGCTCAGAGGCCTCTCAGACCTGATCATGAGTGAGCTTTGCGACTCAAATGGTTTCATTCAAGCCTGCTGCAGTGTTACGGGGGGTTACGTCTTCACCGTAAGCATAAAATGGCTTCAAATGAGTTGAATGACCATGGCTTTCATCAGGGGAATCATGGGAAATGTCTTCTGAGGGGCTGAGAACCCTGAGATCATTGGACGAGGGTGCCTTGACCCCAAAGCGTGATAGTTAAGTTTGTAACACAGGCAGGCATACCCTGAGGGTGCAGTCACAAGAGAGGGAAAGGGCCCAACTTGATTTTTAACTTGTGAATGTGACTCTCAGACAGGAGATAGTCCTTGGAATGTGAAACCAGCCCTATCCAGATATTTAATTTAGATGCTCTGGTGCAGCCTTCCCCAACGAGGTGCCCTCCAGTTGTGTTGGGCTACAACTCCCGGCATGCATGCCCAACACAACTAGAGGGCACCTCGTTGGGGAAGGCTGCTCTGGTGAGTGAGCGACGCGTTTCCCACACAAAGCAAGGCCCCCTCCGGTCTTGTCCAGGTGCGCCAGCAGTGTTACCGCAAGGGCAGCGTTCAGGTTCACCTCCGACAGCCGCGGCATCTCTTGATCTCAAAATACGATAGAGAATCAGGAACATGAAAATGCTGCGTCGGGGATGTGAATATGAATGACCCCGGTTCTTGTAGCTCAGGCCAAACCTGGCTCACCAGCCGTACGTCGTTGAATGCTGGCTGCTCAGCAACCTCACATCTTGTCCCATTTTTGCAGTCCCAAACAGGAAGCCAAACCGGGAGGTTTATTAAGGGTAATAAACCCTATCAAGGATGATAAAGCTCAACCATGCATGGTGGCTGGTGTGTGTGTGTGTGTGGGGGGGGGATAGCCATATTTGGATGGTGGGCTGTGTTTGCCACAGGGCTAGTTGTGCGGGCCTGTTGTAACGTAATATGAAATCAAATCAAGCAAACTCTTGTAGCAGCACCCCATAGACCAGTGTTCTCCAACCTTGGGTCCCCAGATGTTTTTGGCCTACAACTCCCAGCATGCCCCAGCCAGCTATGCTGGCTGGGGCATGCTGGGAGTTGTAGGCCAAAAACATCTGGGGACCCAAGGTTGGAGAACCACTGCCATAGACCCAAGTTCTCACTTATCCATGGCTGCTCCCTAAGCCTGTGGGAAAACAGTCCGTGTCACTATTTGTGAGGACTGGCCGTCAACGTATTCCTTCCTCTGTCGCATTCCTTGGGTAAAAGTGTGGCTGAGACGGCCCTTAGTTTCTAAGCCTCGTCGACTGGGCCAGAGCCTGCTGTTTTCGAAGATTGGCTCTTCAGACGCCACACGCAGCCTGTGCTCTCTCAGATTGCTTTCGGCATCACAAAGTAAGCCAGTTCTAGGGGTGATGATGTAGCAGCAGAAATAGGCAGAACTAGTAGAATGTGACACGAGGCCTGAGCTCTGCCCTACAGGGATCAGGAAGGATCTCTCTTCCTTGCATGCATTTACTTTGGGACTTCAAAAATGATCACACAACCATGGGGAAAAGGTAGGGGTCATATGAAGCTGCCTTAGCCTAAGTCAGACCATTAATCCGCCTAGCTCAGTGTTGTCTACCCTGACTGGTGATAGTTCTTCAGGGACTTTTCCTAGCCCTGCTACCTGAGATCCTTTTACTCAGGGGTAAGGAACGTGTGGCCCTCCAGATGTGGTTGGACTGCGACTCCCTTGAAGTCTAGTGCCAGCATAGCCAGTGGTGAGTGATCACGGGAGTTGCAGTCCAACAAGATCTGGAGGGCCACACGTTCCCCATCCCTGCTGTAACTAGAGATGCCGGGGATTGAAACCGGGACCTTCCGCAAGCAAAGCATATGCTCTACCACTAAGCCAGGGGTCCCCAACCCCCAGGCCGTGGACCGGTACCGGTCCGGTCCATGGCATGTTAGGAACTGGGCCGGGATGCGCTGCGAGCACCCCACCTGGCTCTCGGGGTGCTCGTGAGATCCGTTGAGCACCTCCCCACTGCTCATCCCTCTGCTCGCCTCCCGGCAAGCATTTCCGGAAAACTGGAAGTGACGCGATGGGAGACCCGTCGCGTCACTTCCTGGTTCTCTGGGGCTGCTCTTTTTACGTAAATACCATGGTAAAGTATCTTAAAACGGCTGCAATTTGCTATTCGCGGCCGTTTTAAGGTACTTTACCATGGTATTTACATAAAAAGAGCAGCGCCGGAGAACCAGGAAGTGACGCGCTGGGGACCTCGTAGGTCCTTTCCCTGGCGCGTTTGGGTCGAGTGGCAGCAGGCAAGTCACAGAGAGTCTCGGGAGGGCCGAGCGGGGCGAGTTTGACTCGCTTCAGCCCCCCTCAAGACTCTCGGATAAATCCCTGCCCGCATAGCAGGAGGTGAGCAGTGGGCAACCCCCCCCCCCGTCCGTGGAAAAATTGTCTTCCACCAAACCGGTCCCTGGTGACAAAAAGGTTGGGGACCGGTGCACTAAGCTATAGCTCCTCTCCTAAATGAGTGATAGAGCACCTGCATTGCATGTAGAAGGTCCCAAGTTCAATGTCCAGCATCTCCAGGTAGGGCTAGGAAAGAATCCTTTCTGAAACCCTGGAGAGCCGCTACTGCTGATCAGTGGCGACAATACTGGGTGGACGGACCAAAGGTCTGACTCAATGTAAGGCAGCTTCCTATGTTGTTAAGATGGGGAGATGTCCCCGGATTAGGTTCCCTGTCTCCAAGGAGGAGTTTGACTCATGCTCATTGCATGAATTTCCTATGGCAAAGGTGGGGCAGGAGCCCACATTCAAGCCCAGCTGTTTTATCTACTGGACTGCATCGGCTGTTTGTAACGAGTGATGAGCAGACTCGCCTTCACTTTGCAGACATGACCTTCATCCATGAGGGCAACCGCACATTGGTGGAAAACCTTGTCAACTTTGAGAAGCTGGTGAGTGGAGAGACATGGCAGAGGAAACTGGGGCAGTCTTGCTGTGCCGGCGACTGGCGAGAACAGCCAATATCCACTGGAGCAGGGGAGGGCAAGCTTTTTGGCCCTGAGGGCCTCGTTCTGTGATGGGTGGTGGATCAGGGGCCACACAGGCATATATGCACTCACACATGCATGTGCACGTGCATACATGCATGCGCATGCATGCATGCACACATGGGGGTGGGATTACTAGGGTACGGGGAGGCTTCCATGCTGTAGTGGTGATCATGATTGGAGTCACGCTTCCAGTGACCCCAAATCAAAATCTAGGATCTCTGTCCTGGTGCTGCTAATAGAAACACCATTGGAACAGTGGCTTTCCCCCCCACAGTCCAGCTGATCAGCTGGGCTGCAGGGAGAATGGGGCTAGTGCCGGCCACATGAGGAGGAGCCGTGGATTGCCCACCTGGCCTTAGAGATATTTATCATTCCCCTCCTGGAGATAGTTCTCATTCCCCTGCTTGAAGATTCAATTGCACGTTGAGGCACTTCCAACATGCAGGCCTTTTTGTCCACAAAATGGATTGCTTGGCTTAAAAATGGAGTGAGCGAGCAAGAGAGAGTGCACATGAATATAAAAACATAGAGCCCATGTCTGTTCCATACAGCGTATGACGGCCAAGGCTGTTCGCCTCGTGCATCACTGCCGGAGCCACCCCAACCGTGAGTATGGAGGAGTGGAAGGGGTGGGGGAGAGTTCCAGTGTGGGTAAGGCGAAGCCATCGCTGCACAACATAGCCGTCAAGGATGGCGGCTGTAGCAAGACCCTTGGATAGATGCAAGTCCCCAAGCAGGTCGAGGTCCCCACCTCGTTGGGAGCAAACCATTATGGCCCAGGCCCACTTCTTCTGTTGCATATGCTAATTCTATTGAATATTTATTAAAGGATATGGGCCAGAAGAGGGAGGGAGGGAGGGGGAGAGAGAGAGGACATTTCCTGACTTGAAGCTTTTCAAGGGTTGTAGTATTACAGTAATACTCCTGGCCAAGGCAGGCCATGGTAAAAAGAATGGAAACCCAGAGATGGAATGCAGGGGGACACTGGCCTTGTTTGCACGACACAAGGGTGGTTAATAAGCCATGGTGGCTTGTCAGCCATCCCCGCCGTGTGTGCTGGCTCATTTCCCTAATCACCCTCGCTGGGCACAGGTTGGCGTTATGTGCAAACCTGGCGAGGGTGGCTGGCTGGGGTGGTTAGCAAATCGCCCAGCAATCCTACAACAGAGTGTGGATTCTGGGTGGTTTGTTAGCCACCCCGCCATCCACGCACTCCAGTTTTGCACATGACAAGCCGTGCCTGGCGAGGGTAACCAGGGGAATCGGGCAGCATGTGTCTGGCATGCCTGGGGGTGCTTAATAAGCCACCATGACTTCTTAACCAACCACCCGTGTGCACGAAAACCCAGTCACTGAAAGAATGGCTCTGTAGGTGACAAAAATGGGGGAATCTCACAGCAGGTGGGCTAAGGAAGACCACTTTCCTCCTCTGTAAGCTTCTGACTTCTCATTTGTACTTTCCCCCTCTTCTTCTCTCCGCTTCCTCAGTTCCACTCTCCCCCTTGCGGAGTCGTCCTCAGCACCTCCTGGAAGAAGCTCGGGCAATGCGCGCCTCTACCTGTAAGCGAGTGAGGCAGGTGGGGAGGGGTGTGTGTCTCACACATGGGTTATTTTCACACTAGCCCTTTCCCCTGGAATTGCTGTGCATTGTTCACTTGTACGGGGAGGAAGCCTCACAATGTTGTTGTTAAATCGTTGCAGTGTTGTTTTTCCCCCCTGTGTTGCTCTCCCCCACGTCCCCACCCTTCAGAGATTTGTGGCAGGGTTTTTGTTTGGCTTTTGTTTGGTTTTGTTGCTATAGCACGCACAACTGCATCAACAGCCTGTCAGTCAAAGTGTGGTTAGGGCTTTTAAGGGAAAAATTCTTTATAAATGTCTGTAGCTCAGTGGTAGAGCCCTTGCTTTGCACGCAGAAAGTCCCAGGTTCGATCCCCAGCATCTCCAGGTAGGGCTGGGAAAAATTCCTGCATGAAACCCTGGAGAGCCGCTGCCAATAGACAGTACTGGGCTAGATGGACCAAAAGGGTCTGACTGAGTCATTATAAGGCAGCTTCGTGGGTTTCTACATAAAAAGCTTCCTTTTTTCAGTTTTTTATGAATTTATTTATTTATTATATTTATACCCCGCCTTTTTTCCTGCAAGGAACCCAAGACAGCTTACATAATCTTCCTCCTCCTCTCTATTTTATCCTCACAACAAGCCTGTGAGGTAGGTTAGGCTGAGAGTCAGTGACTGGCCCAAAGTCACCCAGTGAGTTTCATGGCCGAGCGGGGACTAGAACCCGGATCTCCCGAGTCCCAGTCCAACACTCTCACCACTACGCCACACCGGCTCTTCCCATTTGATTAATTCCCTCTGATCAGAGCAGCTAGCTGACTAGCACTACATTGCTCCTTATTTAGTCAGCTTGTGTGTATCTGTTAAATGACACGTTTTCCCATTTATTCTGTTTTCTTTTGATTATAGCAAAATAGTGATATTTCTCTGTAAAAGAAAAGAAAAAAGGCTGGGGAGGATTCAAAGACAGTATGATTCAATTTTATTTTCAGTCACTTTCCTAATAATCCCTTATGTGGAATTTGCCTTTTTCGCTACCAGCACACAATGAGTTGAGGGTTTCATTGATCCCTCTACCTACAGCCCCGAGATCTCATTCCTGTTTAGATCCCATGAGTACATATGTGTAGTATTTTTTTTACCCCTAGGTGCCTCGCATGACACTTCATTACCTGGAATCTTACCTGCAATTTTCTTTCCCCTCCTCTTAGTTTGGAGATGACCTTTTGGAGTTTAGTTTGACTGGCTATTCGCCATCTCAAATAATGTGGTAGATGTCTGAATAATCCAAGATGCAATCCTGAATATTTTGTTTCCTGTGGGATGTCTGCAGAACCATGTCCAATGTCTCCTAGTCAACGCTGTGTGTACACTGCACAAAAAACACACAATTGAAATCCTGAGCCCCACCCTCTCCTCAAAAATGGAATCATGTGACCAGAATAAGACCTACTTTTAGTTTTGAAGGTTTTTCTTGCTAGCCACAGGAAGGGTTAAGAAGCTATGCAGAGCGCACTGAGCTCCCCCAATTAGTAATTGACTCAAACACGCACGAACAAACCTCAGCTTCTGACATTTTGCCAGAAATTGGGCATTGCCCAAACACTATTTCCATAATAAGATCTAGGACAGTGTTCTCCAACCTTGGGTCCCCAGATGTTTTTGGCCTACAACTCCCAGCATGCCCCAGCCATGCTGGGAGTTGTAGGCCAAAAATATCTGGGGACCCAAGGTTGGAGAACACTGATCTAGGAACTTGATTTTTTCTTTTCTTTTTTTAAAAGGTTAGTTTCTCAGGACACAAAATTTTGTGCACATTACCAAACTGTACACCCTGTTCTGTTTTTCATGGGATTTGTTGTGGAGCCTGATGACAACCCTCCCTGATATTGGGTGTTTTTTCTTTCAGGCTCAGAGCAATCCCTCAGCACTCGGAGCACAGCTGCTACCTGGGCCTACATCCAGCACCTGAGAGTGATTGACAGCCAGAAGGAGCTTCTGCGGCTCTCGCGAGACCTCGAATCCTGATGCTTCAAGAAGCTCAAGCTATAGATCACAATTCGTGCATATTATCCAACCCAGGGCAAGAATTGCTAGGAAGGGCACCTTCTTGTGGGTTTAGCCCTACCTTGAAGACTGGGCAGTGGGGGATCCCAAGCAGACTGGAGAGTTCCCCATTCCCTTGGCGGCATCCTTGATCTCCTTCCTGGAGGCAGGAGAGTAGGTGCCGGCTATGTCCACTCCAGAGGGAGGATGTGGCTGCTGTTACCAATGATGCTTTTCTAGGCTGCAGAGTTTCTGATTTGGAAAAAAAGAAGGCGGCTGCTTTATGGAACACTTTTGGCTATCTTATGGTGAAAGGAGCAAAAGGCTCACATTTATTCCTTATCAGTGTTCAATGGAAATATGGATATTTTTTTTTAAAAAAGCATATGGCAAGACTTGCTTTTGTATGCCTGGTGGAATGCTGCCTTCTGAGTAGGATTTCCCTCCCCTCCTCCTTGTCCTTGCTGTTGACTAGCATCGTAGCTCAGGGGTGGAAAGAAATGCCTGGGCCCATCATTCTAGTTTCGGTTGGCCAGCAGATCCCACCACAATTATACCTAGTCTCTCTCTCTCTCTCTCTCTCTCTCTCTCTCTCTGCCTGCCCCCCTCCAAAGGCTGGTTCCAATGTTACTGTGGCCTACTACTGTCTTTAAAACACACAAATGAACAAAATCAATTTCCTCCAATGGAACTGATTTACCTAATACAATATCTACTTATTTGGTGTCCTGCGAATATGTTGAGTTTTGTAAGTGGCACCAGTAAGCAAGTGGTACCTTTAGAGATGCACTCAGCCCTCTCTGTAATGTTGCAGAGGATGCTGGGATACTACAGTAATACCTTGGATTGCAAGTAACTTGGTTTGAGAGCGTTTTGCAAGACAAGCAATTTTTTAAATATTTATTTAATATTTTTTTTTACTTGATATACAAGCGACGTCTTGCAATACATGTACTGTAGTATGGCTTAAATTAAAAATCTCTGTACACATTTTTTGGGGGGATTTCGTTTTGATATAAGAGTGTTTTGGATTACAAGCACGTTTCCGGAACGAATTATGCTCTCAATCCAAGGCATGACTGTAGTTCTAGGTCATGCATGCCTGCTGCTGCTGATGCCAAAAGCAATATTCAAAGCCCAGAGGCATATGTTAGACTTGCGTGCTGTTTCTAACATGGACACAGGTAGGTATGAGGGCATGGCTTGGTCTGGATAGCACTGTGGTCATTCCTCCTCTTGTCACTCCCCATAGCACCACCCAGACAGGAGGAACAGAGAGGACAGCTCAGGCCCCTGGCTGCTTCTCTAGCAAACAAGCCAGGCATAAACCATGGTTCTAGGTTCAGACATCATGACAAGCCATGGTTTAAACAAGCCACATTTCATAAGTCAATAACAAGCCATGGGTTCTATTTGTGGTCCACAGCTGGTTAATAAACTATGGTTTGTTCGCGGGGATGGGTTCAGAGATACGATGACAAGCCAGATTTCACCAAACCACACTGTGGCTTAGCGTTACATGTGAACCAGGCCAGTATCAGGCAGGAGGAGTGATGCAAATGTTGTTGGTAACTGTCTATCTGCTGATGGGCTGAAAGCAAAGACAAAATGTCCTCTTGTGTGGATCCCCCCCAAACCCTGAGCAATGATGGGGAGATTCAAACTTGCTCAGCATCTGAGTTCCAAGAGGAAAAGAGAATCAGGGCCTCATTTGGTTGCAGGAGCTCACTAGAAGATGTGTGTATCTCTTGCCTCCTGTCTGATCTGATGGTGACCTACACCCATTTTTATTCAGGTGAACTCCCTTAGTCTTCATCTCTCCCAAGAGTAACCCATATTAGTGGGGGAGGTAGGCTTATTTCTGGTGTGATCTACACTGTTCATGTCACAGCCTATGGAGATACGTAACGAAGAGAGTTGCGCCACCCAGCGGATTCCTCCACACCCTTGTGGTAGGTCCACTTTGTCCTGCAGCTGCTGAGTTTGCTGTGGCTCGGTGGCAGAGCTCCTGCTTTGTATGTAGGAGGTCCCAGATTTGATCCCTGACTTCTCCAGGTAGGGCTAGAAAGGAATCCTGCCTGAAACCCTGGAGAATCATTGCCAGTCACTGTCAACAATACTGGGCTAGATGGACCAAGGGTCTGACTCTGTATAAGGCGGCTTCCTATGTTTCTATGTTTATTTGCTGGATCTTCCTACATATTTTGCATCTAACCTCCAGTGGAAGCAGCCCACTATCCACCACCTGCTTAATAGGAGAGCAGGGGTGCAGAACCTCAGCCCGTGGGGCCAAATATGGCCCTCTTGGGGTCCCCAAGGGGCCACGGCCCTTCCCCCCAACTACCAATTGTTTGGTTTCCCAACTTTTGTGTAACTCACCCACCCACCCACCACCAATTCTTAAAGTTTGAAAAGCCTCTCCTAAGTCTTGGTGACTAGCAGTAAGAACTTCAAGCTAGAATATGCTGGTGTTTTTGGCCCTGCCCCTTTTGCCTTTGGCCCCGCCCACCACTGGAATGTGGCCCCCCAAAGCTTCGGCTCTCGGGCTGAAAAAGGTTCCGCACCTCTGCAGTAGAGCATTGCCTGAAGAGGCATGAACTAGGTAAAAGGGTACTATTTCTGTTGGTAAGGGAGAATGCCAGCTCTTGAGTTATACAAGCTCTTCATCAGGCAGAATGGAACAGAGAACATAACTCTGCTACAGAGCGTCAAGTTCATTGCAGGAGACTAGTGGGCGAATTCCCCTTGGTTTGATTTGGGATCAGCTTGATATATTTGCACACTTCCTTGGAGAAGACTTGGAACACAATTATCTGTAGCCCAAGAATTCTCCTGCAGCGTCGGAACACACACACATGCTGATGGTGGAATGCAGGTGCGCATTATCACATCGCCCCATGGGAACGGTAGTTCGGTTTGGTGCCATGTGCATGACTGAAGTTGTGGCAGGAACTGCCCTTTTGTGATTAACTGCTGGTAACTGCGTAGCACAAAGCCAAGTCTTGTGTCTGCCTACACGCTTAGGTCAACATGAAAATGGGTTCAGAGATGAAGCAGATTTGGGTAAGTCTTCCAGTGAAGCAGTGGGCTGTGGATGTCCAATTTGCTGAAAGCTGACTGGCTGGGCACAGAAAGTTGTTTAAAACGGCAAGCTGAAGAAAATCTGGGGGAAACGGCATGCAGTTCATAATACAGTCAAACATTATGAGCTGAACAAAAACAAATCTGTATACTGCACTAGGAAATTACTTCAGTGCCATTGCTAGCTTCCGTAGCTTCATTTCAACCTCTTTTATGTGTATTGATACAAGTCATCAGTAAGGTCTGATTTGCCATTCATTTCATTTGTTCTACTTCTATATTACCCAATACATAGCCAAAGCTCTCTGGGCGGTCCACAGAAATTACCACTCGCAAATACAACATAAGAAAACCTTACTATCAAATATTTAATGTGCAGAATTAATTAGTTACAACACCATTCACAGCATATCACTGCTTCCTAGAGAGAGAGAGAGAGAGGTACAAAAGATGCCGATTAATAGCATTGTTTAGAATGTACTCCTGCATTCATAAGAAACAATAGGCACATAAGAGATGGATGTCTATCTCCACAAGACAGCTGGATAAAGTATTGCTGAAAAGAAATTGGTCAGAAACCGACGTGCACCGACCCATCTGGTGAGCAATGTGAGTTTATGACATTTCAGAACTATGCACAGAACCTTTGTGAAAGTGCTGAGCGAGCACAGCTCAAGACAGGTGCAGAACCTCAGGCCCGGGAGACAAGTCTGACCCTGATGTTCCCCAGATGGCCACACCCACTTTCCTTGGCCCCACCCCTATCCCCGGTCCCACCTCCCCCCCCCGAACCACTGATCGTTTGGTCGTTTCCCAGCGTTTGTGCAGTTTCCCACCCATTCTAAAAGGTTCAAAAGCCTCTCCTAAGGCTCAGTCACTGGCAGGAAGAGATTTAAGCTACAACATCATGGCCTGTGGCTCACGCTGGCTCAGCTTGTCTGAGCGTGGAAAGCTAAGCAGGGTCAGGCCTGGTTATTACTTGGATGGGAGACCCCCCTCCTCTAGTTTCCTGCATTGAGCAGGGGGTTGGACTCGATGGCCTTGTAGGCCCCTTCCAACTCTATGATCTATGAAATCTATGATGTTTTGCCCCCCCCCCCATTGGAGTGCAGCCCCCAAGAGTTTCTCTGAAACGTAATTCAGCCCTTGGGCTGAAAGTGGTTCGTCACCCCCGGCTTTTCAAGTGCCCGTGTGGTAGGCGTGAGCTCCCATGCGGAAGGCATGCCCACACGCTCATGCGTAGAAACACTACTTTGCCTGCAGGCCTATATGCATACAGCCACAGTGATAATGCTGAGGTGGCAGTGGGTGGATGGGTATGGTTCTGTGTTGCAATTCGTCACGCACCTTACTGTGACGATGGAGTAACCCCCACCCCTAGCACGTTGCTGAAGACATTTTCAAGGGGTCTCCTGACTTTGTGAATCGCCAAAGCTTTCCCTCTAGAACCTGTTCAGGGTGAGTAAAATCCAGCGTGATTGTTGGGGCTTAACCTAGACATGCTGATGTCTGTCTTAGGAGCAGGGATGTGCGTACAAGCAAAACCTGAGCTCGTTGAGATTCTTTGAATTCCATCTTGAATCTCATTCCATCTCATGTCCGTATCAGATTGCAAGCTTTGTTTTGTTTTTCTTTTCACCTGAAAATCCATGTGTATTTTTGTGCGTAGTTAAGTTTTCGAAATGCATGCATCAATTGTGCGCACCTTTGAAATGTATGCATTCTTCTCTCATGGATTAAAGCTTGTTTGTGTGCATCTCTCAAAAGTACGCATTGATCATGAGTATTTTTCAGAATGTACACATGCTGTTGAATGCAATCTTTCCCCCCACTTTGGGTCCAATCTGGATTGGCCCCTCTCTGCCTGCAATTTCTCTTGCAAAATGATGATCCTATGGCACCCGTAGCGAGGGGGGGGGGAAGGCTAAAGCCCCCACTCTCCACCATGCTAGGGTCCCATTCCAGATTTGGCCCCCTGTGCCTACTCTAAGGTAAAAATGGAAAAAAGACGTACCTACATCTCTGATGTCTGTTTTGGTCCTCAGGAACTTGCAGTGGGGGTCGGTGGCTCCGATGTCACTGGGGCGGTGTATCCACTCTGGGCCTCGGTCTGAACTTTTAAGGCGCTATCCATGGTGCTGAACCTGGAGTGGATACACAGCCCCAGTGACATCGGAGCTATCAGCCACTGCTGCTGTCAGGAAGGTAAAGACAAAGGAGAATCACGGTAATTACTACTGTGTTAGAAAAAAGGAAATGCCACCATGATCAAAGTTGAGTAAGTTTGATCACGGTGGCATTTGCTTTTTTCTTACACAGCTGTCAGGAAGGTATCAGAGACAAGATCTCACCCTTCCCTTGGGGGATGGTTGTGACAACCTGCTGAAATTGTAGACTCCTGTTTACAGTTCACAAAGTTCCACCCTTCATTATTTCAGCTTAGAAAGAATATGAGAGGCAAAGATTAGCAACCAGCAAAACAGCTGTATCTACACCACTCTTTTGTTGATCTTCCTTCAAACTCAAAGAGTGAGAAGTGGACTGTTTGGTAGCCCTTCCCTTTTTGTCAACACTTCCTTCCCTGACCTGGAAATACAGTGTAGCACAACACTGACTTCTCTTCCTGGCCACATGAGGCATCATCATGGGCAATGGGGGTTGACCCACACTGGGCTGTTTGGGGCTTGTTGTTGGTCTTTACCCCCTTCGGGTTTAAAAAAAAAAAAGATTTATTAGACTTTTGCATGCTGATAACTCCCGCTTGCTTCGCTGTGGCCCTGTTTTGATTACAATCCTGTTGGCACTCAACACCTGAGTTCATTATTGGAAGGAGAAAATAGACAGACACCAGTTACTTCTGAATACTCCCTGCTTGGAGGGAAATAAACCTGTGCATATTCTGCAGGTATATGAATGCAGATCTAAACTGGCAGGAAGAATGTGGGTGTGTTTCTCACCCACTGTCTACAGTGATAGGAAAAACGTGCGAAAGATGCCTCTCTGAGTGCGAGAACTGGCTGTGTGTAATTAACAGGCATGGGGACGGGGATATACCAGGGGAAATGCTTGCATTACAAACAAAAAACGCCTGCAGCTGATAACAGTGCAGGATGAGCAACAAGGCTCTATGTATGAACTTCTAGAGATTGGCTTGGAAACCACGCTCCATTTGCCTTGCTCCAGAGGAACTAGCTTGTGAGAGCGTCCAAAGTGGTGACCTCGTCTCTTGGCTCGGTGCCTGGTTCTTTCTGTCCTCCTTTCTGAGGCGCTTCCCCTTGCGAGAGAAGCTTGCCACTGCGTTTTGTTGTATGGGCTCGGAATGGAAACCGCCAGCCACAGAAACCCATGGAGGGTTTCCAAAGAGGAAATAATCAGCCAGACCTCCCTCCCTGCTGTAGCCACTCCCTCTGTGGTAGAATGTGTTTGCTGGCATCGCTGTGGAAAGGAGAGGGTCCTGTCAGAAGGGCTGAAGGAGCCTTTAGCAAGCATGGCTTCCTCCGTGGACGACCCCGTGGAGAGGCTCCAGGATGAGGTGTCGTGTTCCATCTGCCTGGAGTACCTCCGGGACCCTGTCACCATTGACTGTGGCCACAACTTCTGCCACACCTGCATCTCCGACTACTGCGAGCGAGCCGCTGTCACCGGGGTGGCCCTTTGCCCGCAGTGCCGGGGAGGTTTCTTGCTAAGCAGCTCCCGGCCCAACAAGCAGCTGGCCAACATCGTGGAGGGCATCGAGCGGCTGGCTCTGCGGCCGAGCCGAGGCCCCGGCGAGGCCTTGTGCGAGAGGCACGGCAAGAAGCTGCGCCTTTTCTGCCAGGACGACAGTGAGCCCATTTGCCTGGTGTGTGACAAATCGCGGGAGCATAGGGAGCACACGGTCCTGCCCATCGAGGAGGCTGCTCACGACTACAAGGTAAGGAGGAGCCTGGGTCTGGGTTCGTAAGCGTGGGCCAAGCTAATTACGAGTGATGGCAAGAAGCAGCCATTTTTTGTTTGTTCATGTGTCAGCTGCACATTGTTTATGTACACCATGCACTAGCGAGGGAGAGCCCAAGCAGTGCCACCACTGCAGCAGATGCAATGGGGGGGGGGGGTCTACCGGACCACCGGAAATGGCTTGGCAGCTCACATGCGGCCCACAAGCCACACTTTTTGCACCCTGGCGAGGGGGTCTGATTTGAGCATCAGAAAGGAAGCACAGGTGAGGAAAGCTCATCACCCCCCAGGCACTTGTCTCCCAACCTGGCTCACTTCCCACAGCAGAGCCAAGCTGGGAAAAACAGAGCCCACGCCTCCGGGAGGGAAAGTGGGAGGGCTCCACCCTTCTAACCCGCATGCTCCTGCTTTTGGAAATATTTTTATTCAATGTATTTAGTTATTTGATGGTATTTATGAATCGGGCAGAAATGTCTACACAATGTACAAAAATGCAGTATAAGATCCTCATTAAATACTGCATAATATGACTGTGAATAGAAGACAAGTTTACCTTCCTGGGAATGCTCATTGAAAGAAGTCCATTTACAGTAGGTGCTGAAAACCCAAGGGTCGGTGCCTGTCTAAAGGTAGAGAGTGGACACTACAATACTAAAGGCATTGTAGTGTCCACTCTCTACCTTTAGACAGGCACCGATTTAATGATTTGTAAAGGCTTATGGCTGTATACAATAAAGTTTATTCACTCATTCAATACTAAAGGCACTATTTTGAGCCATCATGGATGAGACCTCCAAAATTTTGGGGACCACCTCTTGGGCATCTCCTGATGATTGCAGTGGCTCGAATTAGACGCCAGCCTTTCCCTGCTTTATCGTGAGTGGGAAAGGCCTGGAAATGACAAACATGGCTGCTGCTTTCACATCCACTTTGGCCCTTAAAGAGGTGTGAGACCCACCCTCAGAATAATTGCTATACTTCTCAAAAACAACACACAACTCATTTTGCTTTCCTCAAAATCCCTGAAATGTATTATGAGAAGGGAGCAATCCCCACATTCACTTTAGGCCAGGAGTTGGCAGCCCGGTACCCACCAGATTTTTTTCGGGGACGACGACAACCCTTTCACATGCAACATTTGCCTTGCCCGAGTCACTTCTTTTTTGAGATATTTAGGACCCTGGTGTGCAGGTATGGGAGGAACACCATAAAAACACAGGATGAGGGTAAAATATGCAGGTATTTTTGGTATTTTGTCCCCTCCCTTTTTGACTTTGCCCACCCCTGGAATGCAGCCCCTGAGAGCTACTCCAAAATGGAATTTGACCCTTGGGCTGAAATATATTCAACACCCCTGTTTAAGTAAAGAAAACAAAACCAACAACCCAGTAGCTTAGGTGGCTGACACCCTGCAATTCAAGCACAGACCAGGCAGAATCTTATCCCCCACTTTTGTTTCTGGTGGTTTGTTTGTTTGTTTGTTTGTTTGTTTTGCTTAATAGTCCACCTTGATGAAAAGATCTCGTAAACTCAAAACTTTTGACATTTGGCTTGGTCCTAGTGGAAGACCGACAACCTGGTCTTCTGCGTGGGTTCAATGCTAAGGGGGTAGCGAGTCCTGGGGCGGCCTTCTCCGAGATTCCCAGCGACTATCACCCTTAGCCCAGAACAAAGGGATAACTTATAGCCACAGAAGTATCTTTTATAAAACAAGTTTATTTACAACATTACCTTCACAAACCCAGACCCACGCCAGCAATACAGCTTATCAGTACGGTACAAAGTAGCAAGCAAGAAGTCTTGAGGAACACCGTGATTTCAGGGCTCTCAGCAAGTTAGAGCAGCTTGGGTCCCGGCAGAGGCCCGGTCAACTGCACGCTGCTAGCTGGGTTCCCGGCGGAGGCCCGGTCTACCCAAGCGGCTAGCTGGGTTCCCGGCGGAGGCCCGGTCTACCCAAGCGGCTTGTGAGTGATTTCAGCTTGGTTTCCCGGGGGTCCGGTCAACCCAAGCGGCTAGCTGGGTTCCCGGCGGAGGCCCGGTCTACCCAAGCGGCTTGTGAGTGATTTCAGCTTGGTTTCCCGGGGGTCCGGTCAACCCAAGCGGCTAGCTGGAGCGTGCCGGGTGCGGCTACCCGGGGTTGCCGATCCTTCGTTCCCTTACCCCAGGCATGGGGCCAGATTGCTGATCAGGTCCAACAACCCAGTTCCCTTGGGCAGGGTGTTTTATACCTTGGTGTTTCAGGTAGCCCCTCCCTCCGTAATCAGGTGGGTTGACACCCTCCCTGAGGGGCGGCCTTTTGGGTCAGGTGGGGTGTCGCCCTCCCCCCATGGGATGGGGTCCCTTTGAAGCCACTTGCTTAATGGTCCCATCCTATTGTGTTGAGTGGCCATTTCTTAGGGGTGCCGAAGTGTCTGCTCTGGAGAGGTATTCAAGTCTTATGTAGATGGCGCTGATATGTGAGAGCATTGACAAACCTGGGGATGCTTCCTGCCTTCCCCCCTGGGGTGATTCTATGCAGATGTTGTTTGTCCCTTTTGTCATCTGTGGAGACTGGCTGTCTCCCCCCCCCTGGGTCTCCTTCCCCCCTCCTTGGTGAGTGTGTGTCTGTCAGGCAGGGGGCTTAGGTTGGCTTTCTCCACAGTCCTAAATTAAAGGTGAATGCTACGGTTGCTTTTAGTAAGTATGCTATGGGGCATTAAAAATCTCTCTCTCTCTCTCTCTCTCTCTCTCTCTCTCTCTCTCTGAATGAGGCAGCAGATGATTTTGTGGTTAAAACATTCTTTTTAACAAGCCCATAAGCTCCTCCTCTGTGAATAGAATATAGCACAATTGACTGCAAGCATTTTTGTCTGTCCGGCTGTTGAGCAATTTCCCTGAATGCTCGTGGTTTGAAACATGTTGGGATCCAATTTTGGCATTAGGGTTGCCAATATTCCCACCCCACCCCACCCCATTGGCTCTGTTCCTGTGCTTTTATCAACAATGTGACGTGCAGAAATTAAGTGGTTGAAGTTTTCCTGCTAGGGAGATAAAGGGATGGGGAAAAGAGTCACTGGCTTAATGTGTGTCAGCTGCTGTGTGTCAGCTGCTGTTAAATGCAGCTGAGCGGGGCTGGGGTGAAAATGTGGCAACTCTATTTGGCACATTTAGTTAAAATTGCTTCCACTCCACACCCCATTCATATCTTTGCCTTTTATTTATTCTTGTGGTGATTGTTTTGTCTGCAGGAGTAATGAGGCCATGTTGCTAAGGTTGCCAGCTTTTTTTTTTTTATCAACCTCTGCTCCTGTGCTTTTAATAGCAGTGGGATGTATAGACATTAGCAGGCGATCATCCTTATTCTCGCATTATAGCAAGCTTCACCTCCTGATTTCTTCATGAAGTGAATAAAAAAAGAGAGAGAACCTGCACACACTCCCCCCCACCCCCGAGTTGAAAAGGAAGAGACCTTTGAAAAAGTGCTTAAAAACCCCTTCCTGGAAATAAAACCAGTCTTTCATGGCACCTTTGGGTAGCTTTCTCTCTTTGTGTGTGTGTGTGTGTGTGTGTGTGTGCCAAAGATGGGTGTCTCTCTCTTGTTTCTGACATGACCTTTCTGACATGGTGCCAAGGAGGTCCGTGCACCCACCAGAATCTGGCCACAGGGATCATGCAAAAAGATGATTGCAGAGCCAAGGAGCTCCAGACACACTTAAGCAAGCCAGCAAGCTAGGGAAAGCCATACACTCATACATTACCTTCTTGCCCCAAATTCAGACACTGCTGCTCATTCAAACCCTTTTTGCCAGCAAACCCACTTCTGTCTGCTTTCCCCCAAGGTAAGGAGCCTGGGCCACCCTGGAGGAAGCAACAGATGAGGAAGGCCTCTGGCACGCCATCTGATATGTGAGCAGCCAGTGCGCCTGCTCTGCCTCTTGTCAGGGCCTCGCTGCCTACAATGGCCCAGGGCACAAGTGCAATCGCCCAGCAGCAGTTGGCTGGGCAGGTCTCTGTAGAGTGAGGCACACACCGAGAAAGCCAAGTGACAGTGGTGCTGATGGGCAATTTTGGACTCTGGACTTAATGAAAATGAAAATAATGAGCAGACTGTAGAAGGAAAGGTGGCAGTCTCCCCTTTAGTATAAAAGGCTGGTGCCTTCATGCTACATTCCCTATTAGTCTGCTAAGGGAGTGAGTCCTAAGGTGGTCTAGTAACTGCAAGGCTACTGAGTTCAGAGGGCAGAAGCAGGCTCATATTAAGGCAGATGATGGCAATTGGGGCAGCTCTAAAAATCCAGGGCACTGCTCAAAAGATCCGGGGCCTATGCCTAGGTGGGCTTCTTCCTATCACCACCCATACCTTCATGCAGGTAGGCCACGTGAAAACAACCTATCAGAAAGGGGGCACATAACGCACCATGCAATTCCAAACTACAGCTCCCAACATGCACCTTGATATTGTGCATGTTCAAAAATGCATATAGACAGAACAAGATTTTGTATTAAAGGAGAATGTTTATCCACGCTCACATGGATGAATTTGTTACTTTCTGTGTAAGGCTGCAGTCCTATGCATGCTTAGACAGAAAAAAAAGTCCTACAACTCCCAGCATTCCTCTGCCAGCCATGTTGGCTGTGGAATGTTGGGAGTTGTAGGACTTTTTTTCTGTCTAAACATGCATAGGATTGCAGCCTTAAATCACGAATTAACTCAGGGTAATTTCATCCATCACTAATATGAGGTTTATCTGCTGACCCAGAAAAGCTTCACCTGCTGATTTCTGCACATCAAGCTGTTGTTTAACACACAGGAGCAGAACAGGCTGGTTTGTTTGTTTCTTTTCTGGCCAGTTGGCAACCTTATCTTATCAACCATATGGATTGGTTGGGACCAATGTGAATTGAAGTATACCACTTGTCTGGATGGGAGTGAGTTGGCAATCCTGAAATCTCTCTCTCTCTCTCTCTCTCTCTCTCTCTCTCTCTCTCTCTCTCTCTCCAGAGCCTCTTCATGTGGCTCTCCAGCCTTAGTTGCAGCATTAAAAACATTGTGTGTTCTGTGTTGGCCCTCACCTGTTGCCACCAGCATGCACAGGGATCAATTGGTTTTCACTGGCAAATGCTACACAAATCAGTGTGTACCAATGATGTACACAGACATGAAGCTGAAACGCACAAGTTTTCCCTGTGACAATAATGGGCTAAATCAGTGGTAGGGAACCTGTGACCTTCCAGATGTTGTTGGACTACAAATCCCATAATCCTTGACTTGTCCATGCTGGCTTGGCTGATGGGAGTTGGTGCCCAAAACAAATGGAGGGCCACACATTCCCCATTAGAGATGTGAAGGCTTGGGGCGGGGGACTGGGAAAAGTGGAGGGGAAGCCAGAAAGAAAGCCAGAAAAAAGAGTGTTAAAAAAAACCCTGGGGGAAAAAATGTTTCCCCCTCAGGTTTTTCAGGTACTGCCCATTTTTTTGAGGGTTTTTTTCCCCCAGGCCCCTCTTGAGATTATAGCTCCATGAGAACACTTCCCAAATGAGGCCCTGTCCACCATGGAGAAAGACCCTGACCCTAGAGGCATTCTGTTCCCCCCCCACACACACACATACAGCGCAGGACCCTGGAGGGAATCTAGACAAAAACCCACCATGAACGTGTGCTTCTGCTTCCTCCATAGATTAAGCTCCAGGAAGCTGTGCATCTTCTCAGGAAAGTGCTGGAGGAAGCAACCAAGCTGGAGGCTCAAGAGGAGGAGAAAACGGCTCGGTGGAAGGTAAGCGCCTAATAAAAATGCCATTGTGGGGTACCAAGGACAAGTAGCTGCTACCAGTCCAGCCTTCTCACAGCCTGAGGCTTGTTCTGAACTTCACCTTCCATCAGCCCCAGCCAGCATGGCCAATGGTCAGGAGTCCTGGGAGTTGTCGTCCAATATGTCTGGAGGGCACTAGAGCAGTGTTCTCCAACCTTGGGTCCCCAGATGTTTTTGGCCTACAACTCCCAGCATGCCCCAGCCAGCATAGCTGGCTGGGGCATGCTGGGAGTTGTTGGCCAAAAACATCTGGGGACCCAAGGTTGGAGAACACTGCACTAGAGGACTACATGCTACCCTACAGATATCTACCCTCAAGGAACCCAGCCAGCTCAGTGGGCGAGCACATGCTTTGCATATGGAGGATGCCAGGTTCCATCCTTGGCGTCGCCAGGCATTGCTGGGAAAGAGCAGTCAGTGGACAGAACAGAGCTAGAAGGACCAATGCTTTGATTCAGTGGCACTGGCAACTCCCCATGCCCCTTCCTGCCTCCTTCAAGCATTAGGAGTGAGTGACTCCTTGGCCTCTGCTACCACCTTGTGACTAGTTTGGGCCAATGCAGGGATGGCCATGGGTTTACGAGCTGCTCTTGCTATATGCAGGGGGAGCTTTCCCTGCTGTGGGGATGAGCACTGGGGACAGTTCCACCTGCTAAATGTCTGTGTGCCATGCTCAGGGGTGGGTGAGAAATGTGCTTCGGCCAATTTTTAAAAATGAATTTACCATATTTGCACCTCTCAAGCCTTTCAGCAAGGCGAGGCAGAGTTATGTAACGAAATCCGCATTTTTGCGAGCTTTGGGGAAAATGCTCACCAATGATGCGCATATTTAGGGAGACGTGCACACAAAATGCGTACCTTGTGGGGGGGGGGACTGCACACCTCACTGCATTTCAGGAATAGAAAGTGCCTGGAGAAAATGTGTACAGTTAAAAAAATGAGTACAAAAATGGCCCTTCATTTATTTATTTACTTACTGTACCTTTAAACTGCAGTTTAATAATAATAACAACAATAATCACAGTTCTCTGGGTGGTATACAATACATTAAAAAATACAGTACAGATATTAAAACAAAACAAAAAAATAAAAACAGCACAGAATAAAACCAAGATCAAACCAGCAGCTAATAATAAAACCATTACAACTTCATAAAAGGCACAATCCTGTGGTTCCTGGAGAGCATCTAAGGGACAATAGGATTTTTTGGATGACCTCCTGAAACCATAGACACTGCTTCGACTTCAGGAGGGAGGCTCCCAAATCTGATCTCCCCCCCCCCCGCCCCCTGGCAGCTGCTGGCGCCTGCTTCCTGAGGTCACAAAAGTGCCCCCAGAGGATCTCAAAGCGGTGAGGAAGGGGGCATTCCAGTGGGTGGAGACGGGAGGGGAGCGGAGAGGTTATGAGAAATCCTATGGCCTCTCCAGGCCGCGGCCCCCCAGCAGCTCACCTCCTATAGATGGGCTCAGAGGTTTTTCCAGAGGAAAAAGCAAGAAAAGGAGGATGGAGAGGTGAAAATCGCCTCTGTGGCTTCTCCTGCCCCATAGGGCACTGGCTACTTGGAAGCGTCCGAGTTTGGGGAGGCTTCCTTCTGGCGGGAGTGGGTTGTGCCCAAACCAGATGATCAGACATCATAAAACATTAGGGGAAAGGCACACAAAAATTAACATTTTTTAAAAAAAAAAATAAGGGATTGTGAAAAAACAAAAAAACAAATTGCAAGTTTGTGTGGGAACGGGACAGAATGAGCTTGACCTTAAAACTCCAACAATCCTGTCAGGACCAGGACTGCTAGATCCGCCCATCTCTGGTGGTCATCATGATGCTATTTTCACAGGAGCAGGGCCCAACGGTGCCAAAGGTGTGATGGCCGTGTGTCCCACAGTGGGTTCCTCATTCTCCATTACGTAAGGGGTATAAGCATCATTTCCTGCACATGTGTTTGCCTGTTCCGCCCCCCTCTTCACAAACAAGTGCCTTTTACAACCCGGAATGTGGCTGAATCATCAGGAAGTGATTCCACTCGGTTGGTTGGGGAAAGACCCACACTTGCCCAATCTGTTGCTTATGGTCTTGTGACTTTCTGAAATGGAATAAGTGGGCTGCAGAGCCTCCTTGACAATCTTTACTTTGGATCCTACTTGTGTGAGGCGCTTGTTGTGGTGACTGAAGTTGGGGGAGGGGGGAAGAGGTACTCTGCACTTTCTCAGGGGCACTTCATCCACATGATTGGGTCATGTATTTGTTACCTCCCCTCCCCCAGTCGCACGAGGAGCTGCTGCGGGGGGGGGGGGAGCTCCCAAGGGGTTTGGTGCTTTCTCATTCACTGAGGAATGTGGATATACAACTACAGGATGGAAGAGGGAGTTTGACAAGTCTGCTCTGAGAAACACGGTATGCATTTTTTAAAAACAAACAAACAATGCTGCACTGTTATAGCCGAAAGGATTAGAGGCAGGAAATCCCCTGGCCTTGCAGGACAGGACAGAAATATGGGCTTGCATGGGCAAGTTTAGGGTTGTTATTTTTTGTGAGGGCCTCTGTAGTTGTAGAGGCAGTCCCCAGGTTACGAACGAGTTCGTTCTTAAGAACGCCTTTAAGTCTAATTTGTATGCAAGTTGGAACAGCATAGCGTTCTATACGTTAAAATCGGCATTTACGCAAATTGCATAGTATACTACGCTATGTACTCTATGTAAACGACGTAGAGCCGGGGAACCCAGAAGTCCGTTCTTAAGTATGGGTTGTCTGTAAGTCGGATGTTCTTAACTCGGGGACTGCCTGTATATTTAATAGTGGTTTGATATTCAGGCATTAGCAGGTTTATCTCCATGCCATAGAAAGCTCAATTTCTGTGGTTTAAGAGCTACTGTTCACCCAGGCCCTGATCTGTTAGTAATCCTGGCTTGTAGTATCCTTTCATTTCAATGGATCTACTTTAAGTAAGACTAACATTAGATACACCCCCTTAAACCCCACCCACACCACACACACACAGATTGCATTGGTTTAAAACTAGCCAAGTAGTACAGAATAACTGTGTTTAAGTCCTTGTATGCAATGAGCAGTGCGAACCAGGATGACAATTGACTAACCTTTTTTTTTTTTTAGGGAGTAGCAGGGGGAATAGCAGGGATGTTTTCCAGAGGGTGGTTTTGTTAGACTGTTGCAGCAAAACAAAGAGTCTTGCCACATCTTAAAGGTGTCCTTCCGGGCACACTCCAGATGTTTTGGATGTCAATTCCCATCAGCCCCAGCCAGTCAGGAATGGTCAGGAATCCTGGGAGTCATTGTCCAAAACATCTGGAGGGTACCAGGTGGGGAAGGCTTCCTAACTAATTTATTATGACATACGCTTTTATGGACTAGAGCTCGCTTCGTCAGATGCATGAAGCATCGCGTTGAGTTGCAGGTAGGAACACATGTGCTGGTGCGGTGATGGGGGCGGGGTGGGAATTGTAAACAGTGAGGTCAGAGGGATGTGAAATGCAGGATAGATAGATATTTATTGAACAAGTCCTCAGACCATTTCAAACACAGTAAGCACACATTGAAAGCAAGCGATAGGTACACAAATCTTAAAACAGGAAAGCTAACTTTAAGAATGTATCTAAGATTAAAATAGTAAAATATTAAAATGATTAAAAATGCATATGCCTTTTTATAAAAACCCAGTATGACCCCACATAGTTATGTGGCTCATTTAGTCAAGCAATTCCCTCTTTTCTATTTTCCTTCAACTGGCTGGCTGCCTTGACTGCAAAAAGGGCAACCCTCTGAGTTACAAACTGACTAGATCCTTGTAAGAAAAATGTCAGCTTGTCCTCCACCACTCAGTTTCTCATTCGGCCGAGAAATGGGGATAAATAGTGGGGATAAATAGTGCTCCCTGCAACTAGTCTATAGCCGGCATGCCATTAAGTAGTGGGCCAGATCTTCCACTTCAGGTACATCACTGGAGAGCCAGTGTGGCGTAGTGGTGAGAGTGTTGGACTGGGACTCTGGAGATCCGGGTTCTAGTCCCCGCTCGGCCATGAAACTCACTGGGTGACTTTGGGCCAGTCACTGACTCTCAACCTAACCTACCTCACAGGGTTGTTGTGAGGATAAAATGGAGAGGAGGAGGATGATTATGTAAGCTGCCTTGGGTTCCTTACAGGAAAGAAGGCGGGGTATAAATATAATAAATAAATAAATAAATTATACAAAGTCTGTCTTGCACTGGAATGCCCTGGAATCTTCCTTGTTGCATCATTGAGTCCATTTTGCAGAACTTAGATCAACAAATGCAGTATAAAGCTGCCCACCACTTGTATATTTTGATATTGAGACAAAATAAAGCAATGATCAATAACCGACCTTCCCTGTCTAAAGCCAGCCTGCTCTTCTGAAAGGATAGAGTTTTGTTCAGCCCAGTCCTCTAGTTTCTGGAAAAGAAACTTGGCATAAATTTTGGCGGAGATATCAATTAAACTAATTGGCCTGTAATTTCTAGGGTCGCCTCATTCTCCTTTTTTAAATAAAGGGACTACTATACTGAGTTTCCAGCCATCAGGAATACGACCCATATTATTTATATGAGTAAACAGGCCAGCTAATAAAGCAGCCCGCCAATCTGCAGTGAAATGCAGGAAGTACAGGCAGTGACAATTACTTGAAGCGTAACATGACCATTCAGTGCTGGTGATCACATAAACTGTTCTAGACTCAGGACAGATTGATGGTGTGGTGGAAATGGATGAAGTCCTGGTGGAACCTCTCAAGTACCTCCTGTTCATGGATCCAGATGTCCTCCATGTATCTTAGGCAGAGGAGAGGCTATTGGGGACAACAAGAGCTAAGAAAGTGTTGTCCTAAGTAGTGTATGTGTGTGTTGGGGGGAACCCTTCCCACATTTTTACAGGACCATTCATTCTCCCCACCCCTATGAAAGTGTGTGTGTGTGTATGGGATTTTTTGGCTGTTTTTTGCAGATGGGCAAATTTCTAAGAAATATTTGGGTGGGGGTTGGCTTACCTCTCTTTGTACAGATGAAGGAGCTGAGGTTTTTTCTTCTAATTTTTCATTTTTTAAAAAGGCTTGCCAGCTAATGGTTGCTGGTTACTGGTAAGATTGTCCACACCCTCCCACCATGTTTCAAACTGTATTTCCACTCCTGGTGCTGGATCCCCATGGAAAGTGATGCACTCAGGAGGATGTGAATCTCTCTGGCTGCAACCAGTAGTCAACAAGGTTGTTTTTTTTCTATAAAGTGAAAAACTAGGGGGGAAAAGACCCACCCCAAACTCTTGGCTAACACATCTGTATATAGTAAGGTAAGTCAACCCCACTCCTCCAAAATTTTCAGAAATTTCATCCACAGCATCCAAATATTCAGGGGATATTGCTGTACAGTGCCTCAACATGTGATTGGATCGTAATACAAATTTGAATGGGATCTTATATGTGCTCTTGAAGGATTATTTTAACGCTTCTACATAGGGCAGGTCTGGGGTCTCTAACATGATGCTCTTGGTGTTTGCTAGGGTCCCTGCCTCTCCTGATTTTAATTTTATTTCTTAAGATTTTTTAAATTATTATTTTTTAAACTGGGAGGCAGGGGTCGCTCTCCAGTGCCATATTTGTTTGTGTTCAAAAGAGCGGCTTTGTGTTTTGGAGCTCAGACTCCACCTCTGACTTGCCCGTAGGCTCTTGGGCAAGTTTCTTTTCACCTCCTCACCTCACCTTGCCTTCTTGGAAATACGTGTTCTGTGACAGGCTGTGCCCACCATGTGATGCCCTCCCAGCATTCCAAACCCTCCCACTGACTGAAAAGGGTTGGGGAACCCTGAGGCAGGTGATATATGAATAAATAGTTAGCAAAAGGATCATATTCAGGGCAAGCTTGCCGTAAACATGTTGATGCCCAGTCCTGCTTTCTGTTGACATCCCCGGTAGGAGAAAGTGGAAGAACGGCGAGCGCTCATCAAATCTGGGTTCGAAAGACGCCGCCGGGCAATGGCTGAAGAGGAGCAGCTGCTTCTGAGGCAGCTTCAAGAAGAGGAGCAGGCAACGCTGAAGAAGCTGCAGATGAACTGGGCCTTCTTGCTTGGGCAGTGTACAGGTCTGCAGAAGCTGATTTCCGAGATGGAAGACAAATGCCAGCAGCCAGCCGCTTCCTTGCTCAAGGTGAGGCTCTCCAAGATAGCCAGCTGAAAAGACAGAAAGGACTCCTGTGCCTTCAACAGATTTATAACCCTTCCTCCAAGGACCACGTGACCCTTTTCTCCCCTAGCCATTGTATCCTTGCAACAGCCCCGTGAGGTAGGTTAAGCTGAGAGATAGTGGTGACCGGCCCAAAGTCACTGAGTGAGCTTCCTGGTTGTGTGAGGATTTGAACCTGGGTCTCCTCAGACCCCTAGTCTCACACTCCAACCACTGCACTGCACTCTCAGTTGTGCAGAAGAGGGAATTTTGCCATATGAAGCTTGTCATGCCAGGCTGGCAATAGAAGAATTTCTTGACTCGAAGTAACAAATAAGTCGAGGAAAGCAGAATTGCCTCATTGATCTGGGTTCTGTACCCAGGTGGACACACCTGCACTTAGTACTTAATATTCTGATATTCTGAATGAATTGGGTTTTTTTTTTAAAAAAAATAATGTTTCATGGTCATCACACATGACAGGAGCTTGGATGAGTGCTGAAAGATTGTAAATTCTGTGTTCTGTATTCCAGTTATACAAATTATGCAAGTGTGTGTCTAATTCATATTTTCTTCTAAGGGTCAGTCAGTCAGGCGATCATTTGTGACCGAGTAAGATTGTCTTCCAGGATAAAAAAAAAAAAAGAAAATTTACAAAAAGGAGATTTTAAAAGGAGGAAAATTCTAAAGAAAATTGTGTAGACTCTAGCGATGGGTCCGTAAGTGACTGGAGGCCAATTCTAGATCCACACAACTTCCCACAGTGAGGACACAGGTTACCAGATGGAAAATGGTCCTGTAAAGGATTCATTTGACGTGCTTTTCGCTTAGCACGTTTCTCCCTTTCACCTTGCACTCGAGCTTCTTCAGAGTCCATAGAACCTTTGTGAAAGGCCAACCTCCAGTTAGATCGTTCATGGGCCAGAGCTTCCCAGTTTTCGATGTTTATATTGCATTTTTTTAGATTAGCCTTAAGAACATCTTTAAACCTCTTATACTGACCACTGATATTCCGCTTTCCATCCTTGAGTTGGGAATAAAGTAACTGCTTTGGGAGACGGCAGTCAGGCATTCGAACAACATGACCGGTCCACTGAAGTTGGCGTTGAAGGATCATTTTTTCAATGCTAGTAGTCTTTGCTTCTTCCAGTAGGGCCATATAGTTTTTTAAACTGAGATTAAACCCTACATTGGAGGGGGGAAGAAGATGTTGTTCTCCACCAGGCAATCCAAATTCTGCACCAAGATAGGCTGAATTCTGCATCCTCTTTGGATTTCATGAAAATTTAAGAAATGTTCATACTTCCTCTTATTTTCAAGTTTTACTATTTTGCATAATTTCTTATCGTTTTACTGATCTTGGGATGGGGCCAGAAGCAGTGTAGCATGCTAAAGCTATGGAAACCTTACACAATTTCAGCAGGCATCACCATTTCTGAGATTTCACAGCCGTAAGGGCTAGAAACATGTGTTGTTTTTTTAAAATGGAAATGGATTCTCAGGAAGCTGAATTCTGTGCCCAGTACCACTTTCTGTGGTTTTTCTGAGCTCCTTTGGATTACACACAGCCCTGGATCCACCCAGCCCCTTGTGCTTTGTGAAGTGCCATGTTTTGACACTGTGAAGGAGGCTGAGCTTTAGGTAAATGCCAAAGTTGCTGTAAGCTTAAGGATTGCCCAACTTTTCCTTCAGTATCATGAGGGTTAGTAACATGTTCATTCAGAATGAGATTGTGTGTGTGTGTGTGTGTGTGTGTGTACAAACTATGTCATTCTGAATTAGAGGCTGTATTCTGTATTCATGTATTCTAACATGATGTTGGTAAAGCAGCAGTAATGCTAGGATGCTGGTACTTACAGGTTTCTTGAACAATGTTTAAAATGTAGTATTAGAGAGTAGCTGGTGATTCAGTGTTTTTGTTTTCTCCCTCTAGGATGTGAAAAACACCTTGATCAGGTCAGTATATTACTAAACCTTTATTGCAACCCAATCCTATGCATGTTTATTTAGAAGTAAGTCCCCCCCCCCCGGTTCATTGGGGCTTATGCCCAAGTAAGTAGGCACAGGATTGCAGTTTAGGGCACAATCCTATGTATGTTTAGACAGAAAAAAAGTGCTACAACTCCCAGCATCCCCTAGCTAGCCATGCTGGCTGGGAATTGTAGCACTTTTCTGTCTAAACATGCATCGGATTGCACCCTAAGTCTCTTTCATGACTCTGAAGGACCACAAAATGATGCCTTTGACTTCTGTAGGATAACTGGTGACATGTTCTCCCTAGGAGCGAAGGGATGTCACTGCAGGAACCACAGCCCATCTTGATGGATCTACATGACTCATATGATGTTCCTGGACTGATGGAGTTACTCCAAAGATACAGAGGTAAATGAGAGATGATGTAAAGCTAGGAACAGACAAATCTGTCAGGCTTGCTTTCCCCTCCATTATTATTTTTTTAATTTTATGTTCTTTCCATCTTGAATATGAAGAAATGGGTGAATTTTGTAAATTCTTATTAAAAAAAAGAACCAAAATGAAATTCTCACCCATCTGCAGCAGCCAGATTCAATAGGTACATGGAGAGAACCATGTTGAACCTGCTGCCATGTAGCTGTTAAAGATGAGGACCCCGTCAGCAAAAGCACATGGCAACCCGCAAACATGGTTGAATACCTAGGGATTCAAAGTGAGACTTTTAAGAGCTAAGCACTCAAAGTCTTTTGCCTGGATGGATGAATCTCTCTATATCACTTTCTCCCACATTCAAACCCCCCCCCCACTTCTTTCCATCCCAAATACGAAGAATTTGTGAATTTTGGTAAATTCTTATCTTATCAAAAATGAACTGAACTGAAATTCTTACCCATCCCTACGCTAGGCATGTGAGCATTGTGGCAACTGTGTCTTCCCCAGGCCTAGTTGTCACGTGTGTCATCTATGGCTTTAGTCTAGGGGCTTGTGAACTGTCATGGGTGTGGGATGAATCACTGAAAGCTTTAGCCACAAATTAAATCAAGCTAGTTGATGGTGCTGGTCAAAAGCAAAGACTCGAAGATCCATTATGCGGATGCCGCAGCTGAGCTGCTGCTGGCCCTCTCCTTTTTGCACTTGGGTCGGATGAAACAGGAACTTAAAAGGTGGCCTTTTGTTCCAGCCCATAGCCAAAGTTTACACATACTTTCCCTTTTGGAACAAAACTCTGGTGGCTTTGATCCTTCTAGCAATAAGAAGAACCACAGGCAACTGAAGCTGAGAGTGTTCAACTGAAAATGGTGCCCATACATCTTTTAATGTTGTTTCTGCTGGACATCAGCTGACCAGTTGCCAAGTCACATGGGGTCTCCTCTATATCAGCTGTGCACTTGGCTCACTGGTAGAGATGGGCAGAAATTCATTCAGTTCCCATTTAAATGCAAACTCAGTTTTCAACTTTCAAACCACTATGTGAACCGAAACTCAGTTATATCCTTCAAAATTTGCACTTTTTCCAAACCTGAAGCAACATAACCATTCCCAGAGGGGAAAATAATGTCTAAACAGGGTTGACTACTGATCGGGGGACAAAGATCCGGGGGGGGGGGGAGGAATGCCTTGCTGTTTTTTTAGCCTCTGGGCCAGTTGCCAGAATTTTTAGTGCCCATGTGTCTTTGCGTGTATGTCGGTGTGGCCAGTCTCTATGTCAGGCCATCCTAAGATATTTTCCTGCCTGAGGCAAAGCACAAGATGGCACCCCCCTCCATTCCACATACGGAAGCTGGACTGGACTGACAGTTGAACTTACTTCAACGGGGCTGAGAGGTCAGCATCCTCCACTGTACCAGAGGGCAGCAGGTTAGCTTATGGGGCACAAGGGCAGGCTGAGTGACACACACCGCTCTATCCTCAAACACCTTGCCACTGCTTTGCACCCCCAGCCTGAGGTGGCCGCCTCACTGCCTCATGGTAGGGCTGGCCCTGCTGTGGGTAAAGGCCAGACGTTAATGAGTGAAGCTAGGGATGCTGGAGAAATCCGCAACAGATTCAATGAGTTCAAATTTCCAAGAATGTGTCCTGTGGATTCTGCAATGGACCGGCTTTTTCTGAGTCACGCAGATTCCGCAGACGTGCGGACCGGTTTTTCACTGGGAGGGTGGGGGGGGGGGGTGAGTTGGGCTAATTTGCATTAGTGCAAATGCACATTAGTGCTAATTTGCATTAACTAATGAGCATTAACGCAAGTGTGCATTAACTATTGTGCATCAGCACAAGTAGAATGAAATTCCTGGTGAAAACAAAAAAAATCCGATTCTGATGGAATGAGTGACACCTGACAATCCACAAACACAGATGGAATGGATTTAACAAAATCCACACAACCCTAAAAATACAGTTGTATGAGAATTTCATTTGTGCTCACAAGACAGTTGTGTTTGAAAATTGCATGCTTTATGGGGGGGACAGTTGTTCAACTTTGGAAAATATGCAATGTTTTGTGCAATTTTCCATTTGATTGTGTTTGATTTCCGCAATTTCCCCCTTTGCAGCAATCGAACAGAGATCACAAATGACCCCAGTAAACGAGACGAGAAGAACATCAAGCTGATGTTCGCATTCATCCAGATTCTCCAAACATTGCTTGTTTACTCATTCCTATAAAGTGAAGCTGGAATGTTCTGAATAAACCACACCATCGGCACTTGCTGTAGAATGCACACTTGAACGGTGTACCCCAGGCATGAGGATTAGGGCTGTCGAGATCTGTCCTAAAGCACCACTTCATATACTGCTGCACGAGAGGCTGCCAAGTACATGGACATGCTTCCACCCATAGACAGCTCCACCACTTCTGTTGAGTTGGGGTAGGCAAGGTGGGTGGTGGGGGAGCAGCATCACAATCGGGTGACAATGGCAGCTGGGGGTGGGGTGGAATGTTGCTCTTACCCCCTCCCCCTTTCCCAAGCACTTCCTTCATTTCCTGTTAGAACCCAAGTACAAACTGCCTGGAACCAGCCACAGGAAACGTTGGAAGGAATGCCTGTGGCTCACGCTGGCTCAGCTTGTCTGAGCATGGAAAGCTAAGCAGGGTCAGGCCTGGTTGTTACTTGGATGGGAGACCCCTCCTCTAGTTTCCTGCATTGAGCCGGGGGTTGGACTCGATGGCCTTGTAGGCTCCTTCCAAATCTATGAAATCTATGAATGGTAGTTCAATGTCAGGGCAGGGCAATAATCCCTGGCATCTCCCCATTAAAAGAACCCTTGCTTAACAGGTGATGGGAAAGACCCTTGCCTGAGACCCAAGAGCAGCCTCCCCGAACCTGGTGCACTCCAGATGTTTTGGACCACAACTCCCAGCATTCCTTTCCATTGGCCATGCTGGCTGGGGCTGATGGGAGTTGAAGTCCAAAACCTCTGGAGGGCCTGAGCAGGCAGGGATGTAAGGCGCGTGTATAATCTGCCCCCTTTGTGCTTTGTGGATTGTCAGGTGTCATCCACTCCACTGTCCACTCATTGATGGATGTGGATTTCTACACACACACACACACACACACACACCTATAAAAGTCCATCAGAATTTATGGAACTTCTGCTGGAGCAAAACATTTTGTGCACTTTTCTTAGGTCACTGTAAAATCAGTGAGCAGAGCACACAAAACAAAGATTGCTACACTGCAGAGGCTAAAGAGATGAGTAAAATGTGGGGTATTATTATTATTATTATTATTATTATTATTATTATTATTATTATTTAAAAATGGTGTATACATAACCGTATTTTTATGCAACTTCCATAGTTTTGTACGACTGAAGTTGTGTACGATTATGGAAAGTTTAACAAACGGTCCACAAGTCCATGGAATCCATGTGACTCTGAAAAGCCGGCCCTCTTCGGATTCTGTCGGATGGATTTATAGAAATCCTGGTGCGGATTTCTCCGGCATTCCTAGCACCAGGTTGGCAAAGGCTGCCCCAGAGAGCAACCTCCAGCCAGACAAGGCAGCACTGAGCCAAAAGGACGAGTGGTCTCCCGTGGTACAACAAGGCAGCTTCATTTGTTCATATGTTTTGTATGACCGCGCTAATGCGGGAGCCGGACTCACCGTGTCTGTTTTTGCCTGCAGTCCCAGTGACCTTTGACCCTGACACCGCAAATCCCTACCTGCTCCTATCGGAGGACCTGCTCAGTGTCCAGGTTGGGGATCGAAAGCAGGATCTGCCCAAGAGCCTGTCCCGCTTTGAAACTTGCACTTGCTTAATGGGTTGTGAGCAGTTCACATTTGGGAGACACTACTGGGAAGTCTGCGTGGAGAACAAGACCAGCTGGACGCTTGGGGTCTGCCAGGAGTCCGTGAGCCGCCAAGGGATCTTCACTCCCTCGCCCGCGACAGGGTTCTGGACCGTGTGGCTGAGGAATGGTGATGAGTATGCAGCCCTCACCTCCCCTCTCACAGAACTAGTGCTGAAAGCAAAGCCTGGAGTGATTGGCATCTTCCTGGACTACGACGTGGGAGAGATCTCCTTCTATAATGCCGATAACAGGTCTCACATCTTTACTTTCGCCGACTCCTTCTCGGGGGTCCTCCGGCCTTACTTCTACCCTGGGGTCCAGGCAGGGGGCAATGATGCTCCACTTGTCATCCTACCAGCCAGACGTCAGGAAAATCTTGCCCTTTCCACCATGGAGTACATTTTGTATCCCTGACAAAAGTTTCATACAGGAAAGGTTAGATGCATCCATACACAACAGAACATCACCGAGAGAAAGATTTGGAGGTTGCATTGTGCAATGTGTGTGAGATCCAACTGATTGCCAGATTTAAAGTCTGCCTGGAATTTTCTTCCGGAATTGGCAAATGATCCTGGGAGGTATCGCCTTCCCTGAAGCATGTGGCTTGGCTCACTTCCTTGACTCCTCTGGTGTTTTTTTGTTCTGTAAGTGCCCTTCTGCGGTTAGGGATGTGTGAGGAATCTGTTTTCAGGGGGGAAATCCATCGGATTTCCTCTGGTTCGCCCCCCCCCCCAGATTCCTCCTGTTTACCACCCATTAACATCTAGTGGGTTAGAGAATTCTAGTGGCAGAACCTGTGGCTTACGCTGGCTCAGCTTGTCTGAGCGTGGAAAGCTCAGCAGGGTCAGGCCTGGTGATTACTTGGATGGGAGACTCCTCCTCTAGTTTCCTGCATTGAGCAGGGGGTTGGACTCGATGGCCTTGTAGGCTCCTTCCAACTCTATGATCCTATGAAATCTATGAAACATCTTCTGTTTGAAGCAGTAGGAAGCTTCTGTGTGTGGCGCTTGATCTGCAATGGCTCATTCACATGTGCAAGTCACTACCCCACTTTATATCTTTGCAACAACTCTGTCCTGCATCTGGATCCTAACCCACCAGTTTGCCTGGGGACGGGGGAAAGCTTATCCTTCATCCTATTCTTCTGTCTTCTTGTCCATTCATTTCTATAAAGCCCAGAGGATCCAGGTCTGTTATCGGTAGTCATGCTGACTAGAAGGAACCAGCAGTTGCTGGGAGAAAACACTGGGAGGATCTGTTGCCGTTATGCCCAGCTTGTGAGCTTCCTGGAAGAAGCATTTGGTTGGCCGCTGTAAATTTACTTGCGGGATCTGGTTGGCTACTGTGGAAGCAGGATGCTGGACTAGATGGACTTCTGGTCTGATCCAAGAGGGTTCTTCTTATATAGTCAGTCACCTGTGTTTGCTATTCAAGGAAAAAGCATCACCGCCGTGTATATTGTGTTGACTGGAATCATACGCAAAAGGGGTGTGCAATGTGTGGCTCATGGGCCACAAGTGGTGCCTGGCTTCTTTTGTGCCCCCCTACCACCTAATTGGCTCAAAATTTGCGAGTGTGGCAGCCAAGGACAGCAAAAAAGCAGCCATTTGCATCCAAACCGCTTCCAGGAGCATAACTCGGCTCCCGAACAAGGTGTGTGCTCTCTCCATGCCTTGTTTTAAAGTAAAATCATTGCTTTCTTTCTTTTTTTTTGCCACTGCTGTGCAGCGAAAAGACCATAGTGTGGCAGCAGGGTGGCATGCACCCCCTGGTGGGCTCTGGGGGACGACGACAATGCAGCCTCACAACCCCCAGAAGTTGCCCACTATTCATATACAACATCTGCTGATAGGAGGCACACCTGAATCTGCAGATGTGACATTAAGCAGGCTCTAGAGTGGAAATGATTTCTACTTTGATTTCTTCCCCGCCCTGCACATCAAGTAACATTCCCAGGTACAGATACTTTTGGATTTGGGGGATTTGAAAACATATCTATATCTTTATCTATATCTACGAAACCAGCCTTGTATTTAACAAGGCTGTAGTCTTAACCACTCGTCTAGGTCACCATAGGTGAGTAGCTTATGGAATTCTATGCAAAAAAGGGGGGCAGAGTGGTGGAGGAGGGACGGATCATGCCACACCTCCTTCACCAGCCCACTTGGTTTCCATGCTATCCACGTGGGAACCAGCATGGAAATTCAGTGGGCTGGCGGAAGATGCATGGGTCGCTCCTTTATTTATTTATTTATTTATTTTTTACTAGTCTGCTAAGAGGCTGGTAGCTTGTGTTTTTATGCTGGCTGCTCCTCCATGGCTGGCATGGAAACTCAATTAAATTGGTTGTACGAGAACATTGTCCCAGTTCGTCTTTGACCGAAATTCACCCAACTTGCACCTCTCAGATCTGAACGTGGACCCGAGCGCAACCTGTGGTTGCAATCTGTATATTGCCCAAGCTTGCAATGTGACATCATCGGAAAAAAAGAGTTTGAAGAATGCATACATTTCAAAAATGCACACTAACAGGCTTTAACCAATGGGAGAAAATGCATACATTAAAAAATGTGTACAGTTGGTGTGTGTACGCTTGGGAAAATGAGCAAGAAAATATGCATGAATGTTCACATGAAAAGAAAAAAAAAAGCTTGCAATCTGAGTTGGACATGAGCCAGGACTTTTGAATCTCAGGGGCCCAAATGACATGGGATGATGTTATTCAATGCATCATTAGCAACTATGTAAGTTTAAAAAAAAAAAAAAAAAATCACCGTGGGTGGAGGGAAGATTTTCATCCGGGACCGCAGAGCACAGGGAGGAGGTGTTTAATGTTTCCATCCCCAGCCCGACCACAGTGCATGTCAGGAACATGGGTGGGCAGGAGAGGGTTAAACTCCCCTTACCCATGCACTGCAGTCCCAAGAAAATCCCCCCTAGAATTAATTGTTCATTGTTTCTTATTGTTGATTGTTTACAATTGTTTTAGATATGTGTGTGTGTCTGACTGTGCACTGTCCATTTATATGTTTGTAATGTAAATGGTTTTTATAATGTATTTTTTTTTAAGGTTTTAAACTTTGTGAACCGCCCAGAGAGCTTCATCTATTGGGCAGTATAGAAATATAATAAATGAAATGAAAACAACAACCCAGACATAATTGCTAATGATGCATTTAGCAATACTTCTTGTTTGACCCCTTAGCATTTTTGTTTTTTTGAAAGGAGTAAGAACTTTAGGGCAAGGGGGGGCTTGCCTCTGAATACATCCAGGCGTTATAAAAGAAACAGGCCTTTGGCTCACAGCTGGCTCAGCTTGTCTGAGCGTGGAAAGCTAAGCAGGGTCAGGCCTGGTTCTTACTTGGATGGGAGACCCCTCCTCTAGTTTCCTGCATTGAGCAGGGGGTTGGACTCGATGGCCTTGCAGGCCCCTTCTAACTCTATGATCCTATGATATCCTATGTTAAGCTGGACAAATTGCCAACTGAGTCGGTACGAGCTGTGGTGACATCACTGGAGAGGCGCAATGGTATGTAGGGTGTGGAGGAACCGCAGATACAGTTGTTTCTAGCTTCTATCTAGATTTTGGGGGGTTCTCAAAGCACCCGGACCGAATCCATACAACCCAATGAAAGACATGTACGGTATATACTTGGCACCTGTGAGCCCTCTCATTGCAATGGAACTATGAAACCATGTTGTTAAGAGGGCGTGACAGATTCACAGGGAAAGATGTGAAGGTGCGAGCCTTAAGAGGGTTTGTGTGATGTCATTCATCAGAATCTCTTCCCCCCTTTTTGTCTCCTCCCCTCTTCATTACCAGGTCCTAGTCCTAGCCACAGATTCTGTACTAGGTAAACTGTGTGACTAGGTATGGCGTTCTGTAAGGATGGGAAGGTACACGGATAAATAAGCAAGTAATTGTGTGTGCGCTTGTGGGTCAACTGTGACAGCCTGCTCCTCCTTGCCAGCAGCATTATTGGTGGAAGTGCCTGATCACCACCCTGCAAGGAACTGCCCTTTGATTTGAGTGTTGGACTGGGACTCAGGAGATCCAGGTTCTAGTCCCCGCTCGGCCATGGAACTCACTGGGTGACTTTGGACCAGTCATTGCCTCTCAGCCTAACCTACCTTACAGGGTTGTTGTGAGGATAAAATGGAAGATGATGATGATTATGTAAGCTGCCTTGGGTTCCTTGCAGGAAAAAAGGCGGGGTACAAATATAATAAATAAATAAATTTCAAAGGGTGAAGCACACCTATAGTCAGGTGGAATTAGAGCTCCTGGACTGGATCTAGATTTCGGTGAGTGCAAGTGGACTGACAGAAGCAGACTTTTCTCCAACAGGGCCGGCTGGCCCCAGAGTCTAGTGGGCTCTTGTCATAGTACTGCCCATTGACCCCTCCCCACTCCCGGTCCCCTCCCAATTGGTGGCCAGCCAAAACACGCACAGCCACCCAAATTCTTACTTACTTTTTGAGTAGTGGCGATCCGAACCAATCAGATGCTATCTTTGGGGGGTACTCAGCCGATGGGAGCACGGGAGTGACATCAAGACCGACCTGTGCCCTCATTGGCAATGTCTTCCCTAAGGCAGCATCTGTTTGGTTCAGATTGTAGCTCCTGAAAATGTACATACAGCTTTTTCTCTTTTGAAATGGAGTGCCAGGGCCTGCACGCTCAGTCGTGTGCGCCAGTGGTTTGACAGCAGTGGATAAGGCTATCAGTGGCACTAGCACGATGGCTCTATGGCAGTGTTCTCCAACCTTGGGTCCCCAGATGTTTTTGGCCTACAACTCCCAGCATGCCCCAGCCAGCGTAGCTGGCTGGGGCATGCTGGGAGTTGTAGGCCAAAAACATCTGGGGACCCATGGTTGGAGAACATTGCTCTATGCTACCTCCAGTATCAGAGGCAGTATGCCTAAGTACGCCAGTTGCTGAGGAACATGGGTGGGAGGGTGCTATCGCTTAACATCTGCTGTGCTCCGATGAGCAAGGACGCAGGGAGTTTGCTCTGCGTGCGGACGGCTCACCGTATGGAGCAGATGGCCCACAGCTGCTACACAGCTGCAGTTTTCAAGTGGCCTCCAGGTGGCAGCCATTTTGTATGAATGCTAAAAGCAACAAAAAAGCTTTCTTCAGATACATGCACAGTAAAAGACAGAAGAAAGAACTGGTGGTTCAACTACGCAATGAGGATGGCAAATTGATAACAGAAGACAAAGAAAAGGCAGAAGTGTTCTATTCCTACTTCGGCTCGGTCTTCTCCCAAAAGAGGGTCTATGACCCCCCTGGCAAACCTGAAGTGCAGACTGAAGGGGCAGAATTGCAGCTTGAGATTGATAGGCAAATGGTCAAGGAGCACCTGATTACTCTGAACGAGTTTAAATCTCCAGGGCCTGATGAGCTGCATCCTAGAGTAATAAAGGAACTGGCAGAAGAACTCTCAGAACCACTGTCTATTATCTTTGAGAAATCATGGAGGACAGGTGAAGTGCCAGACGACTGGAGGAGGGCAAATGTTGTTCCCATCTTCAAAAAGGGCAAGAAGGAGGAACCTGGGAACTATAGGCCAGTCAGTCTGACATCAATCCCCGGGAAGATTTTTGAGCAGATTACCGGTATAAAGAAGTCAGTCTGCAAGCACCTTGAAAACAATGCAGTGATTACTAGAAGCCAGCATGGATTTGTCAAGAACAAATCCTGTCAGACTAATCTGATCTCATTTTTTGATCGGGTAACCTCCCTTGTGGACTGTGGGAATGCTGTGAACATTATATACCTGGACTTCAGCAAAGCTTTCGACAAAGTGCCTCATGATATCCTGATTAGTAAGCTAGCTAAGAGTGGGCTAGATGGAACAACTATCAGGTGGATCCACAACTGGCTAAAGAATCGGACTCAAAGAGTGCTTATCAATGGTTCCTTCTCAAACTGGGGAGAGGTAACGAGCGGGGTACCACAGGGCTCGGTCCTGGGCCCGGTGCTCTTCAACATTTTTATTAATGACTTGGATGAGGAGGTACAGGGAATGCTTATCAAATTTGCAGATGACACAAAGTTGGGTGGAACAGCTAATACTCTGGAAGACAGAAACAAAATTCAAAGTGACCTCGATAGGCTGGAGCGCTGGGCCGAAAACAACAGAATGAAATTTAACAGGGATAAATGCCAAGTGCTGCACCTAGGGAGAGGAAACCAAATGCAGAGTTACAGAATGGGGGACACTTGGCTCAACAATACTACAAGTGAGAAGGATCTTGGAATTGTGGTAGATCACAAACTGAATATGAGCCAGCAATGCGACGTGGCTGCAAAGAAGGCAAATGCAATTTTGGGCTGTATTAATAGAAGTATAGCTTCCAAATCGCGGGAAGTGATAATTCCCCTTTACTCGGCACTGGTTAGGCCTCATCTTGAGTACTGCGTCCAGTTCTGGGCACCTCACTTTAACAAGGACATAGACAAACTGGAGAGGGTTCAGAGGAGGGCAACAAGGATGATAAAGGGACTGGAAACAAGGCCCTATGAGGAGAGACTGAAAGAACTGGGCATGTTTAGCCTTCAGAAGAGGAGACTGAGGGGAGATATGATCGCACTCTTCCAGTATTTGAAGGGATGTCACACAGAGGAGGGCAAAGATCTCTTCTCGTTCATCCCAGTTTGCAGGACACGGAATAATGGGCTCAAGTTACAGGAACCTAGATTCCACCTAAACATCAGGAAAAATTTCCTGACTGTCAGAGCAATAAGACAATGGAATCAACTACCTAGGGAGGTGGTGGGCTCTCCCAGTCTGGAGGCATTCAAGGTGCGGCTGGACAGACATCTGTCAGAGATGCTTTGACCTGGATTCCTGCATTGAGCAGGGGGTTGGACTCGAAGGCCTTGTAGGCCCCTTCCAACTCTACTTTTCTATGATTCTATGATTCTATGAAGTCATAGCTGGAGCAAGTTAAGGCTCACACATTCCCACTGAACTCCATGATGATTGTACCGGTAACCATGGCATGGTTAGTTGCAGTATTATGACTTGCCAGTAGATGTCTCTGTACCCTTGGTCTCGTTCTCAGTCAAGCAGAGGGAGAACCAGACAGTTCCATCATCATGGGGTGCCTGCCTCTAAGACAGTGTTCTCCAACCTTGGGTTCCCCAGATGTTTTTGGGCTACAACTCCCAGCATGCCCCAGCCAGTTGTAGGCCAAAAACATCTGGGGACCCAAGGTTGGAGAACACTGCTCTAAGAAGAGGGGCTCCTGCTCCTTACTACATCTTTTGTGGCTTCTGTGGTTGGATGCAAGGTGATGTCAATGGCTGTACCCATCTGTGCACCCTCTCCGGTACCTAAAATTCCCTTTGCAAGGCACTCCTAAAGCATAAAGGGCAGGGGGTGAGGAACCTGTGACCTCGAGGCTGGTGGCTCCAATGTCAGCCGGGCTCTTTAGCCACTCCGGATTTCACTCCAGACTTTAAAGGAGCTATCCATGGTGCCGAACCCTGTCCCCAAAATAGCTCCTTAAAAGTTCAGAGTGAAATCTGGAGTGGATACAGAGCCCTGCTGTCATTGGAGCCACACCAGCCTCTACTGCTTCCAGATGTGGTTGGATTCCACCTCCCATCAGCCCCAACCAGCATGGCCAAAGATCAGGGATGATGGGGTTGTAGTCCAAGCATATCTGAAGGGATGCAAGTTCCTCACCCCTGAAATTTCCTGACTATCAGAGCCGTTTCCATTATAATTTACCTTGTGATATTACGGCATTATATTGTTTCCTTTGTATTGCATACTATTTTGACAATATGGCCCAATGGTCATCTACTTTCCGCTTTACTCCAGAGGAGAAAATAAGAATCTTAAGTGCCACGCCTTATTTACATGTGTTAGAATCATCTGAAGGAAATCATGTTGATACAGAGACTATTTTAAAGGTCTCTAAGCGTGGAGTTCGTTCTGAACTCCATGCAGCTTCACTTTCTGAATATTTAGAAAGGATTCCTAGGGGTCTTAGGATACAGAAACCACCTACTCTTTTCAGAGATAATGATGAATTTAAAAATAAGTGGCTTTCTATTTTGAATCAGTGTTCACAAGATTTGATGCTTTTAATTATTAACTCCTCTGATCAAGAGTTAGTTAAGATTCAACAAGAAGTGGAGACTTTGAAAGAGGAATATAAGTCTAAAGTAGATTTAGATAATTACAATGTAAGCATGGGTAAATTAGAGTCTGATCTGAAGTCTTATTCTGATGAATTAAAAAACTTTAAAAAACATAAAATGGAAAGAGATCGTAGGGATTACGAGACCAATAGGGTTTATCCCTGGTTTGACTCCCATACCGACTTGAGACTGCCCTCCCAATACAATTAGAACTCAGGGTGGTAGAGGCAGACAGAGTAAGATTCATGAGGATTCTTCTAGCTCTTCTAGTTCCTCAAATTGGGATTCCCTTTATGAACCTCGTCAACTGCGGTCAGGCTTCAAAACTTATCAAGCCAGCCCCTCAGAGGGAATCACGATGCAACAAACGTTAGTCTGTAATTTATCCTCACATTCTTTAAGTCCACAGGAAGAAAAGGTATTAAATCTTGGTACAGGCTTTATTCCTACTCCTAAATATTCTGCTATGCAAACTCACATTGATATTTATAAATTTACTAGACTAATCAAACTTAGAGACTACTTTGGGGACTCTGCTTATATCAAACCACCTTTCAGACCAAAATCGTTTTTTATTCCTCCTTCAGATAATCCTCACATTACTACTTTTAATAATGTAGTTTTGAGGGAAATCAAAGCAGTAGAATCTAAATTAAGACCCTTTAAAGGTAACTTTTCCAAATTAGACAGAGAAGCTCTTACTAGTCTTATCTCTAATCCAAATTTGGTTATTAAACCTGCAGACAAAGGAGGTGCCATTGTTCTCTTAAATAGAGTAGATTATGAAAAAGAGATAACTGATCAACTTAACAACAGAAATTTTTATATTCCTATTCCATCTGACCCTACATCTTCAGTTATGAACATTATAAAAGTGTTAGTTCTAGAAGCTGAGGATACTTAACTATATTGACTCCAATACTTCCAAATTTTTGATTAACAAAACTCCTAGATGTCCAGTCTTTTATACACTTCCTAAAATACATAAGGGAATTATTCCCCCACCAGGACGTCCAATCATTTCAGCTAGTAATTCACTTTTAGAACCTATTGCTAAATATCTTGATAGTTTTCTTCAGCCCTTTGTTATTAAAACACCTTCTTATATAAAAGATACAGATGATTTTGTTAAACAATTAGAGGGTTTTGTTGTGCCCACTGGTGGTGTATTGGCTACTCTTGATGTTAATGCTCTCTATAGTAATATTCCTTTAAATGATGCACGTCTTATTATTTCAAATTTTCTGGGTCTTAGACTTTCTAAACATCCTCCAATCCAATTTTTATTAGACTTGTTAGATATTATTTTTGAACACAGTTTTTTTAGGTATAAACACCAATTTTATTTACAGGTTAAAGACGTGGCCATGGGTTCCTCTGTGGCACCCTCTGTGGCTAATTTATTCATGTTTCATTTTGAAAATTCATTTATTTTTAATTCAGAGTTTAACAATCACATTTTGCTTTATAAAAGGTATATTGATGATTTATTTTTCATTTTTGAATCAGAACTTTGGTTTGATAAATTTAAATCTTGGATTAACTCAGTATCTTCTGATATTCAATTTACAGGTTCTTGTAACCCTTGTTTTGTTTCCTTTTTAGACACCAAAGTTAGTCTAGATCCTTCACGTACTATTTTCCTATCTCCTTTTAAAAACCTACTGATAGGAATGCCCTATTGCATTACAATTCTTTTCGTACAAAATCTCTTAGGGATAACCTCCCTTTTAGTCAATTTTTGCATCTTAAACGGAATTCTTCTTATCCTATAGACTACCATTTGGCAGCACAACAACTTAGTTTAAATCTTGAATCTAGGGACTATCCTAAACAGGTTATCAATAAAGCTATAAGAGCACATAGTAGACACAGGTCATCTCTTTTTCAGACATCCACCAATAAAGATAAACATATAAATAAAGACTCTATATACTCTTCAATCCAATACTCTCCCTTAGCTGGAAAAATCAAAAACATTCTTCGAAAACATTGGCACCTCCTATCTAAAATTCCAGGTTGTCAGTCTTTTCCCACTATTGGACTTAGAAGGACTAAGAATCTAGGTGACTCTATGATTCACTCTGATGATTTAGGTCCCCCTCCTCCACCTTCTACTACAGGTCATTTCAAATGTGGCAGATGTTCAGTCTGTCCACATGCCTTACAGATCAAGTCTTTTTATGACACTAATTCAGGGTTTAAATTTACCATTAGACATTTTTCCAACTGCAATTCAAAAGCAGTCGTATATATAGTTCGATGTCCCTGTAACTTATTGTATGTGGGTAAAACCACTCGCCAGATCAAATATCGAATACAAGAACATAAATCTAGGATCTGTAATCAGGTGTTAACCGCCCCTATGGTACAACATTTTTTAGATAAAAAATATGAGGATAAAGATTTACAATTTTTTGTGATCTGGAAGCTTCACTCTCATTCTTACAATACCCTAGATGTAGATTGTCTAATCAGCCAGCAGGAGGTGCGCTTTACTTTTCTCCTCAATACAATTACACCCGGTGGTTTAAATAGTGAATATGATTGGTCTAGTTTTATATAAAACAAACTTTGTAAACTTTTTTATATGTATTGGAGTCATTGTATATCTGGCTTTATGATACATATCAATGGTTTATTTGTTCTGTTTTTCATTGTTTCAATGTGGAATTGTATATGTGGCAACTCTGTATTCTTTCCCCTTTAATTGTAAACTCATTCTTTCAGCTTACACCTGTTTGGTATTAGCACTTTGTATAAATTTGTTGGGCTAATTTTAGCTCAGTCCTTTTGAAAGGCATTGGCTACGGGCCATTACACTTTTGTGAATTATAATTCTATGAATCTTTGTAAAACTTTGACTGGTAAGCATTTATCTCAGTATTTCTTGCTCTGTATCTAGTACAGTTCCTTTGTAAAATATTATATGTTTTTGTATCCATTACAATCTGTATATATTGTTTCAGTTGACTGAAGAAGATTGTTTACGAAACGACGCAACATATCTAGAAACGTCGTCTTATCTTCCCTACCTTCATACTTTGGTTACAACATTCAGTGACCTTGGACACTTTGGTTTATTTTGGACTACGAATTCTGGATACTTTTTACTTTGTTATGTGGTACTTATGTTTATAATAAGTCACATAAATTGATGTTTGTTTTTCAAAATTGAAAACCTTATTGCAAAGAAGGCAAATGCAATTTTGGGCTGTATTAATAGAAGTATAGCTTCCAAATCGCGGGAAGTGATAATTCCCCTTTACTCGGCACTGGTTAGGCCTCATCTTGAGTACTGCGTCCAGTTCTGGGCACCTCACTTTAACAAGGACATAGACAAACTGGAGAGGGTTCAGAGGAGGGCAACAAGGATGATAAAGGGACTGGAAACAAGGCCCTATGAGGAGAGACTGAAAGAACTGGGCATGTTTAGCCTTCAGAAGAGGAGACTGAGGGGAGATATGATCGCACTCTTCCAGTATTTGAAGGGATGTCACACAGAGGAGGGCAAAGATCTCTTCTCGGTCATCCCAGTTTGCAGGACACGGAATAATGGGCTCAAGTTACAGGAACCTAGATTCCACCTAAACATCAGGAAAAATTTCCTGACTGTCAGAGCAATAAGACAATGGAATCAACTACCTAGGGAGGTGGTGGGCTCTCCCACTCTGGAGGCATTCAAGGTGCAGCTGGACAGACATCTGTCAGAGATGCTTTGACCTAGATTCCTGCATTGAGCAGGGGGTTGGACTCGATGGCCTTGTAGGCCCCTTCCAACTCTACTTTTCTATGATTCTATGATTCTATGATTATTTCCTTTGAAATAATTATATAATAAATATTTCTTTTATCTTTGTACTCAGGGCCCTTGTGCCGTTTCCATTATAATTTACCTATCAGAGCAATAAGGCAATGGAACCAACTACCTAGGGAGGTGGTGGGCTCTCCCACTCTGGAGGCATTCAAGGTGCAGCTGGACAGCCATCTGTTGGGGATGCTTTGACTTGGATTCCTGCACTGAGCAGGGGGTTGGACTCGATGGCCTTGTAGGCCCCTTCCAATTCTACTTTTCTATGATTCTATGTAGGAGGGGCTTTTTCTCACTACCAGCTTAACGGTGCTGCTGCTGCTGCAGTTTAAGAGGTGGATCTGCTTTCAGAGGAAGGGGACAAGCGTAGAGGCCCTGACCGTGATGCTGCACCATGTCTTGGGCAATCTAGAATTCACACCTGGCTCAAGGTGTCTATGCGACATTTATGGCCCCAGAAACACACCTGCAAATTAGTTTAAAATATGTAGGCTGCTAAAGAATTCTGTTTATTTAACACATCAGATGCAGACTTGCCTTTTTGTTGGAGCTGCCTGCCAGTTTTACGGTTATTCATTCACTAACCATCTGTTTTTTTTTTTTTCACTATCCCATTTCTATAGCAATATGAAATATTAGAACATTAACTAATATTAGCAATATAAAATATTTAGAAAATATAGCGTTACCAAATGCATGATTAATCAGTATGATGTAACTGAGGCTGCCTGCAATCCTATCCAATACCTGAGAGGAAGCCCCCCCTTGAACTTCAGTGGGACACAGTTCTAAGTAAATGCATATAGGATTGCACTAAAAGCCTCTGGAATAACTGGAAAAAGCACCTCCAATCAGTCTGACAACCCATTGGTTTAAAAAAAACAAACTTTTTTTGTTGTTTATTTCATGTTATAATTTATACTGTTGTTATATGGTTGGCATTACATTGCATTTTTGTTTTTGTAAACCAGATAGAACCTCCTGGGAAAGTGGCATCTAAATATTTTCATAAATAAAATAAATATGAACATGTTAATCCTTTTTTGAATGTACAGTACAAAGGCTGCACATGGCAGGCACCATTTTAGAAGAGGCGGGGCTACATATCTCGGAGGGGGCATAGCCCAGGGGTAGAACACCTGCTTTGAATGCAGAAGGTCCCTGGTTGCAGAAGGTCCCCGTATCCACTCCAGATTTTACTCTGAACTTTTATTTTGGGGATAGGGTTCAGCACCATGGATAGGGTTCAGAGTAAAATGAGCCCTGCTGACATTGGAGCCACCGGCCTGCACTGCTCTTGTCTCCAACAGAGTCCGGCCATGAGATCATAAACACATTATGGAAGAGTGAAGAAGAATTCCACCGTTTTAATCACTCCTTGAACCTTTTATCTGTCCAATGTGAAAAGGGGTTGTTCACATTTATGTTGCAATTCTAAAAGCACTTACTAGGAAGTAAGCCCCATTTAACACAGTGAGACTTACTTCTGAGTAAGCACGTATATAGGATTGCAGTTAAGGGGTGGTGATGTCTTATATGGTCTTGAGTAGGCACCTCCTAACCAGTAATTCTCAAACTCTAGGGCATACTAGTGTGCCATTAGAGAATGACTAGTGTGCTGATAATGAAATAATGGAGCATACCTTGAGCCCAAAGGACCTATCTGACCTGTTCTCTCTCTGCATGAGTTACTGCATTGGGCATGCCAACTTCTAAGGAGGCATGCATAGAACAGATGCTTGTAAAAAACAACAACCACTAGATGACCCTCTGAGGTCGAGCCATTCTTAGTCTCTCAAAACAAATATTTTTGGTTACATTAAGAGTGATGTGTCCCTCCCATTTTAACTGAGAAACAATGATGTTTCAGCTGGCGCTGGACAAAATCCCACCTCCATTTCACAGTTCCATTTCCCACAAAATAGGGAGGATAATTCAGTTACCTGGCGTGTGTGTGGATTTCAAGGAACTGGGGGAAATTTATTGGAGCTCTTCAAAGCTCTGTTGGGTTGGCCACCACCATTTTGTGATGGCCATGTTTCCCCAACATACCCCTCAGAATGGGGCATTCTGGGAAATCCAAAAGGGTTAGCATCAGCCCAATGGAGATTTGAAGAGCTCTAGAAAGTTCATCTCTAAAAAATGTGCCCCCAGCCCCTGAAAATGTGAAAGAGAAGGGCTATTTTCTTTCTCTTTGTTGTCAAAATGTCACCACCACTAATAATAATTCCACAAACACCAGTAGAACAGCAGTTTAGAGGTTCATTAGAGCCAGGGAAAGGCTCCTTTGAGTTCTTGCCTGAAGCTAAACTAGAACAACTGCTTTGCCCCTAAGGGGCCATGTCAAAATTACTAACAGATAAACATCATGATATAACAGCCAGCACCCCCAATTGAAGCTGAATCTCCGGCCTTTCATAAATTTGCCCTAGCTCAAAAGATTAGCAAACATTCCCTTAGTAAGCAAACATAGAAGCCTGTGTTTCATGGAGGCAAAGAAGGAGTCACCCCAGAAGGTTTCCTACCATTTGTTGTTCCTATCAAACTATGAAGCTTGGTTTCTTCCCACAGAAAACACACGGGAGCAAATCCTTTGGAAGAAATGAGGAAACATTCACCATCTCTCTACACAGTGATGACCTCACTATTGACATCATAATGCAGGACATTTTGCTGACAATGGTTCTGTCCATGAGGCACAGTGAGTTCAAACTAGTGCCTCATGGACAGCAAACTGTGCCTCATGGACAGCATCAGTTGTCAGCAAAATGTCCATAAGATTTGGTTTGGACCCAGATTCACTTTGGAAAACAGCTCTATTCAGCTTGGACCAATTTGGAGACCATCTGCTTCGACTCAGATCTGAATCAGAATCTTGATTGCAAAATGACTCTAACTACTGGTAGTTTTTATTTGTCCCTTATATGAGGGGATTATGTCTGCCAAATTTCAGACAAATGGGTACAGGGTTGGTTCCCCCCCCTTTGGTGTGTGTGTGTGTGTGTGTGTGTGTGTGTGTGTGTTACATGCCTTTAAATTTTAATTACCGGTATTTTATTTTAAAAGGAAATTGCCAATAACTTTTTTAAATTTCTTGGCAGAATTAGATGAAATTTTCAGGGATAGTTGCCCCTTCTATGCGAGATCAAGATTTCAAAGGTTCAGATGAATAGGGGAAAGGAACTTTGTGCAAGAGGAGCCATTACAGTTCGGGGTTTTTTTCTCCAAAAAATGGATCCACTTAACCCCCCCCCTATATTTTTTGTGGGCAGCTGTTATGAAAATGGCATACAGCAAAGAGGTGTCTCTATTTAAGAAATCTGAGAAAAAAAATCAGAAGGATAGGTGTAGCATATTTTTGTGGAAGGGAGTGTTCACATTTTGAAGTGTGCGTGGTGGTGGTGGTGGTGAATGATACAAAAAATACACCTTTCTTTGTCCAGGGTCAAGCTTTGCGTGGTTGTGGGGGGGGGGCTGTTCTATAAGCGTTCAGGAGCATGACAACTGACTTGCACGCCCATGTTGTTGTCACGAAGAAGCAACATCCCCTTTCGAATTCCCAGAACAGTTTTTGCACCTTTAGAATAAGTTTCCAGTTTAAAAAATAATAATAAAATAATGGATCTGTGGATAAATGATTTAAAGAAAGAAAAATAAAAACTGGGCAGCTTCCTGAAACACTGGGAGAAAGGCAAGACTGAAAGCAGAACTAGCGTTGGTTTGTTGGTAGGTACGTTTGTCACTCAAATGGCAAAGCGGGGAGCAAGGCACAGGCAGGTTCACACCACAATTGATTTGCTAGGACAGTGTTCTTCAACCTTGGGTCCCCAGATGTTTTTGGCCTACAACTCCCAGCATGGAGTTGTAGGCCAAAAACATCTGGGGACCCACCCAAGGTTGGAGAACACTGTGCTAGGAGCTCTCTTTTTTATGTTACACTTTCACCTTTAGACCAGGGGTGCTGAACCTCTGTCAGCCCGAGGGCCAAATTCCATTTTGGAGAAGTTCTCGGGGGCAGCATTCCAGTGGTGGGAGGGGCCAAAGGCAAAAGGGGGCTGGGCCAAAGGCAAAAGGGGTAAGGCTAAAAAATCCCCCAAATCCCAGCATGTTTTAGCTTAAAGCTCTTGCTGCCACAAACTAGCCTGAGGAGCGGCATTTCCACCATTTATAATGCAGGGAAAAACTGCACAAAACCTGGGAAACCTCCAAATGATTGGTGGTCGGGGGGGAAAGGGGCATGGCCATCTGGGAAACTCTGGTGGGCAAGTTTCGGCCCTCAGGCCTGAGGTTCCCCACCCTGCTTTTTATTGTCTTTTCACCAATGATGATGGTTATCAATTACATATTACCGTCGCACGTACCCCTTTACATACACTAAAGATACATCTCAGTCTTCTTGAGGAGCCTACAATTTAAATCTAGATGGGGACTGGGGAGATATCAGTTCTGGGAAGGAGAGAAAGGCCAGGGTAATAATAAAGCACAGGAGGGAGGGGGGGGGGAAGGAAGGAAGAGAACTGGGGATAGCATAAGAATTAGAAATAGATGGACAAATGCGGTTACTTTTCAGGCTTTGTTCCTGAGACAGAGTGATGCACACACAGCATCATCCTTGCAGTGATATCTGTACCTTTGTTATCATAATTCTTGTCTTGCTGGATGGTGAAGGGTGTGGCATATTAGTTGGATCTTGCAAATGTATGTGTGGCGCACACATCCTTTTTTTAATGTTGAAATCTGAATTTTGTGACTGTCCTACGTAAAGGTGAGGACTGTCATACTCCGAAACCTTTTTGAATGGCTCATGCATGCTTACCAATCATGACGATGCCCAAATTGGCTGTTAAGATTGGTACAGTCCAGACCATTAACATGAGTTGCAAACTTGAATAACCCGAGAATTTCACAACGGTTCCTCCAGGATGTTTGCATCAGTGGAATACTAATCTCAAGTCATTCTGGGGCAAGGGTTTTCCGCAGTGTGGAAAGGATTCTCTATGACTAATGGGGCATAGAAGAGAGAATCAACTGACAGATTGCTTAAACACTCTGGGCCTGATCTGTTTGTTGTTTGTGTACACTCAGCAAATAGGGCAGTGCACATGGAGCCCCCGCCCCCAAGCAGGAATGGCACCAATCAGCTGTTTAGCTGAAAGGAAGTACTGGTAAATGGCCACTTGTCTGTCCTCTTTTTTGGCCATTCACATCACTACAAAAGAGGACACAAGTTTGCATATGCTAATTTATATGTATAGATGCACATTTAGATATTATTATTATTATTATTATTATTATTATTATTATTATTATTATTATTACACTTTAAATAGAAATGTAGTGCACCTCACCATAGTGTGGCAGACTGTGAGCAGATGACCTGTGTGCCTACCTGTTCATTCCACTGTCCAGCTGCTGTTGTGGCCGGGCAACTTCAAGGCCCAGATGGTTCTTTACCTTTATACCAGACTTAGACCAGAGAGCTCTTCAGACAGAGGACACGTTGAAATAGAGAACAGACCTGTATAAATGAGGGCACATGGACACCCTAGGTACAGGAGTGAAGAACTAAATCCAGTCTCCCTCCTGATTAGTTGTTCAGTAGGATGGCTGCTCCATGGTGAAGGCTCCATATCCACAGGCCCGGTAGCTGGATCAGGAGAAGAATGGCGTGCACAACTCCTATTTGTGTGTGGGGTTCCTCGTCCAGCTAGAGATGGGGAATGTGTGGCCCTCCAGATGTCATTGGACTGCAACTCCCATCATCCTCACTAGGGCTGGCATCAAATGTAGCCATGGTCAGGCACCTCCCAAGGGCCCACACCTCAGCATAGGCCCACTGATAAGTGCCCCCTGGAGTTGCTCCTCCTCTTCACTATTGCAACCTGCTTGTTCTCCTGCCTCTTGCTCTGGCCCAGGCAATAGAAGTAGTGGCAAGAAGGAGGAGCAGTAGATGCCGCTGCCTACTTGCCCACTGGCTCTCTGCCTGTCAAGCAAGCAAGCAGCGGCAATGATGAGAAAGAGGAGGAGGTGGAGCAACAGGAGATGGTGACCATGGTGGTGAGAAGGTGGACTCACTGAGGGAGGGGGCCCATTGAAGGTGTCTTGCCCGAAGGACCTCAGAAACTGGGGCTAGCACTGTCCCTCACCATAGGTGATGCTGACTTGGGCCAATGGTAGTTGCAGTCCAACAACATCGGGAGAGCCACACGAGGTTCCCCACCTCTGGCCTGAGGGCTCACCTTGCTCTTTTGCAAGGATGACATTAGGGCTGAAATCAAATACAGAAAACAGAACAAGAGGGGAAGGCACCAATGTGTGCAAAGAGAATGAAAGAGGAAAAAATCTCAGGTGCCAACTGAAATATTTTCTTGCCCAACATGTTTCGGTATGTGCCTTCGTCAGGGGCCCAAAGTTTTTCCAAGTGCTACTCAAAACAAATTATACTCACGAGATAGCTGAAGAAATTTGTTTCGAGCAGCACTTGGAAAAATGTTGGGCCCCTGACGAAGGTACATACTGAAACGCGTTGGGCAATAAAATATTTCAGTTGGCACCTGAGATTTTTTTTTCTCTTTCGTTCTTTTTGAAATAAAATACACACACATTTTAAATACAGGCATTCCCCAGGTTATGAACGAGTTCCGTTCTTAAGAATGTCTTTAAGTTGAATTTGTATGTAAGTCGGAACAGCATAAGTGTTCTGTATGTTAAAATCGGCATTTACGCAAATTCCGTAAATTACACAAATTGCGTAGTATACTACACTATGTACTTTACGTAAACGATGTAGCGCCAGGGAACCCAGAAGTCCGTTTTTAAGTATGGGTTGTCTGTAAGTTGGACGTTCTTAACTCGGGAACTGCCTGTATGGCAATATTTCAGAATTGACATTTGAACATGAGAGGCTATTCCACTGGAATAGTATTCTAGTGTCGCTTTTAAAATCTGATATGAAGTTGGCTCTTTGAAAACAACAATAGCCCTAAAGTTAACCTTAAATCTTCATTTTTACTGATGAATATTAAGGCAGTAATGTCAAATATCCAAGTTTGATACCTTTATACCTTGGTTTCTTAACAGAGCAAACCTATACTAGAGTCACACTAGCTGAGGGGCCGTAGGATTTGGTTCAAGTCCTGCTATGCCAGTGGGATATGAGAAATGTCACCAGCACAAAAGATACAGTGATGGAACAACACAGATATGCCGGTGGGACATTCCACTGGTACATATACTTGGCCAGTGCAATGGCTAAAGGATGGGGTGGGGAGTTATAGGCAGAATGGGGGTGGCATTGGGGGGGAGCACACGTAACACTATACCCCATACTTATCCAGACCACAGACACACTTCTGCTGATGGTGCCCCAGACGGATGTAAAGCATTTCTCTACCACTGATTTCAATGGGAGAGGAGAAAATTTAAAATAGCTGCCCCCCATGTCAACAATTGCCCTGCCCACATCACTGTGACAGAGCATAGGATATGGTGAAACTCAACACCATGATCAGTATATAAAACAAGCATGTTGAATCTCTTTCAGCTTGATTCCAATTCCAGAGAAGATCTCTGGGGTCCCGTCCCGCATTCCAGTTGTGGGTGGGACCGAAGGCAAAAGGGGTAATTAAGCCTTAGTAGAGGTATTTCAACCTTTTAGAATGGGGGGGGGCACAGAAAAATTGGGAAACCACCAAACAATTGGCAGCGGGGAGAAAGGGGGCGGGAAGCCCAGAGAGCCAGATTTGGCCTCCAAGTGGGTTGGATTTGGCCCACGGTGTGAGGTTCAACACCACCGATATAACCCCTAGAAAGGGAGACCATGACTCAGGTGATGGGTGTGCAACATGGTGCTATGTCTCTTTGGGATTGTGTTGTGCGCACCACTTAAAGATCATTCACAAAGGGGAAACTCTGGGAAAGGGCACTTTGCACACAAAGGGAATGCAAATTGTCTGTCTCCAAAACACACATGGGAGCTTGAGAGCATATTGCTAGTTTTTCTCTTCCTAAAACCGGAACAGGCACCTCCCCTTGCTGCTCCAGACACCAACAGTATATGTAGCTATAGCGCTGCAATGACATGAAAAAGAATCATGTCGGAGTTCCCACAGCCAGCCAGGATCAATGGCAGTGTGGGCAAAATGAGGCAAAGAAGGGCAAAGAAGAACAACAAGAAGGAAAATGGTACCAAGCAGCAGAGCACCGAGCCATTAAAACAGCAAGAAATGTTTGCAAGAACTGCCCCAAATCTATGAAAATGGACTCACTGGGTTGGATCCAGATTTGGTCTAAGCATGACCAAGTCTGGATCCAACCCACTGTTTGACACCTGTGAAAAAGAACATGAAGGCTGAAATCCTCAACCTATTTACTAGGGAGTAAGAGCCCAAGGACACAAAGTGAATTACTTCTGAGTAAGCATGCGTTGGATTGCGCCGTACACATGGTAAGTAGTTTCAGCTCAGCCCCACCTAGGATGCAAAAGGAATTGATCATGAAGCAGTGGTCTCAGGTCTGCAGTGCCTGCATAAGCAAGGATGTATGCAGCATCCACATGTGTACATGGACACATTCCTTTCATAGATGCGAGTGGAAAGTGTGCATGTGTGTGCATAGCTCTTTGGAATGAATTGCTCATTTTTTGTCAAAAGACTTTTTATAAACCCTTCAGGGCACAATCCTATGCATGTTTAAACAGAAGAAAAAAAAAAGTCCTACAACTCCCAGCATTCCTCAGCCAGCCAGCATGGCTGGCTGGGGAACACTGGGAGTTGTAAAATGTTTTTCTGCCTAAACATGCATGGGATTGTTTGTGCCCTTAATCTTGAACAAATAAATAAATCTAGGGTCTTTGTTCAAAGGAAACTGTGTTTGGAGCCCCAGCCCAGGGTTTGATCCTGCAAGGTGCTGAGGAAGAACTAGTTAAGGAATGAAGATTCCAGGGCTCTCTCAAAGATGTCCTTAATCTGGAGATTTAGGCTGCCCAGGGCTTTTGTTTTGCCAGTAATCATTAGTAAACATGAAGTCAAATGTCAGCTTCTCAGTTGGAAGTTGAATCTTTGATTGCTTTAGCAAATACCCTATGCCACACACCCCAACCTTGTGCCCTCCAGATGTTTTGGACTACAACTCCCATGATCCCTTACCATTGGACATGCTGGCTGGGGCTGATGGGAGTTGAATTTCATAACATCTGGTGTGCACCAGGTTGGAGAAGGCTGGCCCATGTTCAATTTCTGGCTTTTTCAAAACCCACTGTATTCTCTATTGACTTTGCCACTTGAAGTCTATGACTGGGTTCACACACAGAACATGATAGCATAGTTTAACTATGTGCTGTGTGAAGGCTTCACCCCTTAACAAACATAAGCCATGTTTGTTTCAGAGTGGCTTGTTGTGTTGTCTGAAACAGGCCAGAGTGGCTTGTGTGTGGTTACTAAACCATGCTGCTGGGTTCAGTGTCAACACAACAAGCCACTCTGTCTGAAACAAACATGGCTTATAAGTCTATGTCTGCATCAGAGGGCAGGAAGAGGCTGAGTTTTGTTTTTAATTTGGCAACTGTGTCTTTGCCATCTTTACAATGACCCTGTAAGGTTGGTCAGTAGTTTTATCAGCCCTATATTGCAGATTGGGAGGGGAGGGCTGACTGTGGTTGAGAGAGAGAGAGAGAGAGAGAGAGAGAGAGAGAGAGAGAGAGAGGTTTGTCTAAGGCCATCCAGTGAGTTTGTGGCTGGGAAGTGAGATCTGAACCAGGGGCTTCCTGGATTAGAGCTCTGTTTCTTGGTTGTATGACAGTTCCAGAGTTCACAGCTTGGAAACAGCAGCTGGAGCCACATACTTGCAAAGATCCCCCCAAATAAACCCACTACAAGTAGCTTATCTTCTAGATTGTCCAGGTGTCCTCTTTTACAGAGGACAGTCCTGTATTTGAAGGGCTGCAAGGAGGCTGACCTCCATTTTGATGTTGTCCTCTATTTGAAGGGTTGTCCAGTCCCAAGTCCAGTCTAAAGATAAAGAACCACGAGAAGGAAGAGCTGGGCCTTGAAGTTGCCCATCAACGGTGCCTAGACAGTACACAGGTCACCTGGTCACAGTCTTCCCCGCTAGGATGAGATGTACTGTATTTACATAAGAAGATAAGAAGAGCCCAGACCAAGGGTCCATCTCCTCCAGCAGTCTGTTCATACAGTGGCCAACCACCTGCCCACAGGAAACCCACAAGCAGGACATGAGTGCAACAGCACCCTCCCACCCATGTTCCCCAGCAACTTCGGTACACGGGCATACTGCCTCTGATACTGGAGGTAGCATATAGCCATCAGGACTAGTAGCCATTGATAGCTTTAACCTCCATGAATAAGTCCAATCCGCTTTTAAAGCCGTCCAAACCGGTGGCCGTCAGTCACCACATCTTGTGGAAGTGAATTCCATAGTTTAACTATGCGCCGTGTGAAGGCTTCGCCCCTTAAATTATAAGAATTATTTCTAAATTTGCATCTACATGTATAAGTCAGCATATGCAAATGTTATGCAAAGCGGTGTCCTCTTTCATCCTCTTTCATAAGTGGCCACCCTACTTGAAACACCTCTTGTCCTGGAGGCAAACACCTATTACCACAGGAGCTACAAACGGGAATTTCCTGCCTGCTGCTGCCAGTGCCACCTGTGTTAATTTGATCCATATCACAATGCAACACATAGACTCACACTATGGCAGCAGAGACATCGTTGGCTGACATTTGTGCACATGCCTCTTCCCACACCCTGTGTCATGCCCTGCTATCACTCTCCATCCCCCAAAGCTCCTCCTTGTTTTGCTCCACAAGAACCACCCACATATGTATCCATCTATATAATCAGGCAGCAATGAAAGCCTGCTCAGTTTGGTTCCCTGTGCCTCTTTGAGTCTGAGACTTCCTCATCTGTGCCACTGGGACAATGAAAACTTGGACATTTATCCTCCTGGCAGGGGTTGTCTGTGGCCTGGCGGTTGGATGTAAGTTTTTAGAGATTTAAGTGTTTAGATTATTAGTGGGGGCTCTGTATGTGGCCCTCCAGTTATTGTTGGACTGCAAGACCCATCAGCCCCAAACAGCATAACCGATGGTGAGGAATGATGGAAGTGGCAGTCCAACAGCATCTCGAAGGACACACCTTCCCCATCCCTGGTTCAGAAGATCTGTATCCAGAGAGAGAATGTGTGCATGCGGGAGAGATGTGTTATGGTCTGATCCTACAAGGTGCAGAGGAAGAATTTCCTCAGAATTCCAGGGCCCTCTCAAGGAGGGGAGGTTGTGTAGCTCAGTGGCAGAGCAGCTGCTTTGCATGCAGAAGGTCCCAGGTTCGATCCCTGGCACCTCCAGGTAGGGCTGGGAAAAGAATCCTGCTTGAAACCCCAGAGAGCTGCTGCCAGTCAGTGTTGGCAATACTGGGCTAGATGGACTAAGGGTCTGACTCTGTATAAGGAAGCTTCCTATGTTCCTCGGGAAGTCCTAAGTTGGGAGACTTAGGGCACAGTCCAATGGGGATGTCCATAAACCTCCAAACTTGGAGGAGAACAGGCATCCAATGCAGGGTGGGGAGAACGGAGAGGCAATCTTCTTCACCTCCAGGGCCGGCGCTACCGCTAGGCCAACTAGGCGGTTGCCTAGGGCGCGCGGCTGAAGAGGGCGCGCGGCTGAAGAGGGCGCGGAAACGCTGCGCTCCTCTTCGCTGCCGCTGCGCCGCCCCCGCCAGGCCTCCGCCGCCGCTGCGCCGTCCCTGCCAGGCCTCCGCCTCCCCCGCCAGGCCTCCGCCTCCACACCCTCCTGCCTGCCGCCGCCACCGCCGCGCCTCCGCCCACCCGCTCGCTCGCCCGCTCGCCCGCCGCTGCGCCTCCCTCCGCCCTCCGCCCTCCCGCTCGCTCGCTGCCGCTGCGCCTCCCACCGCCATCGCCACCCCCCAACCCCCCATCACCCCCCCGTCACCTACCTTTGTCGCAGCAGCAGCCGCCGCCGCCGCCGCCGCAGCCAGGGCGGGGGGGGGGGAAGGTAGGTTGGTGGTGGCGCAGGGTTTTTTTTTTTTTTTGCTTTGGAGAGGGGGGGGGTGCTAAATATTTTTTCGCCTGGGGCGCCAAACTGCCCTGCACCGGTCCTGTTCACCTCCATGTCCATGCTCCTCCCACCTTGCAAATCAGTCAGGTGGCCGATTTCTAGCTGCAGTGCTTCAGATGAGGAGGGAAGGAGACTGGAGCGCCACCAGGATATGTGGTATCCTAGCAGCACCAATCTCCTCCCCTCCTCGCCCCACGACAGAACACCCCCTTTGCCCCTTCTCCGAGGTCGCTCTTACAACCTTGGAGAAGCAGCTGGCACAGTTCTTTCAGTGCCGGCTGTGAGGGGGGAGGTGGATCTGAGCTCGGATCCCCAGCTGCGAGGTTGGAGCTTTGTCCAGCCACAGATCTGGGAATCCAAATGATCCTATGGCCCTCTAGACATTGTCTAGGGACCATAGGATCGCTCTGCCCATGTCCTATGCGTGTTCGCGTGGGAATAAGCCTCATTGAACAAAGTGGGTTCCCCCCCCCCCCGAGTAAACATGCATAGGATTATGCATTTACCCGGGAGTAAATCCAATTGAAGTCAGGGCTGAGTAGACATGCCTAGGATTGCACTGTCGTCGGGCTGCAATCCTATAAACACTTGAACTCGACGGGGATTATTGCTGAATAAAACATGTATTGGGATGAGCTGTTAGGCAGCAAACTGAAGCACACTTACTAGGGAGGAAGCCCCACTGAACACAGTGGGACTGACCCTAGGAAAATATGCCTAGGCTTGCCCTGTTAGAGAGCTGGTTCACACACGCATATACATCACTTGATTGCTGTGCTTTAGATTGCTGCTGAATTGTGAACTGATTCTGTTGTAAAGCACAACACTTGAGGACATGGCAGGTAAATAGGGATGTTCTATCTCTGGGATTAGATGAGTGATACATGATGCAAGTCATCCCTTTATATTTGCAGTCATCAAGTGAATGGCCATGTAGCGTAGGCATGAGTATTTCTCAGGGATGATTCACATGTTGCTGTCATACATCCAAGTCTGCTGTTTTTGCTATCTCTATATTTTGTTGCTATTTTTTCCCCCCAGGCATCTCCCTCCCCACCCACCCACATCATGCACACATACACAGCATGTTAAGTTCATGTCATTTCTAGATGATGCATAGATAGAGATATCACGCTACTGCACAACGGTCATAGTTTGCATGTTACTGAAAATGACCCCCCTCCCCTGCACTTGCACCTGTGCATGTTTTGGGGAATGATGCTGATAGGAAAGGGAAAAAAAAGGAATTTGAGTGTGGTAAATGAATATGCAGTTCCACCGTACATAAAAGTTCTATTTACGATGTCCAAGGTTGTAATCCTACACCTATTTCTCTGGGAGTAAAACATGCAGTGGGACTTACTTCTGACAAGTATGGGATTGAGCTATTAGGCCACTTAAAACAGCAGCTCCATGTGCAGGCAAGTGAGGAAGCATCATCATCATCATCATCATCATCATCATCATCATCATCATCATCACACATCACAATCACAATGGGTGGATGATTAATTTGCTTGCATGAAATGAAACCACAATCAAGGTGATGATGAAAAAAATGCAGTGAACAAAGAACTGCATGATCGAAGTAGGAAATGTAGCACCACAAATCACATTTCTTCAGATTTAAACCAAATTTGCTTTGGGTTTTGGTTTTCAAGTTAAAAATCAAGGTGGGTGGGGCGCTATTACGATATGAACTGTTCGCTCTAAAGCTCTGTGCCAGTCAGAGGACCCTCAAATGCACTGAATGAATGTGGAGATCTTAGTCTGGATATGATTGTTGTTGTTGTTGTTTTTTTTTTACAGAGAGCTGAAGGCAATTAAAAGAGGAATCATAGTTTGGGGCATATAGTCATACTTTCATCTCTGACAAATGTGTTTTGAAGGTTTAAGCATTATTTAAAAAATAAAACAACACCTGCCAAATCTATTTGATCAGAACTGACATGAAGTCCAGTCAATCAGTGGGTGTATCTTGGAAACAAGGTACAAAACCACTTTGAACTCATATGTGGCTGCCTCCTGTATTATGCAGACAAAATGCAGAATATCACGTTCTGATTTCTACTGGTGATGCACTTTGGCAAACCTTCACTTTGAAAATCACGGAGGCACATTACAAATCAACAAGTGTGCCTTTCCCACACATTCATTCATAGCAGACTCTGGGAATTCCACTGACTCCACGAAGATGGTATCTGATCTCTTGCCATGAACAAGTGAGGACAAAGAGACTCATATCATCATCACCTACTCTACCCAAGCTTACGAGTTGTGTTATGTAAGCTGCTGTGTTCACAGTCATTTACCCTGGAGGGAAAGCATGTATTACAGATTTCCTATCCTGAGAACAAGTGAACACTTGCATGAACTTTAGGTTGCGGCATTGCGAGTGAAAGTATTTCATTTATATTCTTCCTTTCATCCTTGATGGAACTCATGGTAGCATACAAAGGGCTCCCCAGTGATTTTCCATCCAGGCAGGGACCAAGCAGGGTATATAGGGAGGAAGGGTACAATTTATAGGGGCCCAGAGATTGGGGTGTCGGTGGCCCAGGCTGCAATCCTTTTACCAGAAGGGTGAAAAATGAGGCTGAATTGTAGATCATGGAACAAATTTGTTTTTTGTTGTTGCTCCAGAGCAGTGTTCTCCAACCTTGGGTCCCCAGATGTTTTGGTCTACATGGGGACCCAAGGTTGGAGAACACTGCTCTGGAGCAACAAAAAAACCCACAAATTTGTTCCATGGGGCCCAGAGATTGGGGTGTCGGTGGCCCAGGCTGCAATCCTTTTACCAGAAGGGTGAAAAATGAGGCTGAATTGTAGATCATGGAACAAATTTGTTTTTTGTTGTTGCTCCAGAGCAGTGTTCTCCAACCTTGGATCCCCAGATGTTTTTGGCCTACAACTCCCAGCATGCCCCAGCCAGTTGTAGGCCAAAAACATCTGGGGACCCAAGGTTGGAGAACACTGCTCCAGGGACGTACAAGAATATCATTTCAGTTTGCAAATCATAGGAACTTGCCCTGTGCATGACCCAGAACATGAATGCAAAAGAGTGTTCTAACAAAAAATGTTTGCACATTCCCAACTTGCAATTGTGTTCAAAAAGGGCATGTATATATTTTTTTGAAAAATGTTCACTTAGAAATGCCCATTTCCCCCAAAATGCACATTTTCACACTTTACTCAGTGGGGGGGGGGGGGAGTGCGCACTTTTGAAAAAAAATATGTGCACAGCAAGGTGCGCTTTTCCTGTTCAAACAAACAAACAAACAAACAAACAGGTCACAAATAAAAATGGGAGGGAAACAAAACAAGCTTTGAATTAATGCAGTTTGGACAATTTTGGAGAGCTCAGACATCCCTAGACTTTCCCATGCCTACCAGAAGGCAGGACCTGGATAGGAGGGTGTATAGATTTTAGGTTCAAAAATTACAAGAAAGCATATCTTGGACTAAACATTTGGAAGAACTTCATGATGGTTATGAGCTGTTCAGCAGTTGGGACAGACCGTCTTGGGATCTGGTGGATGGACTCTCCTTTCGTCAGAGGTTTTCAAGTAGGTAGGGGTAGCCATGCACATAAGAACTTAAGAAGAGCCCTGCTGGATCAGACCAAGGGTTCGTCTAGTCCAGCATCCTGTTCACACAGAGGCCAACCAGCTGCCCACGGGAAACCCACAAGCAGGACAGGAGTGCAACAGCGCCCTCCTGTCCATGCTCCCTGGCAACTGGTGTACATAGGCATCCTGCCTCTGATACTGGAGGTAGCATAGAGCCAATCAGGACTAGTAGCCACTGATAGCCTTCTCCTCCATGAATTTGTTCAATCCCCGTTTAAAGCCCTCCAAACTGGTGGTCATCAGCTGCAGATTTCCTGCATCAGCCGGGTGGTGGTGGTGGACTAGATGACCTCAGAGATCCCTTCCAACTCTAGGATTCTACTGAGTCCTGGTTTGTAGTCTCACCCTCCACCTGTAATTGTACACTTCCCAACCTTGCCACATCCCTCCCCTTTTTTTGAGGGAACAGGGATGAAAGGATATTATGCTATCAATAAAAGTTTCATGGAGCATGTACAAGGTGTCTTTCCGCCCCAGGCCACTGAGTGACTGGGCGCAGCCCCCACAGAATTAAGGAGCTGGGGAGGGACCATAGCTCCATGGCGGAGCACATGCTCTACATACATTGCCATGCTGGCTGGGGGATGATGGGATTTGTAGTTCAACAAATATGGAGGGCACCAGGTTAAGGAAGGCTGGCTTAAGTTCAATCCCTGGCCTCTTGAGCTAAAAGGATCTCTGGTCATGGTGATGTGAAAGATCTCTACCTGAGACCTGGGAGAGATGCTGCCAGTCACAGTAGACAAATAATCTGATGTAGTATAAGGCAGTTTCCATGGGGGGCTGCCATGACAACCCATATACATTCTGAGAGCCCCCCCCCTCCTTTGATAGCATTTTGAGAACACAGGCCACAAACTTTATGCTGGTGCTCCATACCTCACCTGCTGAATGTACACTCTCTATCTCTATTCACTGTTATATGCTGTTAATCCACAGATTTCTCCTCCCCTTCACCTTAATTTCAGCTTTATATGGCCCCCCTGATTCCTGCGAAGGGCGATGTAATGAGAAGTACAACCCAAGAGATGTTTGCCACTGTAATCGTAAATGTGAAAAACATCAGAACTGCTGTGAAGACTACCACCTCCACTGCAGACAAGGTGAGCGAAAATATATACATATATTTTAGTAAATGGTTTTGTTTGTTTGTTTGTTTTTACCAGGGGACTTGGACTCGAGGACTCGACTCGTGAGTCGGACTGAGTCCCCCCTCTGACTCGACCTCGAGTCCCAATATTTTTAATGGGACTCGAGACTCGACTCGGGACTCGAGACCAAGGACTCGTCAACATCCCTGGGCTGTTGACGAGTCTTCTGGCTGTGCCAGAAGGAGCGCGATCACCGGTGAAGAGCGCATGGAAGCGAGGTGCGCCGCTGCTCGGCCACTATGGACAGCTACCAGGAGTGCAGCCCCAATGATTTGTTGAGATTTATTTTGATTGATGTGTTGTTGTGGGGGGTTTGGGTTAGGGTCAGACATTTTGGGTTTGGCTGCCTCTGCCTGCCTGTTTGGGGTTCCCAGCCTCCTCTGCCTGCCTGGTCTCTTCTTGACCTGTTCAACAGTTGAATTGTCCAAGACAAAGGCCTCTGCCTGCCTGCTTTGGGGTTCCCTGCCTCCTCTGCCTGCCTGGTTATTTTGGGTTTGTCTGCCTGGTCTGTTCTTGCCAAAATCAGTTGCAGAGTTTTGAAATAAAAAGGCACACTTCTGCCTAGAATTTATTTAAACCACACATCTGAAGTAGCCTTATTTTGTTGGGAAAAAACCCCATTGATTTTAATAGGGACTCGTGGAGTCTGCTTTGGGAGTGACTTATGACTCGTGACTCGTGAGTCACCATTTTGGACCAAGGACTCGGACTTGGACTCGAGACTCGGGTCCAAAGACTCGTGACTCGACTCGTGACTCGAGACCAAGGACTCTTCAACATCCCTGGTTTTTACCGAAGATCGAAATGGCCAGCTTGACTAGGTTTGGGGTTTTTGTTTTTGCATAACTGCTCCAGGGCCAACTGGCATGTAATATGGGCACTCATGCTTATAAATGGGTTCGGTCTGGTCACAACTTTGGCTGGGCAGTGTGGGTAGGGTACCAAGAGCTGAGTCATCAGTGAGCACCCAGAGGAGCCAAAATGGTGAAAGGGCAGTCCCGTGACTTGCCAGACAGGGCTGTGGGACTCAGGCAGGGCTGGCATCAAGGGTAGGCATGGTCAGGCACCTGCCGAGGGCCCACACCCTGGCAGGGGCCCATGGACAAGAGCCCCCTGGACTTGCTCTTCCTCTTCACCACCCTGCTTGCTCACCTGCCTCTCACCCTGGCCCAGACAACGGTGGTGGTGGTGAGGAGGAGCAGCAGATGCCACGGCCTGCTTGCCCACTGGCCCTCTCTGCCTATCAAGCAAGTGCTAGCAATGGCCAGAAAGAGAATTAGGAGCAAGAGCAGCTGGTGACACTGGCAGTGTGAAGTTAGATGTCATGACCCAGGAGTCCAGCAGTGACGTGGACTCTGAGGCCAAAAAACCAGTGGTGCCAACAGAAGTAACTAACTCCATGTCCGAGCACCACTGCAGAGCTGCCAGAAAACCCCCGAGCCTAGCAACAGCACTGGACTAGCAACCCCTTCTACAAGAACCCCACATTCCAGGCAGCCAATGTGCCAATGCTGTCAGCGTGCTAGGCATGAACTCTTGGGGAGGCCCTTTAAGGATTCCATTCTCATTCTGTGGGAAAGGGTGGAGTCTGGGACTATAGCATAAAAGGCTTCAGTTTGATCTGGGAGCAAGTTGCTCGCTAGGAGCTCTCCTGGGTGCTGCAACATCTGGCCTCCTTAGCCCTGTGTGCTTCTGCTTGGTCCAGAACAGGAAAGAGGGTTCACTGAGGGAGGAGGCCCATGGAGAGTGTCTTGTCCAAGGGCCTGCAGAAACTTGGAGATGGCACTGGGTCTCTGGATTCAGGGCCAGGTCAGGCTCACCCTCACTAACGAGCGGTGGAAGAGGGATTGTGGTTACCCTCCCACCTTAATAATGCCCACACAGCTTTATCTATTGCAGAACTCCTTGTAGTAAATAATAAAGCTTCTGGAACCCAGTTCATCCAAAGTTTGGTGCCTAGCCTCTTGATTTCTGGGTTTGGGTGCAATGAAATAGTGCACCTGCCCTGAGGTACTCTCAGAAGTCAGACACCTTTAAAGGCTCCTTGGGCTGTATGCAGAAGAAATATTCCTTCTGCACACAGCCCAAGGGTCCTTGGTCTGATCTACATTGGGAACAGGCAGAAGGTAGGTTGGGATCTACTGGAAGATCTTTGGGTGATTTGCAGTAGATCAGCAAGGATTTCTGGCTCCCAGGTGGTTTAACAAGAGGGGGAAAAATCCATAAATTTGGCATCTAAATAGGAGTAGATTTGTGTGTGGAAGGAATCATAGAAAAGTAGAGTTGGAAGGGGCCTACAAGGCCATCGAGTCCAACCCCCTGCTCAATGCAGGAATCCAGGTCCAGGATTTTGTGTGTGCGAGCTCCAGCTCTGTCACCACAAACAAATTACTGGGCTGAACATGTGCTCAGAGACACCTTTGTTCTTTAATTCTTTGTTCCCCTTCCTGCATGGCTATCTTTCAACCTGGCTCCGCTTGGTGGACCTCAAGGCTCTAGTGACAAACAAGGTGGTAGATCCTACAAGCCCCAAATTCCCCTCAGTCCTGGTTTACATGCAACCATTTGTCCCTTCTTTTGCAGCTAATGCAGACAACTGAAGAAACGGGAACAGCAGCATCTGATGGTGGTGAGTACTTGCATCACGCAGGCGTGTGATTCGTGCAACAGCTGTGAGAGACCAACAGCAGGTGTGGAGTTGGTTTGCTGGTGGGCCTTGTTGGCAGCTCCTGCTGCCGTGGAGGGACTGAGCTACTGGTCACCATTGGGAGATGGAAGTGGAGGCGCAAGGATTGCTGACTGGCCAGCGGCTACCCGTGTGGATCAGGACTGCTGACATCAGCAAGAACTGCCAGCCCTGGGGTCTCCAGTGTGGTGGCCATGCACTGCAATATGTCTTCCAGGCTCCTTGCCCTTTCTGATTTTAATTTCATTTCTCAAGATTTTGTTACATTTTTTTTTAATCGGGAGGCTGGCATGCTGCAAAATGAGATGCATGCTGCCTTCCAGCGTCATCTTTATTTGGGCTCAGAAGAGCGGTTTTGTGTCTTGGGGCTCAGAGCCCACCTCTGCCTAGTACTTCGGTTCTTGGGCAAGTAACTCTCTCTCTCTCTTTTTTTTTTTACCCTCACCGCTTTGCTTTCCAGGAAAGTGTTTTGTGAACAGCCACGCCCTACCCATGGCAGCCATTTTATGAATGGGCAAGGCACCCACCCCCTCTGTAGCAGCCATTTTGTGAGCGTGTTTCGTAAGGAAATATAGCCGATACATATTTCAGTATGAATTTTCATGCAGATTTAAAAAAAAACATCTCAGATTTGTGCAGAAACAGGACAAAATAGAATGAACAATTAATGCATGCAAAATTGACACGATCCAGAAATAGGCAGATCTGTCCATCCCTATAAAGCAGCGATCTCTTTGCAGCCTGTTCTCTGTTACTCACCCTGAGGAGTGGTTCCTGCTTCCTTTGACCCACCCTGATTTCAGGAATCCACAAGATCTAGCCCATCATTACAGGCATCTTACACATTTGTTGCATCATGTCCTTCTGCTAAAAGAATTGCCTCTCTCTCACAGAGGGATTCTCCAGAAGCGACGATGCTATCACCAATGAAGAATTGCAACAAACATCAGAGCGGCTTTACCAAAGTGACCGCAACAGAGCAGAGGAATCTGACATCGTCCTCAACAAGCAACACTTAGCTTCAAATACCAAGGACCGTGAGGATCAATCGCCCGAACCGTGAGTTTCGCACAAGCTTGTTGCACGTTTATCCCAGTGGAATGTAGAGTGTGAAAGCATCAAAGTGAATGTCGATCAGATGAAGGGTAGAGGCAGCCTGGTGCCAGCCAGATATTTGGGATTACAAATCCCATCAGCCCCAGGCAGCATGTTCAATGGCCAGGGATTACGGGAGCTGTAGCCTAAAACATCTTCAGGGCCTCAGGTTGACTGGGGCTGATGGGACTTGTAGACAATGTAGACAATTAAATGGTTGTGTCTCAGCTGCAGGAAATATAGGTTCTGGAGTGTGTGTGTGTGTGTGTGTGGGAGGGCAGGGGGTGGAAATCTCTATTTAGCATTTTAGTTCTTCCTCCCCCGGCCACAGGAGCATAGGGGCTGCAGGAGGAGCCGTAACCCAGTGGAAAACTCACTTTATACATGCAGGGTGTGTGTGTCCCTGGTTCAAATCCACACTAGGAAAGGGGAGAGGGCATCCCAGCCTAGATAGAGTTGAACAAGTCAGGAGGAGCACTGCATGGATCAATAGCCTGGCCCCTGCATGGGCCAACCAGCCCTTTTGGGTCACTCCACCCCCTGCTGGAATGGGGTGGCTCTTGAAAGGGAAAGACGCTCACCCCAAGGGCTCCTGTGCCTTGGATAATGGCGCTGTGCGGTATCCCTCATGCCAGCAGCTGGAGATGTGCGAATCAGCAAAACTCCAGCTTGCCAAAGTTTTCTGAATTCCACCTCAACGCTCATTCCAACTCGAGTCCATATCAGGCTGCAAGCTTTGTTTTTTCACATGAAAATCCATGCCTACTTATTTCGTTGCATATTTTTCTAAATGTACACATCACTTGTGGACCATCTTTGAAGTGTACACGTTTGTCTCCCATTGATTAAAGAACATTTGTTCACATTTTTTCGAATGTACACATTTTTTCATGTGCATTTTTCAAATGTACGTGTGCTGTCGAACACATTTTTTTTTTTTGGTGCACTTGGAAACGTATGGACTTTGACCGCAGATTGTGTCCGAGTCCGTGTTCGGTTCTGAAGTTGTGAATTGGATAAATCCTGATCAAAAATGAACTGAAAAGAATTTCTTCTGCATCCCCAACAGCATGGTACGACCCACCTGCTGTATAACTGTGTGTCATGGAGCATGTGAGGGTACAGGAGCTTGCCTGGAGCAAGTCGCTTGTCAATCTTGCGAAGGAACGGCTGTGGGCCTCCTGGTCACTGTTGCTGGTCAATGGGTGGGCCTCCTTTCTGGGCTGCCCATAATGGAACATGGGATGAATCCTGTCCCTTTGGAGAGTGTAGCTGTGTGGAGAGCAAGGCCATCTTTATAGCGGGGAAACCATTTTCTTGTGCAGGCTCTTCAGTTACGTCAATCAGGAGAAGCTTTTCTCCAAGCCGACTTATGCCAGCTTCATTAAGTTGCTGGATAATTACCATAAAAGGGTCGGGACGGGGGAAGACTTCACCGCAGAGCAACTGGCGGAACAGGATACCTTCCTCAAGGAGGTCATGAAGACGGAGGTCATGAAAGACCTTTACAGTTTCCTTCACAGCAAACGTGAGTCTCTGTTTGGATTGAGGCCTATGCGGTTTGTTTTATGTCATTGCATTACATCTATAAAAGGGTAAAAATGACAACATTCCAAATGGACCAGTGAGGGCAGATAGAGCAGGGGTGGGCTGCATGTGGTTCTCAGGCTGCATGAGGACCCCAGGGTAGTGGTGGGCGATCCTCCCGCCACCTGACTCATGGTGCGCTCGGCAAGCACCGCTGCCACGCCTGCTGAGCTAGGCTGAAAGCGAGCGCCAGCCGAGACGCTCGCCGGACATCCGGGTTCCCTCCAGAGTGCTTTTTATGTAGAATATGGTGTAAGATACATTAAAAGCGGCCGTAATTTGCGTAACTTACACAAATCGTGGCGGTTTTTAATGGTCTTATGGCATTTTCTACGTAAAAAGCGCTCCGGAGGGAACCTGGAAGTCGCTTCCACAGCTCGGCTCAGGAGAACACGAGTTGAGCCAGGTAAGCAGGTAGGTCAAGTGGAGCTTGGTGGGCTGAGTCTGGCGAGTTTGCAGGACTTCCACCTCCCGAACAAGCTCCGCACACATCACTACTCCAGGGCTTTTTTTTTTTTTTTTTGCAGCTCACACTGGGTCCTCTTCCATCAGGAGAGCACACTTTGTTTTCCACAACTGTTTGCTGGACTGGGGAGAGCACGATTCTGCTGGGAAACAGGGTGTGCAAGGAGCACGTGCTTTGTTCCTCTGCAGAATTGCACTCCCTCCCATCCTACCAAACAGCTGTCCCTGCATGCCTTGAACATGTTTAGCGGGACACCCCTTCACACATGCTCCCAGTAGTTTGGGAGCCACTTTCACGGGACAGAAATCCACAGTGTAATTCTCAGGTGCAGAACCTCAGGCCCAAATCCCACCCAGTTCCAGGGTTCCCCAGGTGGCCACACACCCTGTTGGAGGATATTGGGAAAAGGAGTCGCTCCTATACTGGTTAGGACGAAGCAGAGTTTCCTCTCTTATGCACAGCCTGGTTATTGAAACTGGTTATTGCCATGTGGGTTGCTAAACCCTGCTAAAAGGCTCCTAAAAGGAAATGGATTGTCCATACAAGGTTTTTTATAGTGGTGGGGCCGAGCCTGGAGTCGGCTGGAGGCTCGCTCTGGGCTCAGCCCTCTGCGAGCGGCGGCGGCCCGATCTCTCTCTTCAGAGCGGCACAGAGCTCTGTTCCACTTGTGCCACTCGCGCCGCTGCTGGAGAGACCCCCCACGCATGCCCCCCCGCCGCTGGTGCCGCCAGGACCCCCCCGCTGCCGCCAGGACCCCCCCGCCGCCGCCAGGACCCCCCCGCCGCCGCCAGGACCCCCCCGCAGCCACCAGGACCCCCCCTGCCGCCTACCTGGACCTGCGCGCTGCCTTCGCCGCCTCCGCTGCTGCCGGAGCCACTGCTCCAGTGCGCTGGACCCCCACCCGCGCTCTGTATTGGCGGGAGGAACCAGGGCAACAGGGCTGGTTTCCCCAGCCAAAAACAGAGCGCGGGGGTCCAGCGTGACGGAGCATGGTCCCGTCACGTCACTTCCTCCGTGCCGGAAGTGATGCGACGGGACCAGTGGGCGGGGAGGCAGGCTCTCCGCAGAGCCGGAGAGCCTGCAGGTAAGCCCGCGGATGTAGCCGGTAGCCCACGCGGACACGAGCAGTCCCAGTTCGGGCCTCACTTGTGTCTGCCGGGCTACTCGGCTACACCCCTACAGTAAAGACATTTATTAGTTTTACTTACAGTCCGTTTATTCATATATGCAGGATGCACATAGGCAGGTTAGAGTCTTTGGTGTTAAGAGTCCGCTTCATTGGAGGTCACTGTCTGGAAGCCAGCTCAGACCTTGTGTCCATCATGTTGGGGGGGGGGAGGGAGAGAGAGAGAGAGAGAGAGAGAGAGAGAGAGGGAGAGAGCTGGCCACAGAGAGGCCAGAAGTAGGGAGGAGGGGTTACAAAACATGCACCCTGGGGATTGTTCAATTAACCCTTTCCTCCCACTCTAACTAGTGGTTACATTATCTTGTTGATTTAAGCACGCAATATTACAATTTCCATCACACACACACACACCCGGCCCCGCCCTCTTTCCCCCAGGCACTGATCATTTGGTGATTTCCCAGCTGTTGTGCTGTTCTTTTCCCAACTCTAAAAGTTTGCAATGCCTCTCCTAACACATACTTACTGGCAGTAAGACATTTAAGCTAAAATGTGCTGGCACTTTTGACCTAGTCCCTTTGGCCTTCAACTCTGACCACCACTTTAATGTGGCCCCTAAGAGTTTCTCCAGAATGGAATGTGGCCCTCGAGCTGAAAGGGGTTCCACACCCCTGCTGTAAAGTTACATGTGTGAATTATGCAACCACATGGGCAGGACCTATTGCATGAGTCTGGCCTATGCATTCAGCACTATACCAAGAGAGGGGGGAAGTACCAATCAGGTGGGAAAGAGCCATGTGACTGGCACCACTCATGTGGTGCATTTTTCCCATGCACCCTTTTGCAATCTGGGATTGTACAACATGGAAATGCATCTCACACTGGTGGGAGCTCATGTGAAGAAGGCTAGTCATGTGATCTCCTTAGGAGATCCTGAGGTCTGCAGCTCCATGAGGAGGCAAGTAATCTCTAGGAGAACATTTTTAGCCCTCTCACAAAACTGTGAGTCCCAAGATTCCTGGTGTAGGGAAGCTAAACTGGTTAAATGTTGACATAGTTAGTGTCAAGATGCCTTGAGAATTGCCAGCTTTGTCTTATTTCAAAGAGCATTCCCCCCCCCCCCCGTCACCTCAGGGTGCCACATCAGTATAAACATGCTTGGTACCCCTTGATTCACCATTCCCTGCTTATAGAGAAGATACAGGAGCACTTCAGGATGTCTTCGTTTCCTTCTTTTTTATGAGGAATCAATGACTTTTTGTTGACCCCTCGTCATCTCTCTCCTAGACCGTTATGATACAGAGTCAGAGTTGGTTGCTGACCTCAAGAAGATGTGGTTTGGCCTTTATTCCAGGGGCAATGATGACGGCGACTCCAGTGGCTTTGAGCATGTCTTTATAGGTACACTCATAAAAATCAACCAGCTCTACCTTTCACTCATTCATGCATTTTTTGTACTTATTTACAGCCATTGTTTGCCTGTCTGCTGCTGTTGCTGCTTTGGCATCATGTTTTGTTTATTTAAAAAAAAAAAAGCTTGAAAAGGTTTCTTCTTCGCATGATTCCAAACTACCAGGAAGCACATAGCAAATGTGATGATATCACAGCACCATGCAGCCAATCAGAGTTGGCTCTGTGATGACATCACTGAGGTTAAACAGCCCTCTAAGTGCTGTGTCATTTGGAATGTGCGCGGCTGTGTGTGTGGAGGGAATGCATCTTCCCTGTTGCTCAGTCAGCTATGCTTATGCTGCATGCCACTTTACCTGTGTGTATGTCCTTGTCTTATGGAGCAAAAATCAGTTGGGGGGGGGGCGATTTTTAGCAGGAAAAAAACTGCATTAGCTAAAAGGGATAAGGGATCCCCTCTCTTTGCACTGGTTTTCTGCTTTAACTCACCACCACTGTGAGTGCATTTTGTCAAAGAGAAAACCGTAAGAGACCACATACAGGGAACCGCCGAGTATTATGTACAGTTTGACTCTAAGAGGACACCAAACTCACACATTGACTTTATTTTCTAGAGGACACATCCACTGAAAAATTGGAAGCGATCTGCACTTTGAGTGCATCCTCTCCCTACAAATATGGAAACTTCTCAATTCTCTCAGCACAGTCATCCCCAAGACCTGGTTCCCTCTTGATACCTTGGACTAAAACTCCCATCATTTCCCAGCCGGCTTGCCCATTGGTCCATGCTAGCTGGGGATGATGGGCACTTGGCAGTCCAACACACCTGGAGGGCTTCAGGTTGGGGAAGGCTTTCTTTGCCTGTGTGTATAAGCTATGAACACATTGCTGCAGCTGTAATCTCCATGCCCCAATGGTTCTAGTAGTCTACTGATTCCGCCTTTCCTGTTAGGTACAGTAACAAACTTTTCCTCCCAGGCTCAATTTCCAAAGCAGATCCAACCGAAGGCTCCTCCAGGGATCACCACCTCTGCTGAATGGGGGAAAGGAGGGATTCTAAATCGGACACCAAGGCTTACCTTTCACCCAGTAACTTTAGCAGGGAAAGGGAATCAGGATTGGAAGGGAGCACGAGGCTGCAGAGGTCAACTCCTGCTTGTTTATCCCATTTATTAGCCTGATCCTAAGCCAGGGGTGGGCAACTTGTGCCCTTCCAGATGTTTTGGCCTACAACTGCCATGAATCGTAGACAGCATATCCAATGGTGATGGATGATGGGAGTTGTAGGGCCAAACATCTGGAGGGCCACAAGTTGCCCACCCCTGTCCTAAACATATCTACCTGGACATCTGCAAGCAAGAAAGTGTGCACAGATTGCTGAGGTTATTCCTAATTCCCCCCCCAAACCCCCTTTGTCCTAAAAATCATTAATCACAACTACAGAACAACATTCCAGATTGTTAATATCATTATACTAAATCCAACTGTTGGGATGATTTCACTTTTCCAACACAATATAATTATCCTGCATATATATGTCTATGGATGGTGTACCTAGTGTTATTTCCTTCCTTCCTTTCTTCCTTCCTTCTTTTGGAAGCATTCCTAAAATGCACATACTTAGTAATGGTATGATTTACAGTACATAAATTCAAAACAGGGCACATTCTTTACTATTTAGGAGAAGTCAAGAAAGGGAAAGTATCTGGATTCCACAACTGGATTCGTTTCTACCTTCTGGAGAAACAGGGTGTAATTGACTATTTGAGCTACAACTATGATGGCCCGGTGAGTACCAGTGTGAATGCTAGCAGTCTTCCAGACTCACTGGGAGATGATTAAAACCATCCTGGGGAACATGAGAACATCAAGAAAAGATAAATAAATATGCCACCAGCTTTGGACAATAGCTGAAGGGAGATCCACCCATTCCCAGAGATGGTGCTACATTTCAGAATCCCTGTAATTCAGAGGCAGTTCCTCCATCTGGATAAATCTGGATCCAACCAGATCCTGGATGTGGTTGGATCCAGATTTAGGTGCATGCAACTGGGCTGGCAGAAGTGGACTTCTTGGCCCCTCTGTGGCTGCAGAAAAGGCAAATGCATCAATAGAATTATAGTTTCTTAATTCACGGGAAATAATAGTTCCACTCTACTCTGCGCTGGTCAGGCCTCACCAATACTGTCCCCAATTCAGGACACCACACTTTAAGGATTCAGTTAAACTGGAACAAGTTCAGAGAAGGGTAACAAGACGATCAGGGGACTAGAAACTAAGTCCTACGAGGAACGATTGAAGGAACTGGGTATGTTATATTTAGCCTTGAGAAGAGAAGACTGGGGGGGGGGGGATATGATAGCACTTTTCAAGTTCCTAAAGTGCTGTCACACAGAAGAAGAGGGCCACACCCTGTTCCCTATCGTGCAAGACTGCAGGGCACAAAATAAAGGGCTGAAGTTACAGTAAGGCAGATTCAGCTGCACATTAGGAAAAACTTCGTAATGGTCAGAGCAGTCAGACAACGGAACCAACCACCGAGGGAGGTGGTGGGCTCTCCATCACTCGAAGTATTATTCAAGCAGAGATTGGACAGCCACCTGTCAGGGTGGCTTTTAAACTAGATTCCTGCACTGAGCAGGGGGTTGGACTTGATGGCCCCTTCCAAGTTACCCTACGGTTCTATGATTCCTCCCCATGGCAGTGTCTCTAGCCCACTGAACATGCTGCACAGATAGAGGTGCCGGAGAAATCTGCAATGGCTTCAAACGTGTTCAGATTTCTATGAATTTGACCTGTGGATTCTGTAGCGGATCGACTTTTCTGAAGTCACACAGATTCTGTGGACTTGCGGACCACTTTTTTTTGTTTTTTGTTTGTACTTTCAGGGTATTTACGCAAATTTAGTCATAGAAAAATATGAAAAGTATGAAAAAATGATTGGTTTATCTGTGGTTTTGTGGAAAAATAAGAGGATAAATTGACATTAGGGAAAAAAAGAATAATAAGAAGATTAATTTGTGACAATAGAAAAAAGAGAGCTTTTCTTTTGATTATCGAGTAGAGAAATTATCTGTTACCTATATTTGCTGTGGAAAGATTCGAGGTCCATTTTAGTTTTGTGAATTGTTAATTATTGTTATATGTTTTGTGTTGTTTGTTTTTAGTTTTTTTATAGAAATAAAAAAGTTAATTAAAAAAAGGAAAGAAAAAGAAAAAGATGAAAAAGAACAACCACCAACTGAAAATGCTCATTCCCCTACATAGGCTAAACCAGGAAAATACACATTTTGGGGGGATTTGCGCATTTTGGGAGGATTTGCATATTTTTGGAAGTGCAAATTTGTGCAAGGCTGCACAAACTCAAGTTTGGGAAATGGAAAAAAATCTGATTCAGTAAATGAGTGGGTGATGGAATGAAAGGCGCCTGACAATGGGTGAAATGCAGGTGGGATGGATTTTATTTATTTATTTATTCATTATATTTATACCTCACCTTTTTTCCTGCAAGGAACCCAAGGCGGCTTACACAATCCTCCTCCTCCTCCTCCTCTCCATTTTATCCTCACAACAACCCTGTGAGGTAGGTTAGGCTGAGAGTCCGTGACTGGCCCAAAGTCACCAAGTGAGTTTCATGGCCAGGCGGGGACTAGAACCCGGATCTCCTGAGTTCCAGTCCAACACACTCACCACTACGCCACACTGGCGTAGTGGTGAGAGTGCACATCCCTATGACACAGATGATTATTGGACCCTGCTGAATGGTAAGAGCTGGAGAGATCCCCCCCCCCCCGAATAGGTGAAGGCTCCCTCCATAAATGCAGCCCTTCCATTCATGGAAGGCAGATCCTGGATCCAACCAATAGTCTGTGTGCCTTTTTATCAGGGGACAGGATAGGGACTCCAAAATGGGCTGGATTTGGCAAACATTACACAGGTGAGCCTTTTCCTGGCAATGACGGGTAGTATCCTATGCTGCCACTCCACTTACCCAGCCGATGTAGCGCTAGTGCAAGTGACCTGTGGCGCAGTGCCAATAGCATTTGGTAGCACAGCAGGATTCTCCTAATCTTTCTGTATCATTTTATTGTTGTCTTTGGATGGCAGTAGGGTACTTAGACTAGATAGGTATAGACTTTTTACTATCCCTCCTGCTTCAAGGTTTAATTACTACACACTTTATAGAGAGGTTATTTCAGTGCTGTAGAAAAAGCAACCACTGCCGTTCTTTTCCTCAGCGAATTAAGACTCCCAAGAGTAGGGATTTTGTTAGGCTGAACTTTCACCTCATAATGGGGATGGGAACTCAAGGTTGGGTTTGCTTTGGGGGAGCTAGAAGCTTAGAGGTGCTTTATTCTTCTTGCTGTCTGATAACAAACATGTTCCTCATTCCAAGTGTGGTTTTTTTTAAAAAAATGTTTGCTAGCAGTGTTAACTGCAGATATAGGTTTAGTGAGAAAGGGGTCCACACACTCCCTGCCATTTGCTCTATAACTGTGGACCAAGTTACACATGAGCTCTATGACTTTTAAAAATAATAACAGCTACTCTGTGTGTGTGTGTGTGTGTGTGTGTGTGTGAGAGAGAGAGAGAGAGAGAGAGAGAGAGAGAGAGAGAGAGAGAGAATTGTAACTCAGCGATCTCTCATTCTAATCTCCCTTTGAAGTTTTTTTTTGTGTGGGCAGGGGGCAGGGTGGGCTGCAGAATGGCTACGTGACAGAGTGTCCTGGGAGGCTGAAGTGTTCCCCCATTTCCGATTATAATTAGTGCAGATCGTAGGTCTTCTGGTCCTCTATGTGAAATAATAAAATACCCTCTGGGTCCAGGAACTCCTGGGACATGGCAGCTCTTCCCCATCCTTCTGGAAGCTATAGTTTGTCATGCCCCAAAGGGATGTGATAACCTTCCCCCACCAGCAGCCATGGTGCCCCCCTCCTTTGGGTCCTCATTGGGCTTCCTGCTCCATCCCTCAAACCAGTTCCAAGGGGAACATTACTGCCCACCTATTTGCATCAACCTGGACACCTTTCTGATCTGGCTGAGAGACCCCTGACCTATTCCTGGTCTTTCCATTGCATCAGGTCTTTTGTCCCCTGCTGTTTGCTCAGACATACCATAAAAACCTACAGATACTGCCTTAGCCTGCCACCTAGGGTTGCCAATTGGTAAGACAGGGATGGCTTATAGTATGTGACAATCGCGGGGGCATTACAAGGAACTGAAAATGCTGGGCACTGGGCTATACTCACCTGTTATATCCTGTCCCATCTGTTGCCTACATCAAGGCTCAGACTGGTTTATGAAGCTGTCTACGACTGTGTAAACTGGACTTTCCCAGGCAAAGCTATTCCATAAGATGTGTGCCACAACAGAAAAGGCCCTGCTCTGTACACTGAGAGGTTCTATCTCCACAACCAAAGGGAATGTGAAGAGAAGACACAGAGAAGACAAAGTCCTACTCACCATAAGCCCCTTCTTCTTTCCTCAGAAAACAGGCACACCTGTATTTTTCTGCCAAACATTAGAGGTGCAGTGTGCTATGTCGCCTGCATATCATCAGTCATCAAAAGTCCTCATATCTTCAGGCGGAGAGTGTAAATTATTCTGTGTTTTTATGGGTCAACCGCGGTGGAAGATTCCCCCCACCCATTGAAATATTTCATTGCTGCAAATATCTTATATACCTAACCTCCTGAATGTTTTTTTCTGATGCCTTCCTTTTTTTTTTTTTTCCCCATTTAGTGGACCTCATACCCGGATGTGCTGGGGATGCAGTTCAACTGGGATGGATTTTACAAAGAGGTTGGAACAGCCTTCATTGGAAGCAGTCCTGAATTTGAATTTGGCCTCTATTCGCTGTGTTTCATTGCTAGGCCTGGCAAAGTGTGAGTACAATGACTCAGGCAAGAGAACCTTTTCACTGCCCTTAAAAGAGAAGGCTCCCACACCAGTAAATGATGGGGTTGGAGGCCCACACACAGTTTTAGAATTTTCAGCTTCCTGTGAAGTGTATCAACGGTATAAAGTTTCAAATTCTGAATGAAATGATAAAGTTCCTGCTGAGACAGAGAGAGAAAAAAACATTCGGCTCAGGAATAGGGAACCGCTGGGCCATGGACCTAATTTGGCCCACCCACTAAGCTGGACTGGGAATGGAAACCCCTGCTTCCCTATGTTACACCCAGTTGCACTTGTCAGTGCTCACTAGGGAAAATCTGCTCTCATCTCTGATCACTGATCAGAGCAGATTTCTCTGTCTAGCAGTAGCACTGATGTTGACTATGGAAACCCTGCTCTTATCTCTGATCAGTGATTGGAGATAAGAGCAGGGTCTCCTTTGTCTGCTGAGAAAGGAAAGGGACTCAGATGACATGGGGGTGGGGCTTTGGGGAAAGGGATGGAGCTTCAGGGGGAAGGGAACAAACCCTGACATCATATGGGTGTCCTGGGAGTCAATCCAGCCCCTAGGGCTGGAACAGTTCCCCATCCCTGATCAGGGGTGCAGCTAGCAAGTTGCTTTCCCAAGCCCCTGCTGCCACCAGCCCCCCCTGCCATTGCCTGCCCCCTTCCACCCTGCCAACCCCCACTGCCGCTACTGCAGATCCTCCTCCCTTTCTTCATAGTTAAAAAATAAATATATCTTGTGGCGGCAGCGGCGGCGGCGGCGGCAGCTCATTCTCCTCCTCCTAGCCCAAGGTGCCATTTTAAAAGTAAAGGTGTGTGGTTTTTTTACTTATATTTTGAGTAGCAGCATTCTTAACCAATCAGATGCTGCCTTTGAGGTGCTATGGCCAATAAGGACACTGGAGCGGTGAAAGGCCAGTTTTATGTTGCTCCTGTGCCCTTATTGGCTGTGGCCCCCAAAGGAAACATCTGAGTGGTTCCGATCGCTGCTTCTCAAAAATGTAAGTTAAAAAAAACCTTTACTTTTAAAATGGCACACCATGGAGTCTTCAAGCTTGCCTGGCTGGCTGGCAGGGTGCATCTTTTTGCTAGTGGAGGGGCCAGGCCAGGCGAGAAAGAGAGGGAGTTCAGGGGGTCGTTTGGTGGCCCTCCAGATCCCAGGGCCCCAGATAAGCACCCAAATGTTTGTCCCTGGCTGTGCCATTGTTCCTGATTTAGATTCTAGTCCAAAGGCAGGCATTGAGATACTTCTTGAGAGCTTATGATCAGGACATGAAGTCAATAGTCCTTCCCTCTTTTAGGCCATAGCATTTGATATTCTGCCAATGGTACACTGCCTTTGAATATGGAGGGTTATCTATCATTGCTAATAGCTGTTGATAGACCTATCCTCCATGGATAGATCTATCAGCACCTTTCTGCCTAAACTGCTTTTATAAACCACCCTGCAAACTAGTGGTCATTGATGCACCTTGAGGTAGTGATGTGCAGAACAAGCACTGAGTTTTTCCACTACTTTTCGAATGCAGTTGGAGAGCCAAATATCCTTTGTTACTTTTGAGGGTAGATGGTTAAGAAGATGGTATAGGTGAAATTTTGGGATAGCTATTGGGAGGGAGCATGAGGCAGGTGACTCAGGAGTAGGGATATTGGAGAAATCTGTAATGGAGTCAAATGATTTGGATTTCTATGAATTTGACCTGTGGATTCTGCAGCAAACTAGCTTTTTTCCGAGTTGCATGGATTTTGTGGACTTGCGGACCATTTTTATATTTTAAAAAACTTTTTTGGGGGGATTTGCGCAAATCTGTAGTAACTTGTGATAATGTGATTAATGCGAATGCGCCCTTGCTTTAATGCACATTAATTTTAATGCGCACTTGCACAAGTGGACCAAAATTCTCGTACATCCCTAGAATGAGCAGATGACAGAATGAAAGACGTCTGACAATCTGTGAAAAATCCATTCCGTCTGTGACTGTGTAACAAAATCTGTACATTCCTACTCAGGAGCATCAAGGAACAATTTACATGAACACTGAACACATCTATACGACTTGGCTTTCTGCTTGTAGGTGCTGATGCTGTTTTTTGAATAATTCAGCTCATGTTCAGATCACGGGCCATGATGGCCTGGTTCAGCTCTCTCTTTTTTTTTTGCAGCTGTTTCGAGATGCGGTCTGGACACCACTCATAATGCGGGCACCAGTCCATTATTATTATTTTTTTTTAAAGGGAAATAAGAGTTGTGTTGATGGCAATGCAAGGGTTGCAGCAGGTGGCTTGATTCAGAGTGAATTATTTCTCTCTCTGGAGCTATTGATCGGAACTCAGGCCTATTCTAAATAATAGGTTGGAGTTAGAGAACAGATTAAATGTCCATTTTCTTTTCTTCAGGTGTCATCTGAAAATTGGGGGCCATGATCTTGGGATCCAGACATATACTTGGGATAAATCCACCTACGGCAATGGCAAAAAGTACATTGCCACAGCTTATGTGGTATCCCCATGAGGCTGCGCAAATCTGAGTATGAAAACATCCAGAACAACCAGAAGCAATCCACACGATGCCAACTGCGCTCCTGTCTTCACCAGCAGAAGCTCTACAAGGGACCTCATCTTTACTCTTTCAATTCTGCATTCATGTTGCTTGCCCAAGTCATGTGGCGTGTGCAACAGGACTTGAGAATGGAGCTCTCTGAATCACCGAGTAGCTATGGCAGTGCTAGGAATTGCATGAACCATTCATGCTCCGAGTTATTTCCTGCCAGAGGTGACACCAAATTTTGGCCCAAACAAAATCCGAGCTGAATTCAGGAACTACCTGAAGAGTTTCAGTGGAAATGAAATCATTTTGATAAATGAGCAAAAGAGTTTCAAGGAAGTTCTGATTATTCCTAGGTTGCCACCAGCTTTCACCTAAAGTAAAATTTGAGGTTCAACGCAGTTCAACAAGGATTGGCTACTCTGACATGGAAGTGATAAGGAGATGTGGAAGAGATCCTGTCCCAGTATTCAATACAGCCATGATTCTCTCTATGGTCGCCTTGTGGTACATAAGTTGGAGAAGACCCATTCAGATGTACTGGTCAAGTCCCAGAATCTGCACACCTCCAAACCTGCCCAAGCCCAAATGCCTTGGGTGGGGATAGACAAATCTATCAACTGCAGTTTCTCTCAGTTTCTCATTTGTCCAATCTTCAGTTCAGTTCATCCCGAACTTTGAGAATTAAAAAAAAAGTTTCATATGCATTTTGGTGCACATTTCTCCTAATATCATGCATTTTAGAATGTTACTTATAAAAATACATTTTTTGTTAAAAAGTGCACATTTTTCTGTGCACTTTCCCCGAATTGATGCATTTTTGTTTCTGAGAACTCGACTGGAAAATTGGGAGACGTGCGAATTTTGAAGGAGAACTGAATTAAAATGTGAACAGAATGAATTTCTCCCCTATCCCTTGTCTTGGGTCCTTGTCCTTGGGTCCTTGCCCTCCACCCCCTGGCAACAAGCCTCTGAGAGCCAGTATAGTTAGAACTGAGCTGAGGAAGTGTAGGTTCAAAACCACGCTGAGCCATGGACTAAGCAGCTGGTCTTAGACCAAGCTGCCATAGCTCAGCTCTTCAACTGATAATATGGAGAAAATGGAATCCTGCCCCCACAGGAGGATGGATGAGACGGCTGTTGTGAGGATGAGTGAGGGATGGCAAAGAACTCTGCATAATAAAAGTGCTACGAACATTACGATGACTAATGTCACGAGCTTCTGTGTGGCTTCAGCAGATAAATCTCAGCTTGAGAGCTTGGTGTAGCCTTTGTGATGAGCTTGTTTACATTAATGCATTCTCCCCAGCAGTGGTACTTCTCTCTAAACCAGTGTTCTCCAACCTTGGGTCCCCAGATGTTTTTGGCCTACCACTCCCGCATGCCCCTTGTAGACCAAAAACATCTGGGGACCCAAGGTTGGAGAACACTGCTCTAAACACACCCCGATCTTGCTTTAAAACAAGGGCACACAGCCTAGGGGGGGGGTGCATGCAGCCCTCCGAGGCCTTTACTTCAGTTTCTCAAGGGTGCCCTGAGGTACAAATGCAGAGGTACAAGTGAGAGCTGCAACAAAATGTTGCAATAAGTAGAGCCCTGCTGGATCAGACCTGCCTATTCCAGCATTCTCTTCCCACAGTGGCCAACCAGTTGCCTGTCCACAAGTAGGGCATGAGTGCAACAGCCACCCTCCCACTCGTATTTCCCAACAACTGTTATATACAGAGGCACACTGCCTCCCACACTGGAGGGAATATCCAGCCATCAGGACTCGCAGCCCAATATTGATCGCCTCATTCTCTGTGAATTAGTCTAATCCCCTTTTAAAGCCACCCAAGTTGGTGGCCGTCACTATATCTTGTAGTGAATTCGGTAGGTGCTGTTAACTATGAGCTGTGTGAAGAAGTTAGCAATGTATTCTCACTACTTAAGAGGAGTGCTCCTGCTCAGGGTTCCAGCCAGCTAGCTGTGTCCTCCTCTAGCAGGCCACCACCCCACACACACATTTTTCTGTGGGTTTTTTTTCCAGCTGTCACTCAACATTCTTTGACTACTGAGCTTGCTCAGCAGAACCCCTTTAGTTGAAGGGGTTGCCTCCCTGGTTGATTTTTCAAGGGTTTTTTTGGGTGGGGGTACTTCTGCAAGTTTCCGGGTTCCCACAAGCCTGCTGAAACCTCCCTCTTGTTTCTCAGTGGCTCAGTTTCTCTTGGCACTCACCTCTGTCACAGCCCTGGTCTCGAGCTCAGAGTGGGAAAGGAATTGGGCTGGGTTTCTGTTGCTGAACCTGATCCTAGTGGCCACGAGCCTAGCAGATGCCTTCTTCCTGGGTTCAATTTGCCTGAGGAGTCAAGTACCTCCCTGCTTCTTCACCATGCTAGATGGGAGGCTGCAGAAAGGAGAAGAAACGTTCACTTTCAGGCCATGGTGCTGCTGGCCCTTTAAGGATTCACATTCTTCATGCAGAGGGAAGATTAGACTGGATTGAACACAGCCTACCCCAACTGGGTGCCCTCCGGATGTTTTGTACTATAACTCCCATGACCATTGGCCATGCTGGCTGGGGCTGATGGGATTTGAAGTTCAAAACATCTGGAGGGCTGATGAAGGAGCTCATCCAGCCTCTTTCACAGGAAGCTGCTCACTGGGAGCTTTCCATGGTACTGCAACCGCCTGTCTGTCTGGCATTGTGGGTGCCTGTTACGGACTGATCAGAACAGCAGAGGGCAGAAAGTAGATCTCCAGATGTTTTGGACTTCAGCTGCCAGCATTCCTGACCATTGGCCATGCCAGGAGGGACTTCTGGGCGCTGAAATGCCAAACTTCTGGAAATCTACTTTCTTTCCACCCCTAGATCAGAACAGCCCCCTGCATTGCTATTGGAGGAAGTGAAATTGCTGGTGGTCACAGTACTAATATCCATTCATAGTCCTAGCTTCCATGAATTCATCTCATCTTGTCATTTATTTATTTTTTAAGTGGTGTAAGTTAGTGGGTAGTGGTTTACACGGCTTTTTTTAGTTGTTGCTTTTTAAAAGAAAAGATGAGATGTGTGGTAGCGAATTCCATACTTTTATCATTTCATTTCATTTATTTATTGCAGTTATTTATATGTCACCTTTCAGGATAGAAATCCTATCAAAGTGACTTACAACAAGTAACATAAAAATAAAAATGCAATGAACAATATTAACACGTTTTTAAAACCGGGATCCTCCCCTCAGGGCAGTCGATGGAAGACGGCCCTGGTGCAGGGAGAATCCGGCCAGAACATAGAAAACTGCCTTGTGCTGGGTCAGACCCTTGGTCCGTCTAGCCCAGTATTGCTGGCACTGACTGGTGGCGGCTCTCCAGGGCTCCAGGCAGGAGTTTTCCCAGCCCTACTGGAGATGTTGGAATACGGGCAAGAGTCTGGTGCCATCCCCACCTTTCTTCCTGGAATCCTTCCCACCGGGCAGCTGATAATAGATGGCCTGAAGGGTGGGGAAGTCTGGCTGCAGCAGGTCCTGAGGTCTTTTCCACCTCCCTCTCTCCGAGGAACTGATGAATCCAAAGCCCAGGACAACCTCATTGTTTGAGTCAAACTCATACAATGAGTGACGAAGCACTTCCTCTCGTCTGCTGTGAATGTACTGCCCACCCTTTGGTTCTTGTACAAAGCCAAAGTCTTGTACAGGCAGTCCCCGAGTTAAGAATGTCTGACTTACAGACAACCCATACTGAAGAACGGACTTCTGGCTTCCCCGGTGCTATGCCGTTTAGAGTACATAGCGTAGTATGCGACGCAATGTGCGTAATTTATGCAATTTGCGTAAATGCCGATTTTAATGTATAGAACGCTGTTCTGTTCTGACTTACATACAAATTTGACTTAAAAGAAATTCTTAAGAATGGAACTCGTTTGTAACCCGGGGACTGCCTGTACAGACACACAGGTAGCTGAAGGAGAGGGTAGAGGAGGGAACTGAGCACTACTCTCCCAACCTTGGGCTGGTGAATCCAGCCCACTGGACAGACTTTTCTATTCTCCCTGCATGGATGCAGTCAAGAGAAAAGCTAGAGACAGGTTTCATTTCTTAAAGCCAGAGCTGAAATGTTCACTGGAATATCCACATTTTTGAATGTGGCATATCACATTTGAATTCTGAATTACATTTTTTGAATGCAAAATTAAATTCATTGACATTAAATTTTTTTAGAGTTGCTGTTGCTCCTCTCTCTGTCTCTGATTTCCCCCCTCACTTTAGTACGCCTCAAATAGGAAACCTCAAACTCTTCACAGTCCAATACTAAATGCCGTTGCTTGTTAGCCATCAAATACTGTTGCATGTTAAATATAGAAATCAGCTCTCAAAGTCTAATATCAACTACTTTATTTATTTAAAAGATTTCTAGACCACCTTAAATGGCAATGTCCCTTCTAGGTGGCTTAAAAATATAGTACAGTGCTGTTCAAGTGGCAATAAAATAATACGACTGAAAAATGTCACAACTAATAACCCATGTACACAAAAGCAGAGAATCCAGCAATGTATCCATGAAGACATGTTCAGCTAAAACACAATCTATCACTGATGTTGAGTCAGTCTTTCAGTGTTGGGAGAATATTCCACCTCAGCCTTCCCCAACCTGGCACCCTCCAGATGTTTTGGACTACAGCTCCCCGTGTTCCTGATCATTGGCTATGCTAGCCAGGGCTGATGGGAATTGAAGTCCAAAACATCTGGAGGGCACCAGGTTGGGGACGCTGGCATTGCAGATTGCCTTGAATTAGAGCTAGTCTCGAAGAGACCTCGGTGACTGCAGACTGATCTGCAGCCACACGGGGGCGCTGAGGACACACTATTTCCTGCCTTGGCAACAACCTGGCTGCATTGCTCCAATCCAAAGTCATGGGATTCTGTTTCTAGTAGCAAAAGGTCGATAGCCTTTGATGAGCAGGGGAGGGCAAAGGCGTGGAAAGTTCCAGTCCTTTCCCCATCCCTGTTCCTTAAACGCAGGCACCACCCCTAGTCTCCAGTCTCCTGACCATCTCTGCGGCAGTTGCCACAAGCCAGCCTTTCCCAAGCCCAGTGCCCTCCAGATGCATTTGGACTACAACTCCCATCACCCTCAGCCACTAGCCATACTGGTGGTGGGGGTGATGGTAGCTGTAGTTCAGCACTTCTGGTGGGCACCAGTTTGGGAAAGGCTGCCATAGGTGGACCACTTGGCAGGGCCAAATTGGGCCTTGCTCCATGTCTCCCTGAGGGCTAAGGGATTCCTCTGCCCTCCCAACACAGGAGCTGTGCTCCCCCCGCCTCCCAGGACTCAGTTCCATGCTTTTGGGGGGAAGAGCTGGGGCTGAAGAAAACATCAGAGATACATTACCTCTCTTCCAACCCATTGCCCATGGGGGCAATTAAGAACCATGCTGGCCCCCATGTGCATAGCTAAGCCCTGGGTTCTTGTTTCTTGGTCATTCTATGTCAAGGTCGAGCCATTGGCAGCAATCATAGGTGAGCCAGGAGTTGAGTCAGGACTCACCAGGGTCAGCAAGACTGCTGTTGCTCAGGCATGATCTTCCACCCCAGACAGGAAGTCTTTTATAGCCCTTCCTGCCCAAGTGGGCACAATAGTCAGCTGGGAGAGGCAGGGGCAATGGATCAGCCAGCAGAAAACCTTCCACTCTATTATGGCTCTGGCATCTTAAGGCCGAAAATATATGAAGGGAAGAATCCAAAGGGAAGTAGATGGACCCCTTTACCTCCCCTCACAACGCACCTATATCATCCAATGACTGGAAACAGATGGTCTGCAACCTGATGTTGGGGATATACACCAGATGTTTATGGCGGGTTGATCCTGGCTGATAGATTATCTGCAAGCAAATGGTTTCTAGGGAACTCAGCTGAAAGTGTGCCCATCATGTACATGAACCAAGCTAGAAGCCATGAAATAAATCCATTTGTCCTGGTTTGCTTGGAAAAACCACAGTTGTGGCAAATCACAGTTTCCCTGAGTTCATACTTCACAGGAAACTGTGGTTTATTCAAAGCTTCCTTCCCTCATAGGTAAAGGAGGAGGAGAGGGGAGGGAGAGGGGTAACACATGAATCCAAGGTTCATTGGAACACATTCTGGCTAAACCACAGTTTAGCATTGGGTTTGAACTGGACCCCTGTGTTCAGTGGAACTTACTCCCAAATAGGTACACACAGGATTGCAACCTTAAAAATGTCTCTATGAAGCATTGATCAGCAGCTCTGGTGGCCATGTGTCCTCTTTTACACAGGACAGCCCTCTGTTTGAAGGGCTGCCAGAGGACTGTCCTCTGTTCTGAAGGTGTCCTATAGTTGAGGGGCTGTCCAGTTCAAGTATAGTATAAAGATAAAGAACCATCAGAAGGAAGACCTGGGCATGGAAGTTCCCCATCATCGAGTTAGCAGACTGAATAGACAGGCATACAGGTCACCTGGTCACAGTCTTCCACACTATGGTGAAATGCAATGTATTTATATTTAAATTATAGCAATTATTTCTAAATTTGCAAGTATATGTATGAATTAGTACATGCAATTTCTATGCAATGCGGTGTCCTCTTTTGTCTTCTGTTTTGGCGATGGACGCCCTCTTTTTTGGTGATTCATAAGCATCAGCCCTACAGACTACATTGTAGTAGCTGGAGACCTGCTACCACCCTAAACCTTTAACTGTTGTGAAGTTATTCCCTCCTCCCGCCACACACGCACACGCACGTGCATGCACACGCACACACACACACACACACACACTGTCAATTTATGCTTATAGTGCAGGAGGTTGGCCCCAGGGGCGGTGCTTGGTACCAAAAAGATCCAGGGCTCAGGCCCATGGGACAAAACACACACACACACACACAGACACAAATTCACAAATTTGCATGTGCTAATTTACATATGCTCTAAAGCCTCTGTGTGTGTTAAAGGACCCTGTGGCCTGTCTCCTAAGGACACCCCTATTTGTAAAAAAAAACAACCCTGAGGCAGGAAGATTCAAGGGAGGCAGCAGCAGGAGATGAAACACATGTGGGCAAAAAGCCAGCTAATCCAGGGGGATCAGATGCCACAGAGACCATCAGGCCCTCTGTACCTTTCTTCCAGCAAGTGCCCATGGTGGGTGGGGCAGATGGCCTCCCAGAGATTCGGGGCTCCAAATGAAAGATTCAGGGCTCCAGCTCTAGTGGGCCGCCCCCTAACACTGCCTCTGGTTGGCCCTGCCCTGAGGCTCTGCTGCTACAGCATTCTCAGGACTTGCTCAGGATGGCCAAGCGATCTACCAGCCCCAAGTGTCGTCAGCATCCCTGTGTCAGCTCTTTTGCCTTCCATCTCTCCCAGCCCTCTCTGTCCAGTGTGGGAGAGGAGCAGCGAGCAGCGGCAACAGCAGCCTCCGGTCCCAGGGTGGAGAGACGCAGCTTGAATAGGGGCCTAGTAAATGCTGAGCTTCATATCTGAGCCGCTGGGAGCTGGGGCGCGAGTGGCTTGACAGATGGCTCAGCTGCAACAGTTTCTGAGCAAAGGGGCGGGCCTCCCTCCACCATCTGCCAGGGGGTCACAGGTGACACCCAAACACTGCAGTTGTGGGGAGGGGGGGAGAGAGAAAAAGTCACACACACACACACACACACATACAAAAAGGAGATGCCAGGGCTTGATTTATAGAAATGCATTTGCTTATTGAAGCCTATGGCTGGCTCCAGAGGGCCTCGACGGGACAGAGAGTTTGTTTATTCCGAGCGACTCTGCAGCCGGTTTACAGCTGTGGCCTGGCTGCGTCGTGTTTAGGCTTCCCTAGTGGAGTGGAAAGGGTAGGGCCGTGTACCCCTGACTGGCGGCACATTCGCTGGCATGTGCGGCAAGCCGGCCAAAAGGGACATCGCACAAACCACGCATGCGGCACACTCGGCCACATTTGGGATCCTTTCTTTCCTCTGCTGTTTGCCTTGCGGGACTTGGCTTCTGTCCGATGTCTCTGCCTCTAACAGGGATCTCTCTTTGTTCAAGGCTAGGGTGAGTGCCGGCTCCAGCTTTTTGCGGGCACTTCTTGGGCAAGGCATCTTCGAGGGGTCCCCTCCCGCAGTGAGTCTTATCTTCTCGTAACCATTGTCACCAGCTCCTCCTCCTCCTCCTCCTCTTTCCCATCATTGCTACCACTTGCTTGCCTGACAGGCGGAGAGCCAGGGAGCGAGCAGGCAGGGGCATCTGCGGCTCCTCCTCCTCACCACTGCTGCTATCTGGACCGGAGTGAGAGGCAGACAAACAAGCAGGTTGCATTGGTGAAGAGGAGGAGCAAGTCCAGGCCAGGGGCTCTGGTCCGTGGGCCCCTGCTTGGGAGTGGGCCCCCAGCAGGTGCCCAACCATGCCTACCCTTGATGCCAATCCTAGTTGGGGTGCCAGCACAAGGAAGGCTACCTACGATGTCATGGCTTGTCTGTGCTGCCATGTACCTCTTGGAAGCCCTCTAGGTGGCTTTGGGTTAGACTTGCTGCTCTAATTCATTTGGAAAAACAAAACAGAATCCAGTGTTGTTTTTAAATGCCGCTCTAGTACATCAGTTCCACCGCCTCCCCCAAAAATCTGCCCCTTCCATCAAAAACTTCTATGCTTTCAGCAGATCTACTGAACATTAGCCCCTGGACCAGCAAATCCTCCGTGTTATCACACAGCAATGAATTTGCTATATTCTTGCAACAGCTGCTTTGTTTAGGACATCGTAATCCTTTTGGGGCTTACATCTCCCATAATCTCATCAATTCCTGAAATATCACCTTTTGTGCCAAGGCCAAATACATGTGCTTGAAAATGTCTCGGTGTTTCCCACAGTGCAGTGTGTGACAGTGGGTGGCGGCGGTGGAGGCATCTACTAATTGTTCGCAGAGCTTTAAGGCTACCTAATCCATGGTGCAGTGCAAATGTGAGCAAAAATGCACGTGTAACACTTTGGAGAGTTAGGACCATTGGGCAATGTCCAACATATTGGACAATTGAGAAATAAGCGAATGATGGGACCCCCACACTGATTCAGGCCAATGATGGAACTGGCAAAGGGATCATTCCTAAGGGGTTTTGTACGGTTGCCTGGCCAGATGGGCGATTAATAAATGTAAATAAATAAAATAAATAAATACATGGCTTATTTCCTATAAGTGCCTTCAACTTCCCTTCTGGATATATTAGTGCAGATACAGTGTGTTAAGGCAGTGTTCTCCAACCTTGGGTCCCCAGATGTTTTTGGTCCTACAACTCCCAGCATGCCCCAGCCAGCTATGCTACTCTGGCTGGGGCATGCTGGGAGTTGTAGGCCAAAAACATCTGGGGACCCAAGGTTGGAGAACACTGTGTTAAGGTATTGATCAAGGTGATAAAGTCATAAAGATCTCAGGATGTGGCTTTCACATCGAGTGTGACAAGTGGATGTGAATTTAAATCCCTACCCCAACCCCCTTGCAGTTGGAGAGTTTGGGTGCAATTGCAACATTATTTGGAAGGGGACATGGCTCAGAGACAGAACATAGTAGTTTTTTTCATGTAGGTCAGTCCCCCAGCAACTCCAGCAGGATGGTTGAAAAAAAAGAAAGAAAGAGGCCTTCCTGGTGCCAGATTAACCCCTGGGTACAGGTTTAGGTTAACCCCTGGGTACAGACTTAGATTAACCCCTGAGTACAGACCTAGATTAACCCCTGGGTACAGGTTTAGGTTAACCCCTGGGAACAGGTTTAGATTAACCCATGTGTACAAGTGTAAATTAGCCCATGGGTACTGGGTTTAGATTAGCAAGTGCAGCCCATGGGTCAGATCTGGTCCTAGAGTCAATTTTCCGAGGTCACTAGAAGCCTTAACAAAATATATATCAAGGTGTAAAGCAGCCTTCCCCAATCTGGTGGCCTCCAAATGTCTTGGATTACAACCCCCATCATTCCAGATAGCATGTCCACACTGTCTGGGAATGATGGGAGTTGTAGTCCAAGACATCTGGAGAGGTTACCAAGTTGGGAAAGGCCAGTATGTAGTATGTTCACATAATCACTTGTAAGGCAAAGAAGTAGAAATGTTTCTTGTTTGTCCTCGCAGAACAACTCCTCCCAGGGGTTCCTTCAGAGAGTGAACAACTGTTAAGCCAATGCAAGTATACGGTGTGTGGATAGCCCCCCCCCCAGAATTTCTTTTATTGACATTAAAGTGCATATGCCCCCAAATCAACCCAAGGTGGTCTCTTTCTTTGGAGAGGAACCATAAGGCTTGGTGGTAAAGTCTGTAGAAGGTTTCAGGTAGGTTTAAACCCTGGCTTCTCTGGTAAAAAAAAAAGAAAGAAAGAAAAAAGGATCACTTTGCAGGTGATATGTATTTATTTATTTTAAATTATATTTACACAGCCCTCCTTTTTCCTGCAAGGAACCCAGGGCGGTTTACATAATCCTCCTCTCCATTTGATCCTCACCACAACCCTGTGAGGTAGGTTAGGCTGAGACTCCAACTCAATGACTGGCCCAAAGTCACCCGGTGAGCATTCATGACTGAGTGGGGTCTAGGACCCGGATCTCCCGACTCCCAGTCCAGCACTCTAACCACTATGCCACACTGTCTCACAGTGGATACGAAAAGACTTTCTGCTTGAGACCCTGTAGAGCAGTGTTCTCCAACCTTGGGTCCCCAGATGTTTTTGGCCTACAACTCCCAGCATGGCTGGGGCATCCTGGGAGTTGTAGGCCAAAAACATCTGGGGACCCAAGGTTGGAGAACACTGTTGTAGAGCTTGATGCCAATCTGAGTGCACAGTACTGGATGAATAGGCTGACTTTGGATGAGGCAGTTGCCTGTGTTCTTCCACAGATCCTTTGCACCAGCCTTATCCAGCCTGGTACCTTCCAGATGTCTTGGACTACAACTCCCAGCATCCCATGCTGGCTGTGGGATGCTGGGAGTTGCGGTCCAACACTTCTGCAAGGTACCAGGTTGGGGAAGGCTGTTTTAATTACACCTAACCCTGACAGTTAGAGAGAAGCACGGATCTGCCTTCACATGTGCTCTGATTTTTTCCCACTCATCTGTTGGGTGTTACATATTTTTGGACAGAAGGGGAAAGTGCGTGCGCCTGTATGTGTGTGTGAACGTGAAGTAAGCTTGGGGGGGGGGATCCAATTCAACAGTGGGTGTTGGAACATAAAACAAAAACCTGAAACCCGACAAAGGCTTGTGCGATGGCCTGGGAAGAGAGGGAGGGGCAGAAGCGGGCAAAGCCGACTGTCAGGCATCTGTTGCCAACGGGGAGGGATGACGTGGCGGGGCTCCCCCAGGCCTGCGCCTGACAGGGGGAGCTTGATCTCTCAGAGGGGCCGCCGGAGCCTCGCACCCCACCTGAGCGCAGCCAAGTCGGGGAATTTAAGATGGTGGCGATGCCAGCCCCTCCCCAGCGGCCCTTCTGGGTTCCTTTTTGAGCCGTGTTCGCTTAATGACTTTGCGAGGGAGCATCTGGGTGACGGTTGGGCAGCAGTCCCTGTCGGTTGCTCCCCCGTGCAGCTCTGAAACAGCAGAAGGGGCTGCTACAGAGACAATGGCTTGGCGCAAGGAGCGAGCATCCTTCCCAAAGTGATTCCATCTCCTTAACCCTGCTTGGGACAATGTTTTCTTAAGTGCCGCCCCCCCCCCCGCATTCTAATTTGATCCTTGGGGGAGGGGAAGGGCAATACTGAAAGGTGTCTCTCGGGGCAGAGATTCTCCTAATTTGTCCCCGGGGAACCTCTCTAAATCTGGAGCCAGTGTGGCATAGCGGTGAGAGTGCTGGACTGGGACTCGGGAGATCCGGGTTCTAGTCCCCGCTTGGCCAGTCGCTGACTCTCCGCCTAACCTACCTCACAGGGTTGTGGTAAGGATAAAATGGAGAGGAGGAGCCTGTGGCTCATGCTGGCTCAGCTTGTCTGAGTGTGGAAAGCTAAGCAGGGTCAGGCCTGGTTATTACTTGGATGGGAGACCCCCTCCTCTAGTTTCCTGCATTAAGCGGGGGGTTGGACTTGATAGCCTTGTAGGCTCCTTCCAACTCTATGATCTATGAAATCTATGAAATCTATGTAAACTGCCTTGGGTTCCTTGCAGGAAAAAAAAACGCGGGATATATAAAAATAATATATAATTAAATAAATAAATCATTTAAAAAACCCCAACAACTGTTCAATCAGATCCCTTAAGAAGTTAAGAGTACCTTAGGGCAGGGCTGGGTGGACTTTTGGCTTGTGGGATCTACTAGGGATATATTGAGAATGTCACTTTTGCTCGCACAGCATGAGAGCATTCCCCCATTCAGGTCTCTGAAGCGTGAGCATGTGTCTGCGGAAAATATTTGTAAATTTTCAAACACGTGGTCACGTTCATCTTGTTCCCGATGGACTGAATGGAGCTCACAGGCCTTCCACACACAAAAAACCACTCCTGGGTATCCCAAAGCTTTCTTCTTTTCAGCAATATAATTAGGGAAGGGGGAGTCATTTTGTTGGTGCTATTCTAAAAAAAAAAAAAAAAAAAAAGGGAGCCAGAAACCTTTGGTGATCCCTTGTTGATCTACTGCAAGATATCTCTCAGTAGATCCAGATAAACCTTATGCCAGCCTGCCACTCGCTTGGGGTCCATGCTGCGAATTCTGAGTACCATTAAGGCAGCCTTCGCTGACATGTTGCCCTCCAGATGTTTTGGATGTCAACTCCCATCAGCCCCAGCCACCATTGCCAAAGGTGAGTGATGATGGGAGCTGTAGTCCAAAACATCTGGAGGGCGCCAGGCTGGGGAAGGCTGAATTAAAGGCTGAGCAAGTGTCCATTGTTTATTCCATTTTCACTATCCAGAGGGCACCATTTTGATTGTTTGCCTCTGGCCACAAAAAAGGCCAATTTAGGTATCCCCATTGGGCTTGCTCTTCTGTGGGATGATGTGCTGAGACGGCGGCTCATGGAATCTGGTCTGAGGGGCTTTACACCAATGTGAAGTTGCAATACATTCTTTTGTACCAGCTTCACCCCACCCACAGCAATTCTGAGACTTCCAACCCCCCCCCCCCGTTGGAATGGGGGTCCCTTTCCCATTTTTGTCTTCTCTGTATCTTCTTGCAAGTGCCAGTGTTGCCAGGTTTGCAGCATCCCAAAGCCTGAGGCTCATCATGGGGGGATGGCATGGAGCCCTGTGAAGTCCTGGGTCTTTCAACTCTTAAACATAGAGTGGCCACATGCATCTTATTTTTATTTATTTATTATATTTATATACTGCTTTTTTTTCCTGCAAGGAACCCAGGGTGGCTTACATAATCCTCCTCCTCCTCTCCGGGGCAGGTGAAACTCTCTTATTGCATATTTTCTCTTTCAAAATGTTATTTTTTTAAAAAGTTGTGTCTTAAAATAATATTTTCACAGCCAGTTACTCCTAGAATTTGAGAAGAGCGGATGGATCTGAGATTTAAATGTGTTGCCTTGAGAATGGACCTGGAACGGAAGCCAGAGGCAAAGCCTGAGACCCATATCTCTGAACAGCATAAGCTTAAAAGCTTAGGATTTAGGACTTGGGACGTGAATTGAGTCATCGGAAGAACTGATCTGAAGCTGAAAAAACCCTGCCGGGAACTCTGTGAGCTCAAGAAACTGCAGCTTTCCCCAGAATGAATGACCCTTGACAGACAAGTGTGAGGGACTTGGTTCTTTCGAGGTGCACTGATGCAAAATCCAGATTAGTGACACTGAAGTCCCAGCGATGATGCTAATAGCAGCGAGCCAAAGCAACCGAGAGCAGAATTGCCTCACTGATGGCACAGGGGTCCAAGTGTCTAATATCAGATGCAAAGAAGAGCATGAGCCTTTAAAGCAGGGCATGTGAGATTGTGCTCGCCTGGGTGAGGACGAGTTGGGCATCGTCTCTGTGTGGGTGTTTTAGCTTTGGAGAATGAAGCCAAATATCCCCCCCCCCAATACATTGTGTTGTAGCTCTGCCAAAATTAAAGAGGGAGGGAGAGATCGAAATACATCTCACTCTAGTTTTTATGCAATTTTAATGGAATTTTAATACTGTTTTTATGTGTAACAGATGTTTTTATTGTATACTTATCTGATTGTTATTTTGTACGCCACCAAGAGTAATAGTATATAGGCGGGATATAAATTGAATAAATAGTAATAATAATAATAATAATAATAATAATGATGGGGAAGATTGTGACCAAGTGTCCTGTATGCCTTGCTCAGTCTGCTGTCCAGGTGCCATCATTGGTGGGTAGCTTCAAGGCCCAGCTCTTCCTTCAGATGGATATTTAATAGTATTGTTGATTATGTGATGATTTCCTATTTGTTTCGACTATCAATTTTGTTTTTCTCAATTGATTCAGTAGTTGGTAGCGACCACCAGCCTCTTAAATTCCTTTTGCAGTGGCCCAATAGTGTGATTATAACTTCTGATACTTTTTCAAATTCAGACCAAGCACTATTGACATCAGATAAGCGGATTAAATGGAATCCCTTATTACAAGCAGATTTGGAACAGAAACTTTATTCAGAAGAATTATTGAAATTAAGAAGTGATTTGGTCCAAGTGTCTAATATTGAATCAGCAATACAGTTATATGTAGGACTAATAGATGCCCTTAGACCCCTCCTTTTTTTTAAAAAAAGGCACTTTCTTCAGGCAACTATCAAACCAGAAGGGGTAATGCCTGGTTTGACGGGGATTGTAGGAATTTAAAAAGACAGATGAGGAAAGTAATAAGATCTTATCGTACTAGTAGTTCCCCCACAATTCCCCCCCAATTCTATGAAATGCGTAGGGAGTATAAAAGGTTAATCAGGGGAAAAAAAAAGGATCTATTATGAGGAGCAATGGAAGGAACTAGGTTTGGCACTCCTGCAAAAGAACCCAAGTAAATTTTGGGAGATACTTGCAAGATTGGAAAAGAGATCGGCCCCTGTTCTGGAAGGAAATATTGCTAAGACTGAATGGGAAAACCATTTCAGGAGAACATTCAATGAGTCTAACCCTTCTAGCCCTTCTTCTGGGGCTTTAGTCGAATGTAATTGGGAACGTTGTTGGGAGAATATTTCAATAGATAGGGCCAAATCACTAATTTAAAGACAAAAAAACGGCAAAGCCCCTGGAGAAGATGGCCTTCCACCAGACATCTTTACTACATTCCCTGATTGGTGGGCTCCAATATTTGCATCACTATTCTCCTTAATCAACACCACTGGGACTGTGCCCCCCAGTTGGTTATCAGCTATTGTGGTTCCAATCTATAAAAAAGGGCCTAGGAGTGATCCAACAAACTATAGGCCAATCAACCTATTGGATGTTCCAGGGAAGATCTATGCCAGATTTCTCCTAGAAAAATTGGAGGGCTGGGTGGAGGATCATGCTTTGCTCGTCCCAGAACAAGCAGGTTTCCGACCAGGTCGGTCAACTTTAGATAACTGTTTTATGTTGAAATACATCATTGATAAGTATTTGGCTGGAATTGTAAAACATGTTTATGTAGCTTTCATTGATTTGAAGGCTGCATTTGATTCTATTTCACGGGAACGCCTTTGGAGTAAACTACAATTAATGGATATTGACCCACAGCTTTTAAAATGTATAATGACCTTATATTCTGGGACATCCCTGCAAGTTAGAATTGATGGAGGATACCTATCTGATTTTGTACCAGCCACAAAAGGAGTGCGACAAGGGTGTTTACTTGCACCACTTCTTTTCAACTTGTTTTTAAATGATGTAGTAGAGTTTTTAAGAGGTGACTGTTATTTCCCAGTTAAAGTGGGAAATCGGAAGTACTCAACCCTCCTTTATGCGGATGATGCCATTTTGATTTCATGTACCCAGGTGGGCTTGCGTAGACTGTTGAACCAATTCAGTTTATATTGCAGGAACGAGCTTCTTTCTATCAACTACCAAAAAACAAAAATCATGATATTTGGTAAATCCAAGAAAATTCTTAACTGGTCACTAGATGGGAACAAACTGGAGCAAGTGCCCTCTTTTAAGTATCTTGGTGTGGTTTTCCAGTGGACGGGGGCATGGTCCCTACAGGTTCAGTCAAACACCCTGCTAGCTGGAAGAACATTAAATGGATTATTACGATTTTATCATACAAAAGGGGGTAATTTGGTCCAGTCCATTTTAGAAATATACAAGACCAGGGTTTTGCCAAAATTATTATATGGAGCTCCACTATGGGCTATGGCCAATTTAGATCCACTAGAGAGAGCTCAAAATAAATTTTTGTGTAGACTGTTGGCAGTTCCTGTTTCTACAAAACTAGAATTGGTTCATGCAGAACTGGGTGTAATGACCATAAAGGCTGAAGCCCTCAGATTAGCCTTGCTTTTTTGGTTAAAAATCATTTTTAAGTGGGTGTCAGAATTTATTTTGGTGTTATTAGAAGAGATGGGTCAAAACTCATGGAAGCAAAAGATGCAATTGGCTGTTATGAGTCTGGGATTCTCTATTTCTTTTCTTTTAACTCAAGGATATGATAGAGCCAAAGTGATACTGATTCAAAGACTTAAGGACACTGAGATGCAATCCCAGATTGCTGGGATTATGGTCTGTCAGTCAAACACTTTTTATGCCTCTTTTATCCCATCATATTTATCCCTCCCAAAATATTTGGTAGACTTGCCAAACATTAAAATGAGGGTAGCCTTTACTCGGGCAAGATTAAATGTTTTTCCTTTGGCTGATTGGGTGGGCCGTCTTAAAGGGATTCCTAAGAAGGATAGAGTATGTGATTGCAATTCAGTATCAGTTGAAGATATAACTCACATACTCTTACAGTGTTCAATTTATAATGATCTTAGAATTAAATATATTTCTCCATTGATAAAACCATTGAAGGGAAGGTCATCATTTGCAAAGGTATGTTTCCTGTTGTCTAATGTTGACAAGTATATATCCTATAGAACATCCAAATTCCTTGTAAATGTTTTACAAATGTTTTACAAACTGTAAAAACCTAATGTTATACGGGAAATTATTTAATTTCTGAAGGTCTATTAACTAAGTTTTGATCGTGTATAATGGCAAATTGCTATGATACAATAAAGTTGTTGTTGTTGTTGTATACTGGACTTGGGATTGGACAGCCCTTCAAATAGAGGACACCTTCAAAATAGAGGACAGTCTCCTGGCAGCCCTTCAAATAGAGGAAGGTCCTCCGTAAAAGAGGGCACATGGACATCCTATGACTCCCCGTCCTGCCAGTATGCCTGTGGAAAGATGCACAGGCATAGATCTGTCAGTGGAAGGAGCCCAAATGGAGTGCCTGGGGTGTGTGGAAGAGCCTTGGATCATGGCCTGCCTGAATCAAGCCCCTGAACTACATCAGGCTCACATAGCAGTTTTCCTTCCCACTGATCTAAATGGGAGAGAAAATACATTTAAAAAGAAAGGTCCAATTTTGAGGCAACAACAAAAAGCAGGAAGAGATCCAGTTTTAAAAAAACTGGGGCAGGGGAAAGATCCCAAAAGCCAGAAGAGATGATGATGATAATAATAATAATAATAATAATAATAATAATAATAATAATAATAGATCCAAGAAAAAAAAGAAAGAAAGAAAAGAAAATCACGAGAAAGCAAAGAAGATTAAAAAAACCAAAAAGCTGGAAGAGATCCAAAAGATCCAATTGGGACAACAAGAAAAAGCTGGCCTGGACTTCACCTCCCACCTTAGCTGCTGCAGCACACCAGCTGGGAAGTGGCAAATCATCAACAACATAACCCTCCACGCACACACACACACACACACACACACACTTTACTTGTGAAGACTGATAGCACACTGATGGGATTCTACTCAGTGGCTTAGGAAATAAGCTTGCTCCCATTTTCAGATGTTCTGGCCTATGAGTGCAAAGACACTGTGATAACTTGACCAGTCCTTCACCTTCATTTTAAAATCGTATATATTTTATTTCCTATAGGCTTAAATGTAACTGATATTTCATGCAATTAAGGGTCTTCCAGGGAATGACACTGTCTGGACGGCCATGGGATAGTTCGGATTCCCAGCTCTGAGGTCTGAGACAGTGTTCCGACCTTGGAACTGGGAATAGTAGGAGCTCTGCTCCACCCCCCCTGCCCCCTTGCAGACAGCACAGAAAGAACCACACTGGCTGCTCTCTGAAGTCAGGAAAGCAACCTCAGAGAAGGGACAAAGGGAGCATTATGGGTGGGGTGGGGTGAGGGGGCAAGGAGAGGGGAACAGCCAGTCCCCATAGGATTGTGCCCTAAATGTATCAGGGTATCCGTATTTATGTTCTGGCTTCTCTGCAATGATTCACTGCCCTGTTACATCCCCTCACCTCAAAAATCCTGGCTATGGGCCTGGACTGAACTATGAATCAGGATGTGCCAGGTGGTCTTCATTTGGCCTCTGCCATGAAAATGCCTGGCAGCCTTTTAGTAAGCACCAGTCTCTGAGACTCAACCTGGCTTCTGCAACATGGAACACTCTAAAGCAAAGGTAGGCAAACTGTGGTCCTCCAGATGTTTTGGCCTACAACTCCCATCATCCTTAGCCAGCATAGTCAATGGAAGACATGATGGGAGTTGTAAGCCAAAGCGTCTGGAGGGTCACAAGTTCTCTTCTTCTTCTTCTTCTTCTTCTTCTTCTTCTTCTTCTTCTTCTTCTTCTTCTTCTTCTTCTTCTTCTTCTTCTTCTTCTTCTTTCTCCTCCTTTTCTCCTCCTCCTCCTCCTCCTCCTCCTCCTTCTTTTCCAAGAATAGCAAATTCCGTCATTTCTGAAATAATCTTTGAACATACCAGCCTTGCTGAAATCAAGAAAAAAGACTTCAAGAACATGACCAGTCTGGTGACATTTTATTTATCACAACAAGATTAAAACCGTTGAGATACAGGCAAATTTAGGAGACATGCCTGTGGATGCCTTCATCCAAAACAGGATCAGTTTGCCAAAAAACAAACAAACAAACAAAAAAAACCAAAATGGAAAAAGAGTTTCCAACCAAAGTGATTGAAATGGGGCTCTTTGATGATTTCGGGAAACTGAAGGAACTTTATCTGAAGTGTCAGCCAAACCATATTATCTGTGCCTGAAGGTGTCTTAGGAAAGGGTGGATATATTAAGTCTGTTTTTGGGGATTTCCTCCATTTTCCACCTCCAATCCATTTCATTCCATGCCACTTGTGTGTGAATGTTTCTTTTCCTGGAAAAATCCATACTTTTGGGGGCTATTTTTAAAAATGTGTGCCTTTTTGTATGCATTTTTCACATTGTATACAGTTTTTGTCAGCACCCACCCATTAAGTGTGTACTGCACATTTTTTGAATGTGCGCATTTTATTGGATGCATTTCTCCTGTTCCGCAGAATGGATCACAAGTTATCAATCGCAAATTGTGTCTGCTCCATATCTGTTTCCTGGTGTGGTGAAGACTGAAGAAATCCAGAAAAAACAAATCCGGTAGAGCAGATTTCTCACACATCCCTATCTTTGATGTGCTTCCCAACCCGACCTTTCCCACTAGGCCAAAAGCAAGATTTCAGGCTTCCTGAAGGCCCAGGCATCTGAGATTGGCTTGGAGAAGTAGCCAGATAGATCTCACAGAGCTTACTCTCCAGAACAGGGCTCTCCAACCTTGGGTCCCCAGATGTTGCTGGCCTACAGCTCCCAGCATACCCAGCCAGCATGGCTAATGGCAAGGGATTCTGGGAGCTGTAGTCCTGCAACATCTGGGGACCCAAGGTTGGAGAGCCCTGCTCCAGAAGATCAAGATCCAGACACGGCCACCTGACTTGTTAAAGCATCTGTCCTGCAGGTGGTGCTGCAGTGGTCAGTTTTTGAAGTGCAGAAGCTCATTATGACAGTCCTCATAGCTATGCCCCTCAAAAGAATCCATAGTCATTCCCCCCCCCCCCCGGGAGTTACATAGGATATATTCCATACCAGTGTTCTCCAACCTTGGATCCCCAGATGTTTTTGGCCTACAACTCCCAGCATGCCCCAGCCAGCGTAGCTGGGAATTGTAGGCCAAAACCATCTGGGAACCCAAGGTTGGAGAACACTGTTCTATACCAATGTCCTGCTGCTTTTCTGTTATTTATATCAAAGGGGCCAACTCCATCACGGAATAAAGTTTGAAACTCCATCACGGAATAAACAAGAAAACAAAACAATAATGACATCTGATAATTAAGTTTAGAGGGTATAACTAGGAATGAGCGACACTGGAAAATTCATTCCATTTGAGCTCAATGGACTTTCTGATCCGACAGCGAAAAGCGGGCCGAGATGGTTCCCCCCGCCCCCGGCTTCTATGAAATTGCCTGAAACATTTGCACAAAGTCGGAGCTGAGATCTGCATATCTCTAGTGCCATTTGCAATCCGCATAAATCAGGGCCAACTCATTAGATTCAAGTTGTTGTTGTTGTTGTTGTAGCATTGAACACGAGAAGTATGGAAGCTTCCTCCTCTCACTGCATATGCACACACACTCCACCTTGGCCACCTTCAATTTTCTGACAGTTAATTTCAGATTTGTGCAAAAATCCGGGCCTTTTCTCCACAATTTGTGCAAATTTACACAATTTGCACAAATGGCAGAACAGAGAGACCCGCGTTTTGTGCAATTTCCCCCTGCTTAAAAAAAAATAAAAAAATTACACAAATCGTGGCCCGTTTTAAAACCGGAAGTCTGCATGCTGGCTTGAGTCACATCAGATTGAGTTGGCACCAGTGCAGGGTTGACTGAACAGAATCCGCGGGGCCAGGTCAAGAAAATCCATCAGATTTTTTCATCCCCCTATCAGATTCCTCGCACAGCCCCAGGTATGACTGCAATCCGATGCATAGTTATCTGGGAATAAGCTCCACTGAACTCAGTGTGCTTACCTCTGACTGTAGAGGTTCAGCATGTAAATCCAAGCTGACATATAACTTTTAGCTTAACCTTCCCCAACCTGGGTCTCTCCAGATGTTTTGGAATACAAGCCCCACCATCTCTGACCACTAGATGTCCATTATTAGCCTTTATTTATTTATTTATTTATTTATTTAATATCCTGCCCTTTTTCCTGCAAGGAGCCGAAAGCAGCTTACATATCCTCCTCTTTCTCCTCTCCATTATATCCTCACAACAACCCTGTTAGGTAGGTTAGGCTGAGAGTCAGTAACTGGCCCAAAGTCACCCAGTGAGCTTCATGGCTGGGCGGGGACTAGAACCTGAATCTCCTGAGTCCCTGTCCAGCACTCAAATCACTACACCACACTGGCTCTATTTGTGCATTCTTTGAATTGATCTCCATTGTGTATCTTGAAACTTCAATCCTGTGTTATTGTATTTTCTGCTGCCCTTGTGTATGGATCTATTAGTGCTGCTTCTGCACATTTTCACCTTTTGTGCAATAAATGGCACATTTTATATTGTTACGCAACAGTTGGGTGCTCTTTGTTTTGAATCTAAGGTGGCCAAAAGAGGACGAAAGAGGACACCAGTTTGCATACCATTTCTATATGCACATATCTAGATATAGATACAGTTATGCAAATTTAGGGGGAAACCTCTATAATTTAAAGAGAAATACAATAAATCTCCCCACAGGGAGAAGCCTGACTAGGAGACCCATGTGTCTGCTCAGTGTGCTGTCCAGGTGCTAACTCTTGATGGACAAGTCCAAGGTCCCTCCCTGCTCTCCCTCCCTCCTGTGGTTCCGGACTAGACATCTCTTCAGATAGAGGATATCTTCAAGTAGAGAGCTCTCCGCTGTAATGTAGGACACCTGGCCACCCTGCCTGGATCCAAACAGCATCCTAACTATTACAGCCCCCACAAAGTGAGGACGAAAAAGGTTAGAGCCTCTCTGAGCTTGATTTCAGTAAAGCTGGCTGCATTAGACACTAATCCCAGAGGCCTTTGGGATGCTCACTAATCCCTTCCAGTAAGCGATATGGCTCTAACTACCCTGATGGGACTCTGGCTACATCTGGTAGCTGAGCACATGGGGAAGTCCCCTACACAATGCAGGAAACTAGAGGAGGGGTCTCCCAGTCCAAGTAATAACCAGGCCTGACCCTGCTTAGCTTTCCACGCTCAGACAAGCTGAGCCAGCGTAACCCACAGGCTGCTACCATTCCTAACCTATGGTATACATTCTATTCTGAGCTTTTATTATTGTGGTTTTGAGTAACCTCCAAGCATTCCAAAGAGATTTAATCCCCTTGAGTCATCCTTTCACCAGTTCCCTCGTGCTTCCTGTGTTTTAGCCAGTTACTGGTCCATAAGAGGACCCATCCTCTTATTCCATGACTGCTAAGTGATCCTTTGGTGAAGGGCTTTGTCAAAAGCTTTTGGGAGGTCCAAGTATACAGTGCTGCTGGATCACCCGTATCAACATGCTTATTGACACTCTTGAAGAACTGCGAAAGGTTAGTGAGGCAGGACTTGCATTTCTTTGCAGAAGGCATATTAGTTCTTCTTCAGCAAGACTTGTTCTTCTGTAATTAGGGGTGGGCAATTGTGGCCTTTCACATGTTTTGGTCTATAGGTCCCAGCATCTCTCACCATTGGCTATGCTGGCTAGGGGTCATGGGAGTTGTAGGCCAAAACATCTGGAGGGTGACAAATTGCCCCTGTTCTATATCCTGGATAAATTTATCTTAGTAATGCTTTCCAGCAATTTGCTTGGAACAAATAAAGCTAACTGGACCGTAATTTCCTGGATACCGACTGGACCCTAGTTTTAAACTGGTATTATATTGGTTGCTTTCCAGCCCTCTTGTACAGAGGCCAATCTTAGGGACAAGTTACGGTACATATATTTGTTAGGAGATCAGAAATTTCATATTTGGCTTCTTTCAGAGCTCTTGGGGGGGGGGGGATATCATCCTTATCCAGTGATTTGTTATTTTTAAATTTGTCTATAAGACTTCCCAGAACAGTGTTCTCCAACCTTGGGTCCCCAGATGTTTTTGGCCTGCAACTCCTGTGGCTCATGCTGGCTCAGCTTGTCTGAGTGTGGAAAGCTAAGCAGGGTTACGCCCGGATAGGAGCCCCCTCCTCTAGTTTCCTGCATTGAGCAGAGGGTTGGACTCGATGGCCTTGTAGGCTCCTTCCAACTCTATGATCTATGAATCCCAGCATGCCCCAGCCAGCTATGCTGGCTGGGGCATGCTGGGAGTTGTAGGCCAAACACATCTGGGGACCCAAGGTTGGAGAACACTGTCCTAGAACATCATCTCTTTTCAGCACCATTTGTCTCAGCTCTTCAGACTCCCTTCCCGAAAATGTCAATTCAGATGTGAGTCTCTACCCCCACATCTTCTGCATTAAAGGGAGAATTCACTCAGTTTCTCCCCATCCTTCTTTAGCACACTTTTAAGCACTCTTGTCTTGTCATCTATGCACCATTAACTGGGAGTATGTCCCATGGAACACAGTGGGCCTCACTTCCGAATAAAGATGTTGAGGACTGTGCTGTAAAGATGTTGAGGACTGTGGGGATTTAATAAAAGTTTAGAAAATCGTGCATGGAGTAGAGCTGGGGTGAGGAACCTGTGGCCCTCCAAAGGTTGTTGGACTCCAACAACCAACAACCCCAGCCAGCATGGCCAATGGTAAGGGATGATGGGATTTGGAGTCTAGCAATATTTTGGAGCATCACAGGTTCCCCACCATAAGTGCAGATCTCAATCTCTCTCTGGTTTTATCCGATGGTGTCATTGTGCCAGTGGTTCCCTTCTGCCAGGATTTACCCTTCCCTAAGCATGTCCCAAATCTGCTCTGGAGGGTCTTCCAACACATTTCAATAAAATGTTTAAGATTAAACATGTTTTAATTTTTTTAAAAAATAATAAGAAATAGGATAAAAACCAAGAGGGACAGGGAGCCTGGCAAGTGCCAAGAGGTGTCCATTGGCACAGACCCCAGGACTAGATGGATTCTTGACCTGAACCCAGGTGGTCTCTTCCTTTCCTCTTAGGGCTTGCCTCCCCCCACCCCCGGCCTCACCCAGCTACATGAAAACACACTGCCTTGGACCCTAAGTTGCTCCTCTGGTCACATAAGAGAACCATTGACTGGGAGCCAGTGTGGCATAGTGGTGAGAGTGTTGGACTGGGACTTGGGAGATCTGGGTTCTAGTCCCCGCTCGGCCATGAAGCTCACTGGGTGACTTTGGGCCAGTCGCTGATTCTCTCAGCCTAACTTACCTCACAGGGTTGTTGTGAGGATAAAATGGAGAGGAGGAGGAGGATTATGTAAGCCGCCTTGGGTTCCTTGCAGGAAAAAAGGCGGGATATAAATGTAGTAAATAAATAAATAAATTGACTGGGTTTGCGTGACACACTAAACCTCAGTTGGTTAATTGCTTAGCAGGTCGTGCGAACCCAGGACGGGTTAGTCACGGTGGTTAAGGAGAGTCTCCTTCACCACCCTGTGGAGCCATGGCTTGTGCTAGGGTTTAGAAAACCCCAGTAGGGTTAGCGTATCGTCCAAACCTGGATGGCACACTAACTAACCCTCTTACAAGCCAAAAAGGCACAGAGCCCCTTGGCCAGAGCGGCAAACAAGGGCTGCTGCCCAGTGGCCAAGGTGCTCTGGCCGATGACAGCTGGCCGAGCGGCACTTGGCGCGGCTGTCATCGGCTTCTCCATGCCTTCCTGCCCATGCCCCACTGTCCTGCCCATCTTCCCATGTCAGGGAAGAGGAGATGCACAGCGGTGTCTGTGTCTGCTGTGCCCCCTCTTTCCAAGTGGGAAGAGGGTGCATGGCAGACCCTGCCATGGCGCTCCCTAGCAAGGGCAGTAGCAGCGGCAAGGGGGATTTCATAGTTTTCATAGATCATAGAGTTGGAAGGAGCCTACAACTACAAGGCCATCGAGTCCAACCCCCTGCTCAGTGCGGGAAACTAGAGGAGGGGTCTCCCATCCAAGTAACAACCAGGCTTGACCCTGCTTAGCTTTCCACACTCAGACAAGCTGAGCCAGCGTGAGCCACAGGCCTGTATTGGCTGCGCTGCCCAGTGGGAGGGAAAGGAGGTGCTTTCCCCCATGGGCTCCCTGGAGGAGGAGGCCATGGGGGGGGAAGCACCCCCCCTTCCCCATTGCTCCGTGGCACCACTGCTCAGATGAGTGCGGCTCCGCTGGGCAACAGGAAGGGGCGGATCGACTTGTGACGGGCTTCCAAGCCCAGCACGAGCCGGCTCGTGTCCCCTCCCCCCCCAGTTGCCCAACAGCGGTGCCACGGAGCGGCGGGGAGGGACAAGGGGAGCCTCTGACACCTGTTGAAAAGTGCGATTGGGGCACTTTCTGCCAGCTGTCATCCGTCCTCCGCTCCCCTCAGCGCTCCTGCAGTGTCCCCTGGGATACTGGTGGGAGGACTGAGGGGGCAGAGGGGGGAGGAGAGACCACTAGACCCCCCACTGTGCCCAATCATTAGTCGGGCACAGCCGGGGCCTGGGGCAACTTTAAGTCCGCAGAGGCTACAGAGCCTCTGTGGGCTTAAAGTGTCGTGCGAACCCGCCCCTCGTGGCATAGTGGTTAGAGTGTTGGACCGGGACTCAGGAGATCTGGGTTCTAGTCCCCCCCCTTCAGCCATGAAGCTCCCTGGGTGAATTTAGGCCAGTCACGGTCTCTCAGCCTAACCTACCTCACAGGGTTGTTGTGAGGATAAAATGGAGAGGAGGATGAGGATTATGTAAGCCGCCTTGGGTTCCTTGCAGGGGAAAAAAAAAAGGTGGGATATACAGTCAATATAATACATAAACAAGGGAAGGGCTTGCTTTGCCCCGCTCACTGGTGCCGCCATTGCTGCAGGGCAGCAGTTGCTTGAGTGGGCATCCGGTAGGCACCAAGCGGAGTGGCAAGCAAGCATACGTGAGGTCCTTAGGACAGATTGGCGTGTGGCGTGCGCCACGCAGCCTGGCCCACATCCCTAAGCGAACCGGCTTCCCTTGTGCGCAGTGGGGGATGCTGCCCTATCACCAGCCTTGCAGTAAGATTTAACTGTTGGTTGGTCCAATCAGCCTTTGCATCGTGCAATGGGGCTGCGGGAGATGTGCTGTCATGTCCTTCGCTTCAGGCAACAAAATGTCTTGGACCAGCCCTGCCTCTGTCTGTCTGTCTGTCTGTCTGTCTGTCTCTCTCTCTCTCTCTGTGTCCATGCACACCCATTACAGCTCTTTCTGCACTCTACAGTATTCAGCCTGCAGGCAAGGAGATTTGGAGGGTTTCTTGGTGCTCTTAATTGCCCACTTAGCTTCCCCTCCCCTCCCCGTGGGCTAGTGCAGGTTCTGTTACCTCCAGGGGTGAAGGTAGTTTCTTTTATATTTTGCAGAGAAGAAAAACAACAACAACAACAACAACAACCGATAACTACCACCAAGTTTATTTGATCATAATCCATCCTGGCGCCAGAGTTTGGGGTTTCTGGGTGCAGCAGAATGTGGGTTACCTTGGTGCAATGAAACAATAAGGAAAACGACAGCCACAGTCCCGTCTCCTTCTCGTAGGGCACTGCTAGAAGACGGCAACGTGGTTATCCGCAGAGCCGCAGTGCCACTCAGCTTGCCAGCCACAGGGGGAAAGGGGAGGCAGCTGAGCTCTCCCAGTGTGTTCAGAATGATTGGGCCATTTGGTACAGCACACACGAGATGCATTTCTCTTCCCGCTGTATATGGGGAGAGAAAAGGGGGTGTGTGGGGGGGGAGGCAGGCAGCAGGTCTCCTGAGCATGGCTGGCGGCTCCGTTGACAGCTGGGCATTAAACAAAGCAACTCAGAGCAAAGGTTAATGAGGAATCAGTGCTCTTTTGAACAGAAGAATGTGTGGCAGTTATCCCATATGGATACAGGAAGCTCTCTTAGCAGCTCCCAGGAGAAAGAGAGAGAGAGAGAGGGAGAGGGAGAGAGAGCAGCACGGGGGTGGGTGGGGGAGTTTTAAAGTACCAGATCTACTGCACACTGGGTACGCTGATGAAAATTTCCCCCAGGGCATAGCATAATCCGAACACAGTAAAAAAAGGTCCTTAAGCAAAGAAGAAGATCTCAGGAAAGGACATTTGCAGAGTCCACCTGCAAATCTATCGTTCAGCCCCAGAGACAGCTCAGCAACAGGGAGGTGGCCATCTGGGGCCACGTTCAACCACACGTTTGAAGCATTTGGGATAACTACCACACACCATTGCAGCTTGTGTTGCCACTTGGCAGGATGATCCAAAGAGCTAAGCTGACCCAGGTATGACAGAGTTTGCCTGGAAGGTGTTCCGGGCAGGGCTGACCCATGACATTTTGCTGCCTGAGGCGGAGCGGTAATTGCTCGCCCTCTCCCTACCCCCCCACCCCCACCCCCTGTCAAGTGGGAATGTGACGGAGCAGCATTTTTGGACACCTGTGTACAGCATACATCAGAGAACCAGGATTTGGCTGAAACCTCCTAGAGCAGCCTTCTTCTGCCTGGTGCCCTCCAAATGTTTTGGACTGCAACTCCCAGAATTCCTGACAGTTGGCCATGCTGGCTAGGAATCGAAGTCCAAAACATCTGGGGGGGGCACCAAGTTGAGGAAGGCTGCCCTCGAGTGTGTTCTCTGTGGCGAGCCCAGGCATCTTGCTGAAATGGCCCTCAGTGACAGCATCAGGGCTGGTGTGAAGGACAGGGCCGGCCCAAGATATTTTGCGGCCTGAGATGGAGCAGCAAATGCTGTGGTGCTCCAGCCCCCTGACCCCTGCAGCTGACCTAAGGCCAGCCACATTATTTTGGTACCTAAGGCAGAACATCCCACAAGCATTGAGAGCACATCATGCAGGCCACATGCTGAAGCTAAGCAGGTACGAGCCGGGTCCGTGCTTGGATGGGCGACTGCCTGGGCTGCCCACGTCTGTTCTCCTGCATTGAGCAGGGGGTTGGACTCCATGGTCTTATAGGCCCCTTCCAACTACAGTAATACCTTGGATTGCAAGTAACTTGGTTTGAGAGCGTTTTGCAAGACAAGCAAATTTTTAAATATTTATTTATTTATTTTTTACTTGATATACAAGCGACGTCTTGCAAGACAAGTACTGTAGTATGGCTTAAATTAAAAATCTCTGTACAAATTTTTTTTGGGGGGATTTCGTTTTGATATAAGAGTGTTTTGGATTACAAGCATGTTTCCGGAACGAATTATGCTCTCAATCCAAGGCATGACTGTACTATTCTATGATTCTATGACACCTCTCTCCCTCCCTCCCCGGCAGTAAAAACACAACAATAATACATTGAGAGTGATCCTATGGTCCCTGGGCGAGCATCCCAGGCACCGTAGTATGGCTCAGAAACCCCCTCCGAGCTCAGAGACAGCACCCCAACCTCAGAAGGGGGAGTTGTTGGAAATCCAACCCCAGACAACTCCCCCCCTCATGGCCAGCATGGAGAGAACCACGCCTGCTGCCTCTCCGACGTCAGGAAAGCAAATTTGGAGGAGGAGGAGGAGGAAAGGGGGTGCCCTGGGGAATGGGGAGGGGAGACTGGAGAGCCCAGTATATGATTTATCCTGAGCTTCCTTCAACCTCTTTCCCTCCCCCTCTGAAGCGCCCTTGCTAGATGGGCTAAAAAGCCTATCTTGGAGGACGAGGAGGCAAAGATCTCCTCCGCCGTTCAGCCCTGCAGGGCATAGGAATCTTCTCGGAAGCTTCTGAGTTCAAGGGCTTCTGAGCGATGAGGGTGCCATCGATAGGACTGCGCCCTAAATAACTAACCAATTGCTGCCCTTTTGGGACACCTAAAATCAGCTGCCACATCCTGCCTAATGGTAGGGCTGCCCCTGGCATGCTTTCGGCTCTGAGGCCTCTGAGCAAGATTCAACTGGAGTTAAGCAGTATGTGTGAGAATGTTAATTTCTCTATTTTACTTATAGGTTGGGTGCATTGAACAAGGCGTGTGCAGGAAGATTGGGCATTAGGGTGTGCGCACATTCAACTGGGCGTTGTGGGGAATGTGCACATATTGATGATCCTTGAGCACTTTTTAATGGGAAGGCAGGGTAAGAAGACATTTTAGTTGAGGCTTCTATTTTTGGAGGAGATGCTGAGAGGCAGGCAGCTGACAGTCCCTGCATTCTGTGGCTGAGAATCAGGACCTGCCCTACCATTGGGCAGAATGAAGCAGATATCTCAGGCAGCAGATCCTGGAGAACAGAGAGTGGCAACAAGTCATGGATAGAGCTGTATGTGCCACATGGCCTGCCTTGCACCTCCTAAGGCTCGAGATGGACCGAGCAGTCTATTTCTGGTCCATGTCAATTTTGCATGTGTTCATTCATAAGTCTGCTCCATCCCAATTTCCACATTAACCTGCAATTTAAAAAAACAACAACTCTGCACCAAAATGCATATTTAAATACATATACCCTCTCCCGCCCCACAGAAATAAAACACATGCCAACCTCAATGCAGTTAAAGTGCATATCGAAGACTTCTTTATTTGGCTCGGCATTTGATTATTTGTGATGCCTGTCATTTTGACTTTTAGTTGACGGCCATTGGTTTGTTTGAGTATGCTTTAGTTCTATTGTTCCATTCTATTGTATTCATCCTATTGCTATAGTGGTTAGACTGTTGGACTGGGACTCGGGAGATCCAGGTTCTAGTCCCTGCTTGGCCATGAAGCTCACTGGGTGACTTTGGGCCAGTTGCTGACTCTCAGCCTAACCTACCTCACTGGGTTGTTGTGAGAATAAAATGGAGAGGAGCAGGAGATCTATAAGTCGCTTTGGGTTCCTTGCAGGAAAAAAAGGTGGGATATACAGTCTTGCCTTGGATTGAGAGCATAATTCTTTCCGGAAACGTGCTTGTAATCCAAAACACTCTTATATCAAAACGAAATCCCCCCAAAAAAATGTGTACAGAGATTTTTAATTTAAGCCATACTACAGTACTTGTATTGCAAGACATCGCTTGTATATCAAGTTTAAAAAAATATTAAATAAATATTTAAAAATTTGCTTGTCTTGCAAAATGCTCTCAAACCAAGTTACTTGCAATCCAAGGTATTACTGTAGATATAATAAATAAATAAGAATTGTTGCACACCACCTGAATACACTGTGCATGACAGGTGGCATATAAATATTTTAAAACAAATTAAAAAAACAAACGTATTTTTGAATGTATTTTCTCACCAACCCCCCCCCCCCCCACATTTCCAGATGTATCTGATCTTGAAATACACATTCTATATGCATTTTTGTACATTATTTGAGCTGACAACTGCATTGTAAAATTCAGAGAAGTTGTGAAACTGGAAGGGCAACAATTTCCTGATCTGCATATTAATCTGGGAAGGGTGGATTAGGTCAGTTTGCTTCCAAATGCAGACTGAACAAAATCCTCAACCATCTCTAGTTAAAACAGCACTGGGCTGGACAGGAGTCCCAGAGAATTTCTCTGCAGCCAAGCCAAAGTATATGGAGGGAATGTATTTGTGACAATACAGCTTGGGTTCTGCCAATTGCGTGTGAAGAATAAGGGTGACAGCACTGGGGGGGGGGGGCGGATAGAGGAGGGGAATGTTACCACCCATCTTTGCTGGAGCTTCTCTTTATCACCGACTCTTCCCCGATGCTCCTTGACCCCTCATGCGTGGCCTCTGCGCCGGACTGAAAGCAGCCAACTGTTCCCCATGGTGGTGGCGGCCTCCATCCTAATCCAATCTATCAGGGAGGTAATGAAGTATAAAAGTGTGGATTCAATTAAAAGGGATTTTGATGTAGGACGAAGCCCATGGGCAGACAGGGACACAAGCCGGCTCTGTTTTGAAAGGGGCCATCTGTGCCGCCATGTTGCTGCTTTTGTGTTGCCCTGAAAGGGCAACTGCTGCTCCACAAAGGTGACGACACAAGCCCCCTGACGTGTCTCACTGCCGCGCCCCTTTCAACTTTCAAACCTGCGGCAGAGGAGGGGGCGCCGTGTCGTCCTTCCAAAGAGGTCCACGTCCTTGACCTCTTTTCCTGGCATGTCTTTAGCAGTAGCATGTCAGTGAAACTGCAGTCAAGGACCTTGAAGCCTTGAAGGCCTCCATAGGTGCCGATGAAAACAGCTCAGCCAGCTGTGAGGGCTAAGACGCACTTAGTGATGTTAATATAGCGAGGCAAGCAGGAGTGAAGGGGGCAAACATTCCTCATTGGCTGATTTACAGCCCATGATTTGTTCCAGTGTACCCACCCAGATAACTTTTTGTTGCTGGGTAGACTAAAAATATCATAGATACACACACATGCGCACACACACAAACCAGAAAGACTTTGTACAACTGACATTTGTTGTTATTTTATTTATATAGTATAGACTGCTTTTCTTAGAAAAATGCAAAGTGGTAATCAATCAAATGAATCAACTGTACACCCAGTGGAGGCTGGTGGCTCCAATGTCAGTGGGGTGGTGTATCCACCCTGGGTTTCAGTGTGGACTTTTAAGGAGCTAGCCATGGTACTGAACCTAGCTTAGTGGCAGTGTTCCAGCACCATGGATAGCTCCTTCAAAGTTCAGACTGAATCCCAGAGTGGATACAGTGCCATTGGAGCCACCAGCTACTGCTGTATTCTTCTTCTTCTTCTTCTTCTTCTTCTTCTTCTTCTTCTTCTTCTTCTTCTCTTCTTCTTCTTCTTCTTCTTCTTCTTCTCCTCCTCCTCCTCCTCCTCCTCCTCCTCCTCTCCTCCTCCTCCTCCTCCTCTTCCATCACGGCACAGATTTATTTTATTTAATACTTATTTAACTGCTAAATACTAGGACCAAAGCTTAAAACTGAACATCAAAAAGGAAAACAATGGCGCACCCACCAGCCAAAGCCTCCCTCTCCTGTTCTCTCCAGTACCTGCTCAGCTGTTTATGTGAATATTAATTTAATGCACTTGTATCCCAGCTTTCCTCCAAGGAACTCAAGGAAGTTTTCATGGTTCTCTACCCATTTTATCTTCACAACAACCCTGTGAGGTAGGTTAGGTTGAGAGAGAGAGCAACTGGACCGAGGTCACCCTGTGAGCTTCCTAGCTGAGTGGGGATGTGCATCAGGATCTTCCCAGTCCTCGTCCAACACTTTATTTATTTTATTTATTACATTTATACCCCGCCTCTTTTCCTGCAAGGAACCCAAGGCGGCTTACATAATCCTCCTCCTCCTCTCCATTTGATCCTCACAACAACCCTGTGAGGTAGGTTAGGCTGAGAGTCCGTGACTGGCCCAAAGTCACCTAGTGAGTTTCATGGCCGAGCGGGGATTAGAACCCGGATCTCCCGAGTCCCAGTCCAACACTCTCACCACTGACCCAGTCCCTGAGTCCCAGTCCACCACTCTCACCACTGACCTGCACTGGCACCACATATCAAAAAGCACTCCTCTCCAAAAAGATGGGAGAGTGGCACTAAGAATGACCCACCCACACGCACCAGCAGTGATTGTGCTGAACTTCCTACCTGCACAAAAAGGAAGATTTAATACAGCTTGAAAAAAGAGAAGCTGCATAGGGGAAAATGCAGGAAGGGTGATATATGATTATGATCAATTGATGATCAAGCTTTCAGTGGCTACTAGTCCTGATGGCTCTATGCTACCTCCAGTATCAGAGGCAGTCTGCCTATGTACTCCAGTTGCCGGGGAACATGGACGGGAGGGTGCTGTTGCACTCATGTCCTGCTTGTGGGTTTCCCGTGGGCAGCTGGTTGGCCACTGTGTGAACAGAATGCTGGACGAGATGGACACACTTGTCACTTGGTCTGATCCAGCAGGGCTCTTCTTATGATCAAATGATATTCTGTTTTAATGGTTGATAGTACTGCCTGTTTTGCAATGAACTTAAAATGTTATGATCTTAGTATTAGTCAAATGAATTGTTTGGGTTGTTTACTAATGTAAATATGTATTACTGCAATTGATGTATCGATATGCATTCTTAGTCTTTGCACGGCTGTACTTGTGTTGTTGTGAGCCGCTTTGGGCACATTGTGAGGAAAAGCAGCATACCGATTAAAGTGAGGATGATGACGATAATGACAATGACGACATCATGTAGAGGCCTTATAAAAAGTGAAAAAGGAAGCATGACACTTTCACAGAAAAGACTTAGTGTGGGAGCTTCCTAGGATTCCAGCCCAAATCTTTATTTGATCAAGGGCCAGTCCTATAAGGTAATGGTTCTGGAGGGGTTCTTCTGGAGTGAGGATGGGAAGTTCTTCTTCTGGGGGTGGGGGGTGGGCAGGTGATTGGGCTCCCCCCATACAAGACTTCTGACATGACAGCTGTCATGTACAAGCCAGCAGACATGCCCTGCTTTATTATAATGCACAGCTCAGGAGGTTCCCCCCCCTCCCGGGCTTAATCCCCAACAGATAAACTAACAGAGGAGAGATTTGGAATTATTTGCGAAATCTTGCTGCTCCGACGAGATTAGGGTTCCGTTTAATCTTGTGCAATGAGGGTTTGGGGGATGGTTTAATGAGAATTTGTGCTGGAATAATCCTGTCTTTAAACTCGTCCCATAGACCAATCCCCCCTGAAAGTTGTAATCAGGCAAGATGTTCTTAGGGCACACAGACGCAATGGGGTGGCCGGGGCGGCGGCGGCAGTGGCAGGGGGAAGAGTCTCAAGGGGCGGCAGAGAGGAATTCTGGATTTTCTAATCCAGGCATGCCTATCCTGGCATTTCCCAGCAATTGAGATGGTACGTTTCCAACAATCGCAAACTCGGCATACATTGACAAGCCGCCGGCCGCCTCACAACAGTATAGCTACAGTCTTCCCGGAGGAGACCCTGCTCAGTGCCAGCTCCAGATTTTGGAGGGCCCTTGGGCAAGACACCCTCAAAGAGGCCCCCTCCCTCAGTGAGTCCCCCTTCCCACTGTCATGGTCACCTGATGCGCTTGCTCCTCCTCCTCTTTCCCATCATTGACACCACTTGCTTGCTTGATGGGCAGAGAGCCAGTGTGCAAGGAGGCAGTGGCATCTCCTGCTCCTCCTCCTCACCACCGCCACCACCACCACCACCACCGTTGTCTGGGCCAGAGTGAGAGGCAGGTGAACAAGCAAGACGCAATAGTGAAGAGAAGGAGCAACTCCAGGGGGATCTTGCCAGTGGCTCCCTGATGAGGTGTGGGTCATCAGCCGGCGCCTGACCATGTCTACCTTTGACATCAGCCCTGAACCTGGCAGGGAGTAATGGGGTCTGTTACTAAGTATGGAGATCACTGGCTCAGCTTGTCTGAGAGCGTGGAAAGCTAAGCAGGGTCAGGCCTGGTTATTACTACTTGGATGGGAGACCCCTCCTCTAGTTTCCTGCATTGCGCAGGGGGTTGGACTCGATGGCCTTGTTGTAGGCTCCTTCCAACTCCATCTATGAAGTCTATGAAATTAGACAAAGTCCCATTGCCAGACAGGGCATTTTAAAAATATCCAGAGATGTTAAGGTGGCCGCTTGCGCATCACCAAAGCAGAGGGAAGACATTGAGACAAATGACAAAAGAGGACACAGATATGCATAAAATGTGCATATGCTATTGTATATGTATAGATGCAAATGTATAATGTAAACAGAGATACAATACACCTCAGTCTCCACCCGCCGTGGGGAATGCCGTGACCAGGTGACCTGTGTGCCTGCTCAGTCTGCTGTCCAGGAGCTAACTGTTGATGGGCACCTTCATGGAGGACAGGTGAAGTGCCAGACGACTGGAGGAGGGCAAATGTTGTTCCCATCTTCAAAAAGGGCAAGAAGGAGGAACCTGGGAACTATAGGCCAGTCAGTCTGACATCAATCCCCGGGAAGATTTTTGAGCAGATTATAAAGAAGTCAGTCTGCAAGCACCTTGAAAACAATGCAGTGATTACTAGAAGCCAGCATGGATTTGTCAAGAACAAATCCTGTCAGACTAATCTGATCTCATTTTTTGATCGGGTAACCTCCCTTGTGGACTGTGGGAATGCTGTGGACATTATATATCTGGACTTCAGCAAAGCTTTCGACAAAGTGCCTCATGATATCCTGATTAGTAAGCTAGCTAAGAGTGGGCTAGATGGAACAACTATCAGGTGGATCCACAATTGGCTACAGAATCGGACTCAAAGAGTGCTTATCAATGGTTCCTTCTCAAACTGGGGAGAGGTAACGAGCGGGGTACCACAGGGCTCGGTCCTGGGCCCGGTGCTCTTCAACATTTTTATTAATGACTTGGATCAGGAGGTACAGGGAATACTTATCAAATTTGCAGATGACACAAAGTTGGGTGGAACAGCTAATACTCTGGAAGACAGAAACAAAATTCAAAGTGACCTCGATAGGCTGGAGCGCTGGGCCGAAAACAACAGAATGAAATTTAATAGGGATAAATGCCAAGTGCTGCACCTAGGGAGAGGAAACCAAATGCAGAGTTACAGAATGGGGGACACTTGGCTCAACAATACTACAAGTGAGAAGGATCTTGGAATTGTGGTAGATCACAAACTGAATATGAGCCAGCAATGCGACGTGGCTGCAAAGAAGGCAAATGCAATTTTGGGCTGTATTAATAGAAGTATAGCTTCCAAATCGCGGGAAGTGATAATTCCCCTTTACTCGGCACTGGTTAGGCCTCATCTTGAGTACTGCGTCCAGTTCTGGGCACCTCACTTTAACAAGGACATAGACAAACTGGAGAGGGTTCAGAGGAGGGCAACAAGGATGATAAAGGGACTGGAAACAAGGCCCTATGAGGAGAGACTGAAAGAACTGGGCATGTTTAGCCTTCAGAAGAGGAGACTGAGGGGAGATATGATCGCACTCTTCCAGTATTTGAAGGGATGTCACACAGAGGAGGGCAAAGATCTCTTCTCGTTCATCCCAGTTTGCAGGACACGGAATAATGGGCTCAAGTTACAGGAACCTAGATTCCACCTAAACATCAGGAAAAATTTCCTGACTGTCAGAGCAATCATCAGGCGATCACTCGTGACCGAGTAAGATTGTCTTCCGGGATAAAAGGAGGAGATTCTAAAGAAGATTGTGTAGACTCTAGCGATGGGTCCGTAAGTGACTGTGGAGGCCAATTCTAGATCCACACAGCTTCCCACAGTGAGGACACAGGTTACCAGATAGAAGATGGTCCTGTAAAGGATTCATTTGACGTGCTTTTCGCTTAGCACGTTTCTCCCTTTCACCTTGCACTCGGGCTTCTTCAAAGTCCATGGAACCTTTGTGAAAGGCCAACCTCCATTTAGATCGTTCATGGGCCAGAGCTTCCCAGTTTTCGATGTTTATATTGCATTTTTTTAGATTAGCCTTATGAACATCTTTAAACCTCTTATATTGACCACCGATATTCCGCTTTCCATCCTTGAGTTGGGAGTAAAGTAACTGCTTTGGGAGACGGCAGTCAGGCATTCGAACAACATGACCGGTCCACTGAAGTTGGCGTTGAAGGATCATTTTTTCAATGCTAGTAGTCTTTGCTTCTTCCAGTACACTGACATTTGTTCGCCTATCTTCCCAAGTAATTTGCAGGATTTTCCGGAGGCAACGTTGATGAAACCTTTCAAGGAGGTGGAAGTGACGTTTATAGATAGTCCATGTTTCGCAGGCATACAATAAAGTTGGTAATACAATGGCTTCATAAACCAGTGTTTTGGTCTTCTTACAAATATCCCGATCCTCGAACACTCTATGTTTCATTCGAGAAAATGCGGCACTTGCAGAGCTCAGACGATGCTGGATTTCACTGTCGATGTTAGCTGTAACAGAAAGATAGCTGCCAAGATAGAGAAAATGATCGACATTTTCCAGTATTGTCCCGCCAAGCTGGATAGATGGCATCACCAAAGGATTGGCTTGCACTTGCTGATGAAGCACTTTGGTTTTTTTGATGTTAAGTGAGAGACCAAGTTTTTCGTATGCTTCTGCAAAAGCATTTAGGATAGTTTGGAGATCATCCTCTGAATGTGCGGAGACCACATTATCATCAGCATACTGAAGTTCCACAACGGAGGTTGTAATTACCTTACTTTTTGCTTTCAGCCTGCTGAGATTAAAAAGCTTTCCATCTGTTCGATATATAATTCCCACACTGGTGGGAAGTTTCCCCTCGACAAGATGTAAAACCATGGTGATGAAAATGGCAAATAATGTTGGGGCGATAACACATCCCTGTTTAACACCTGATCCCACTTTAAATGGAGCACCATGAGAGCCGTTGTTGTCCAAAACCGTTGCCGTCATGTTGTCATGGAGAAGTCGCAAGATATTCACAAATTTATTGGGGCATCCAATTTTCATAAGGATAGTCCAGAGAGCTGTACGGTCTACAGTATCAAAGGCCTTAGCCAAATCGATAAATGCCATATAAAGGGGTTGATTTTGCTCCCGGCATTTTTCTTGGAGCTGACGTGCAGTAAAAATCATGTCTACTGTCCCTCTAGAGGGGCGGAAACCATATTGAGTTTCAGGGAGGATCTCTTCTGAAATAGATAGAAGACGGTTTGCGAGAATCCTAGCAAATATTTTACCTGCGGTTGCTAAGAGAGAAATGCCCCGATAGTTTCCACAGTCTGTTCTATCACCCTTCTTAAAGAGGGTGATAATTATGGCATCCCTGAAGTCTTCTGGGATCTCTTCTCTTATCCAGATTTTTTCGATGAGTTTATGAAGATGTTGTACAAGTTCGGGCCCCCCTTCTTTAAAGATTTCAGCAGGAATCCCATCTGGTCCACTAGCTTTGTTGTTCTTCATTTGATTAATGGCTTTTTTTACTTCATCCAAAGTGGGGAGTATTGCAAGTTCCTCTTTAATTTGTTTTTGCGGGATTTGCGAAAAAATCTCATTATCCACCTTAGACTTACGATTTAAAAGGTCATAATAATGCTCTTTCCAACGCAGTGCAATAGACTCTTTGTCTTTTAAGAGTTTGGTGCCATCTTTTGATTGTAAAGGGTTTGTACCATAGGTTTTGGTCCATAAATGGCCCTTGTGGCCTTAAAAAAGCCCCGTGCATCATGAGATTCTGCAAGTTGTTGAATTTCTTCAGCTTTCTTTTTCCACCAAGCGTTCTTAAGTTCTCTTGTTCTTCTTTGGACCTCAGCCTTTGCGCTAGCGTAGGTTTTTTTCTTGGCAGCGCAGTTAATATCATTTTGCCATATTTGGAAGGCTTTCCTTTTTTGGTCAATTATATATTTAATCTCATTGTCATTTTCATCAAACCAATCCTGATGTTTCTTAGTTTCATATCCAATAGTTTGTTCACAAGCTGCAGTAATGGAGGTTTTCAGCTTAGACCAATGGTCCTCAATGTTGTCAGGAGGTTCCGTAGGTAGATGTTCCTTAAGAAGTGATTGAAGATGAGTTTGCTTAATAGGATCTTGAAGGACTTGGATGTTCATTTTACGCCTTGGTTTCCTTCCTTGAAGCCTACGTTGGGGAGCAATGTTGATTACCATAGTGGACCGGATTAGTCGGTGGTCTGTCCAGCAGTCGTCGGCACTCACCATGGCCCTAGTAAGAAGTACATCGCGGCGATCTCTAGCACGGACAATTACATAATCCAGAAGATGCCAGTGCTTTGACCGTGGGTGCTGCCATGATGTTTTAAACTTATTCTTTTGTCGAAAGAGCGTGTTTGTGATAGTGAGATTATGCTCTGCACATATAGACAAAAGTAAGAGTCCGTTCGGGTTGCTATTACCAACTCCGTCTTTTCCAATAGTTTCTGGCCATAAATCAAAGTCACGCCCGACTCTTGCGTTAAAATCGCCTAGGAGGATAATTTTATCCTCCTTAGGTATCTCTGACAGGAGAGTGTCCAACTGGCTGTAAAAACTTTCCTTGATGTCATCATCAGCATCTAATGTTGGTGCATAAGCGCTCAAAATAGTTACCTGTTGGTTATTGGCGAGCTTTAATCGAAGAGTTATCAGGCGTTCGTTAATGCCAGTAGGAACTTCTGACAAAGAGTTCACTAGTTCATTTTTGATGGCAAAGCCTACACCATGTATTCGTCGGTCCTGCTCAGGTAGTCCTTTCCAGAAGAAGGTATAACCTCCTTTTTCTTCTTTCAGCTGTCCCTCTCCTGCCCTTCGAGTTTCTTGAAGTGCTGCTATGTCAATTTTAAACCGTCTCAGCTCCCTTGCAATAATAGCAGTCCTACGCTCAGGGCGTTCACTATCTATGTTATCCAGCAATGTCCGTATATTCCATGTTCCAAAATTCAAATGTCTTTTTCGACCGCTAAAATGGTGACCCCACTGGACGCGGTAATCCAGTCAGGGGAGAAAGAGGTAGACTATGTTTAGGGCACCTTTTCTAGCCCCCTCCCCATACGGGGTGAGCAGAGTGGATCCTAAATAGGGCTGCTCAGTCATGGATACAGCTGCCGAGCTGCTCGACTACCTCGTTCCTTGAACAGGGCGACTGAGTCTGCATCCACCGCCCATGTGCTGGTCCATGACTAGGGGCTTCCAGATTCACAGTCCTGCCCCCGTTGCCATTCGCCAGTCGCCATGGGACTTTTTTTTGTTTGTTTGGTTGGTTGGTTGGGTTGGGTTGGGTTGGGTTGGGTTGGGTGGGTTGGGTTGGAAGACGCCTGTGCGTGAAACTGTTTTATGTGGGGAGATCGGTGCACAACGAATCACCACACAAACTTGACAGAGTACGGCAGAGATCCAATGGCACGGTTACCCTGACGATTGGAAAACCATTCTCTGCTGCAGCCTTCATCCGCCTTCACAGCCGTTGTAATTTAGGTTTAATTATCTTCCGCCTGTTCTGCCGTTGAGGACTTTATGTTTTGGATCGTTCTTTGTCTGGTTCCTCTCCCCGGACCTTACCGCCATGGGTGACCCTACTGGGAGTACATAGCTCCCGACGGCATTGCTCACAGGATTCATCGGAACACGCAAGCCCACTCACCACTGCAAGGTGACGATCCGGCGAGGGGTGTCAGAGCAATAAGACAATGGAATCAACTACCTAGGGAGGTGGTGGGCTCTCCCAGTCTGGAGGCATTCAAGGTGCGGCTGGACAGACATCTGTCAGAGATGCTTTGACCTGGATTCCTGCATTGAGCAGGGGGTTGGACTCGATGGCCTTGTAGGCCCCTTCCAACTCTACTTTTCTATGATTCTATGATTCTATGAAGGCCCCTCCCTGCTCTGCTTTCTGATGGTTCTTGGCCTTTAAACCAAGCTTGGACTGGACAGCCCTTCAAAAAGAGCGCCATCCTCTCCAAAGTAGACCACCAAAGAGATGTAGAACGATCAGGTATAAAGGTGGACACAGCTTCATCTTTACTTTTAATAGCAGAGAAGGGAAGTTTAGCGGGTGCAGTTACCCCTGGGGAGAGAGAAATTTTAACTGCTCATGTTTCCTTATCTATACAGCTATCAGCGGTACAGGAGGACCCCTGACCTCTTTTGTACCTGGTGACTCTAGCAGAGCCCGCAGGGTATACCTCTGATGAGTCATCATAGGCAGAGTTTGCTGGGTCCTCCAGGCATGAGGTCAGTGGCAAAAAAATAAATAAAAAAATTCTATGTCAGGACAGCTCTGAATTTTACTGGTTTTAGAGATCTCTCCATACTAGTTTATTTGCAAGAACTTAAGAAAGAACTTTTAAAAATCCTTCCTCAGATGAAAAAGCTAGTGGGTGACTCCACCTGAAAGCCAATGACCAGACTCAGACAACATGATAACCCACACTCAAGGGTTGAGTTTGGGTTGTCATTGAACCATGGGTTGTTGTTGAAACATGGGTTATCGTGTTGTCTGAACCCGGCTGAGATAACAAACCATGGTGAACAACCCACAGTTCACAACCCAACAACAAACCATGGGTTCCCTTCATGGGTTGCCTGTGGTTAACAAGCCATGGCTTGCTAGTGCAGCTGGGTTCAGACAACATGGTCATCATCATCATCAGGCGATCACTCGTGACCGAGTAAGATTGTCTTCCAGGATAAAAGGAGGAAATTCTAAAGAAGATTGTGTAGACTCTAGCGATGGGTCTGTAAGTGACTGTGGAGGCCAATTCTAGATCCACACAGCTTCCCACAGTGAGGACACAGGTTACCAGATGGAAGATGGTCCTGTAAAGGATTCATTTGACGTGCTTTTCGCTTAGCACGTTTCTCCCTTTCACCTTGCACTCGGGCTTCTTCAAAGTCCATGGAGCCTTTGTGAAAGGCCAACCTCCATTTAGATCGTTCATGGGCCAGAGCTTCCTAGTTTTCGATGTTTATATTGCATTTTTTTAGATTAGCCTTATGAACATCTTTAAACCTCTTATATTGACCACCGATATTCCGCTTTCCATTCTTGAGTTGGGAATAAAGTAACTGCTTTGGGAGACAGCAGTCTGGCATTCGAACAACATGACCGGTCCACTGAAGTTGGCGTTGAAGGATCATTTTTTCAACGCTAGTAGTCTTTGCTTCTTCCAGTACACTGACATTTGTTCACCTATTTTCCCAAGTAATTCGCAGGATTTTCCGGAGGCAACATTGATGAAATGTTTCAAAGAGGTGGAAGTGACGTTTATAGATAGTCCATGTTTCGCAGGCATACAATAAAGTTGGTAATACAATGGCTTCATAAACTAGTGTTTTGGTCTTCTTACAAATATCCCGATCCTTGAACACACCTACATTTCGACAACAACCCACAGTTCAATGAGAACCCACATTCAACCCATACTCAACCGCTGAGTGTGGGTTATCATGTTGTCTGAACCTAGTTAATGTGATCACATGGATAATGTTGGAATAGTGATGGCAGAGGGATCACACCAAATAAAGGTGCAAGTTAAGGATTAATTTTTTTTGGGGGGTTATTATGTATGTCTCCCTGAGAGTTTGGCTAGAGGGTGACTCATACATTTAATGAATGAATGAATGAATGGAGCAGTTAGTAGGTGCAGTGGCAAGGGTCACTCAGGGTGCTGAGCTAATTAACAGCTCTGTATGCATCAGAAAGCCTTGGGTGCAAATAGGGGTCACAAGTGTGAGTGGGTGGATGTTGCATAGCAGCCCGATGGAAGCAAAGAACTTTCCTTTTAACTTGAGTTTCTTGTGTATAAAAAGACCTGCATGTTCAGTATCTTCTGTAGTAGTAGTGGTTTCATTCTGTTAGGTGTGACCTGATTTGCTCTGCTGTAATATAGTTTTGGTTGCTTAGCCAAGGGGTATCTGTTTCTGACTCAGTAAAGTTTGCCAAGTCCTTCACTTGCCGGATTCAATTTGCTTTATTCAGCTACTTCTGCTAACAGATAGTTCATTAAGAGAGTTGGACCTGGGTTTGGATTCTGGCTGTGCACTCAATTGGCCGCTGTTGTGTGGGTGCAAGGCATAGTTTCTCTCAGGTTTGCAGTTGTCGGGTTTAACAGAGGAGAGGGTACGTACCTGTAACTTTAATAATTGTGTAGGAGGGAGATTTCACGAAAGTGGCCCTTTTTCTCTCCACATGTTAGTTTAAGGAATGTGTGGATCCCAACCCCATGATTGCTGAATGACATTAGTGTGGTGGCGGGACAGGTGTTTCCAGGACAGAAGCAGGAAGCATAAGGGCAGTGAGTATGCATAGCCCTTGAACCCTGATGGGCTTTTTTGGGTGGACGGAGTGGGGGTTTAAAAAGCAGCATTTATTTCTGCATACCACAGGGGTCCCTCCAGCCTTTAGGACAGTGTTCTCCAACCTTGGGTCCCCAGATGTTTTTGGCCTACAACTCCCAGCATGCCCCAGCCAGCGTAGCAACTTTACAGGGTTGTTATGAGTGTAGCTGGCTGGGGCATGCTGGGAGTTGTAGGCCAAACACATCTGGGGACCCAAGGTTGGAGGACACTGCTTTAGGAGCTCCTTCCCTTCCCCCTGTCAGCATCTGGCATGTCCAAGACACTCACCTTACTCCTAGTAGGAGTGATGTTATCTTCCCAAGATTTCCTGTCTAGGCAACACTACATTCTCTCCTGCCTCATTCCCTGACTTTTGAGCCCGGAGGTTTTAGCCAGAGAGCCTCCTCTGAATGCCAGGCCTCTCAATGCTGGATCTTTTAATATCTGTACAGTGCTTAGAAAAACAATGACGACGACGACAACGACGACAACAACAACAACAACAGTGTTTTATTTTTATTAACAACAAGAGCAATGAAGATAAGATTGCCCCTGAGTATTTTTCCCTATTGAGCAGTCAATTATTTACAGGCAGTGTGGTTCAGTGGTTAGAGTGCCAGTCTTGGACCAAGGAGATCTGAGTGTGTGTGGGTTTTTGTTTTGTTTTTAAATTAGACCCACAAAAGTGGTTTCCAGGGTAGCGTGCAAATATAAAATAAACATCAACAATATAATAAAATGCAACCCCCCCCATCAAGCCATAAAATTGAGAGGGATAAGAGAACTACTCATCCAATCAGCTAAATCCCATGCAAACAACATGAAGCTGTAAATAAATTAATTTGGCTAAGCAAATGAAAATATTTAAACCTGGCACCTAAAAGAATGCAGCACTGGCACTGGCTGAATCTTCCTCGGGAGGGCATTCTAGAGTTGGGTGCCACCTCAGAAAAGGCCCTCTCCTCTGTGCCTTCATCTCATAATGAATGTACTTCTCTTGCCAAAGACATTCGGAGAAGTGCCTCATCTTATGATCTTAATGCATGGGCAGGTTGGTATGGGAGGAGGCACGTGTAATGGTGCTTCGGCACAACCCCACGAGTTCGGTCCCAAAGGTATGCACCAGCAGCACCTTGTCAGAAATGAATGCAATTCTTTCAGCAATGGTGTGATGTGGCTCCACCTACTCAAACCAACCGGAATCCTAGCAGCTGAATTCCGCACTACTTGAAGCTTCGAGTCCGGAAGCTTCGGGTAGTGCGGAATTCAGCTCCAGATCTTTCTCCTGGGGGTAACCCCACATATAACACATTGCAGTAATCCGACCTCGAGGTTACCACCAGAGCATGGATCGAGACCCCAATCAGCCAGGAAGCTCACTAGGCGACTTTGGGCCAGTCTCTGCTCCCCCCCTCTCTCTCCCGGCTTAGCCTACTTTACAGGGTTGTTATGAGGATAAAGCAGGGGGAAGACCATGTATGCTGGGTGAGATAAAAATGAGAGAGAGCGAGAGAGAGAGAGAGAGAGAGCATGCCACCAGTCCATATTAGAATAGCTTCCAGGTCAATGATTTCCAGGCAGGCTACAGTCTCAGCACCTCTGTGTCTGCTTACCAATCACTAGATCTGTGAGACCTTTAAGGACCCCTGCACGTGGAGCACCTGTTGAGGCCCACGGCTCCCCCCCCAACCGTTGGACACCGCCTTCTGAATCCCTAATGCACAACAGCCCCCACGATGAGGCTGGGGGACTCCGTGTGGGTTTCGCCGTGACCTCGGTGCCAGCCCCAGCCGCCGTCCCAGGCAGCACAATAGCCTGAGTGGGGCCTCAGCCCCTCTGCGAGGGAAGCGCCATCTGCTGTGAAAACTGACACCGGCTGACAAAGAAGCAGAGGCCGCTCTCACTGCCGCCCCCACAGCTCGGGCGAGCAAGCGAGAGGGGATTAAGATGTGGACAGGTCACCCTGTTCCTGGAAGCCTTCCTCCTCCTCCTCCTCCTCAGGCCGAGGAAGGGAGGATCAAATCACCATCTCCCTCAAAACAAGAAAAGCAAGAAAGGAAGTGGAAGAGATGTAGCAGAAATCAGGAGGGGGGGCATCGCGTGAAAAACAAGACAGATTGACTACTCTGTGCTGCACACGCTATGGCTGCCACTTCCTCTTTTCTTCTCTTCTCTTTGCTAATGGCAAGGCCAAAGTGAGCTTCATGGCGGGCAGAATTGGGGAAGGTGCAGCTTTCCTGCCACTGCACCCCTGTCAGTGGAGGCTGGTAGCTCCGATGTCAGCAGGGCTGTGTATCCGCTCCAGATTTTACTCTGAACCCTGAAGGAGCTGTCCGTGGTGCCGAACCTAGTTTGGGGATAGGACTCAGCAGCATGGATAACCCCTTAAACGTTCGGAGTAACATCTGGGGTGGATAGACAGCCCCACTGACATTCGAGCCACCTGTCCTGCAGCTGTTAAATGCACAGGGGCCCTGCAAGGACTGACCGGGTGTCCTCTATTACACAGGACAGTCCTCTGTTTGACGGGCTGTCCAGTCCCAAGTCCGGTATAAAGATAAAGATCCATCCGAAGGAAGAGCTGGGCCTTGAAGTTGACCATCAATGGCACCTGGACAGCAGACTGAGCAGGTAGGCACAAAGGGCACCTGGTCACAGTCTTCCCCACGAGGCTGAGATGTACGCATTTCTATTTAAATTGTAATAATTATTTCTAAATTTACATGTATTCATATAAAGTAGCATATGCAAATTTTATGCAGACAGGGGTCAACTTTTTTGGCAGTTCACAAGTGGCCATGCTAGGGTGGGGGCACAAGCTTACTGCACATGAACAGTGATTTTGAAGGAAGTCTCGGAGCGGAAACTGAGTGTTAGAGAAAATACATGCTGGCAGTGAAAATGGCAGCCTGGTGTTCAGTCCCCACCACCAGCCCATTTCAATGACTAGTAAACATTTCCCGCACAGCCAGGAGTCATTAAAACTGAATTCCCCCACCCCTGCCAGTGGCACCCAATGATGTGGAGAGAGGGCAGGGTGAGGCATAGCATATCAGGATATACAGCAAGGGTGGACAACTTGTGGCCTACAACTCCCATGATTCCTCACCATCGGCTATGCTTTCTAGGGCTGATCGGAGTTGTAAGCCAAAATATTTGGAGGGCCACATCTGACATAAACATAGGCGATCACTTGTGACCGAGTAAGATTGTCTTCCAGGATAAAATTACAAAAAGAAAATTCTAACGAAAATTGTGTAGACTCTAGCGATGGGTCCGTAAGTGACTGTGGAGGCCAATTCTAGATCCAAACAGCTTCCCACAGTGAGGACACAGGTTACCAGATGGAAGATGGTCCTGTAAAGGATTCGTTTGACGTGCTTTTCGCGTAGCACGTTTCTCCCTGACATCTGACATCTAGGAACTATATATTATGCAGGGCAGAGGAGAACATAAAGGGCTGTCCATTCCCCCACCCCCAACAGCCTCATGTTTCTTGCAGCATTTGGTTCTGCTCTCAGCCCCACTTGAGAAAAGGCTGCTCCAGGGCAGGGCTCTCCAACCTTGGGTCCCCAGGTGTTGCTGGACTACAGCTCCCAGAATCCCTTGCTATTAGCCATACTGGCGGGGTATGCCGGGAGCTGTAGGCCAGCAACATCTGGGGAACCAAGGTTGGAGAGCCCTGCTCTAGGGTTTAGGCATGGATGTTTAGGGGCAATTATATCAGTGCAGCCCATGTCATCTCCTTACTCCATGCAAAGACCAGGTTTTCAGCAAGACTGCCAGCCGTGTCTACAGGAAAATCCTCCAGAGACATCAGGGAACTATCCACATCTATAAATCTGCAGGGGAGAACCATCCTAGTAGGTCCTCCAACCATTTGGAGGTCAGGAGCATCAGGTAGCCCAAACTTTACCAGATAGTTATCAGTCCATGACAATGGAGTCCTAACGGGCTCCCAAAACCACATATCATCTTACCCCTGAACCAGTATAGGAAACCAAATCAAGTGCCTATCCTGATTAAAGTGTTGGGTCAGATGTAATTTGAGACAGGGCCTGTGGTTGCCCTGTTTCATAGAGGCCATGAAATCCTGAGCTGCCCCAACCAAGGTGTTGAAGTCCCACAAGACAATCACCATTGGGGTCTACCTCTGAGATTCTATCTGCCACCAGCCAGAGTAGACATTACTGGGGCTAGTCTGACCTGAGATAAGGCAGCCTCCTATGTTCCACTCCTTGCGCATCACAGGGAGCGTGGGAAGCTGCAAACCAGGTGTGCGCTCGCTCTTCATTGCTATCTCAGGGAAATTTGCTCCTTACAGCCGGGTCTAGAAGGAATGTGCACCTTTGTAGGGTGGTCAGGTGTCCTCTGTTTGAAGGGCTGTCCAGTCCAATCCTAGTTTGAAGATCAAGAACCATCAGAAGGGAAGAGCATGGAGGGGCCTTGAAGTTCCACATCAACCGTGAGCACCTGGACAGCAGAATGAGCAGGCACACGGGTCTCCTGGTCAAGTCTTCCTCACTATGGTCTACAAGTGAGAAGGATCTTGGAATTGTTGTAGATCACAAACTGAATATGAGCCAGCAATGCAATGTGGCTGCAAAGAAGGCAAATGCCATTTTGGGCTGCATTAATAGAAGTATAGCTTCCAAATCGCGGGAAGTGATTATTCCCCTTTACTCAGCACTGGTTAGGCCCCATCTTGAGTACTGAGTCCAGTTCTGGGCACCACACTTTAAGAAAGACGTAGACAAACTGAAGAGGGTTCCGAGGAGGGCAACAAGGATGATAAAGGGACTGGAAACAAGGCCCAATGAGGAGAGACTGAAGGAACTGGGCATGTTTAGCCTTCAGAAGAAGAGACTGAGGGGACATATGATAGCACTCTTCCAGTACTTGAAGGGTTGTCACAAAGAGGAGGGCCAGGATCTCTTCTCGATCATCCCAGTTTGCAGGACATGGGATAATGGGCTCAAGCTACAGGAAGCCAGATTCCACCTGGACATCAGGAAAAATTTCCTGACTGTTAGAGCAATAAGACAATGGAACCAACTACCTTGGGAGGTGGTGGGCTCTCCCACTCTGGAGGCATTCAAGGTGCAGCTGGACAGACATCTGTCGGGGATGCTTTGACCTGGATTCCTGCATTGAGCAGGGGGTTGGACTTGATGGCCTTGTAGGCCCCTTCCAACTCTACTTTTCTATGATTTCTATGTATTGTGTTTCAATTTAAATTATACTTATTACTTCTAAATTTGCAAGATGGCCTTCCAGGGAGCCCCAGGTGGTCCTGCCCCTTTGCCCTGGCCCCATTTCCTTTCCCCAAACACTGATCAGTGGGGCAGTTTCCTGGCTCTTGTGCACTTCCCCCCCCTTCCCAAAAAGGTGAAATGCCTCTCCTAAGACTTAGTTACTGGCAGTAAGAGCTTTAGGGTGCAATCCTATGCATACTTAAGACAGAAATAAGTACTACAATTCCCAGCACTCCCCAGCCAAAATGGCTGGGTGGGGGTTGCTGGGAGTCGTAGGACTTATTTCTGTCTCAACGTGCATGGGATTGCACTCTTCAGCCACCATATGCTGGTATTTTCATTTGGTTTTTGGCCCCGCCCCCTTTTGCTTTAGCCCCACCCACAACTGGAATGCGACCCCCCCTCCCCCAGGAGCTTCTCCAATATTGAATTCGGGCCCCAGGCTGAACGAGGTTCCCCACCCCTGCATTAGCATACGCAAACAAACTGGTGTCCTCTTTGGGGGATGATGCCTACTGTGGCCACTTTTGACACCGTGTTCTCCATTCAGCAGTGATGAGGCAAGATCAGAAAGAGCATTTTGGAAGAAAAAGGAGCAGGAACTAAAAACAGCCCCAGGGGAGAGTGGCAGGTGGGGTCCCGTTTCTCTCTCTCCCCTCCCCTGCTCCTGTATGCTGTTGGATTTGCTGGTTGTCTTGTTTGTAGGTTCTCTGAGCAGATGTGGGGAAGGGGAGGGGGAGGGGAGGGGGAGGGGAAAATAACCCACTGATTAATCTCTTGGCCTTTGGCCACCACTAAGCAAACATTCTGTACTTCTCTGAAAACAGATTGAAATGCTGGCTGATCTGGAGCTTACAGGGGGTTTGCTGAGAATCACTCAGATTTACCCCAATTACCAGCCTGCTCCTCCTCCCATCCGTGGGGGAGAATCGGTAGGCATGAGCTATATGGTGCACAATGGGGGCATGGCAGTAAAGCCAGGCCACGTTTGCTAAGGAGCGAAAGCTGCTCTGGCTCGGCACGGTGAGGGCTGGGCCGTAGTTGTGTGGAGGGCTTCCAGTTTATTTACTTATTTATTTAATTTATTATATTTATTTATTATATTTATGCCCCGCCATTTTTTCCTTCAAGGAACCTGAAGGCGGCTTACATAATCCTCCTCCTCCTCCTCCTCCTCCTCCTCCTCCTCCTCTCCATTTTATCCTCACAACAACCCTGTGAGGTAGGTTAGGCTGAGAGTCAGTGACTGGTCTAAAGTCACCCAGTGAGTTTTATGGCCGAGCGGGGACTAGAACCCAGATCTCCCGAGTCCCAGTCCAACACTCTCAATGGCCCGAATGAAAACAGCCGAGCAGCTCCATCACACTGCAATCATGCTTGCTTGCTTTTTTCTTTCTTTCTTGCAAGAGAAGAGAAGAGAAGAGGCAAGGCTCCATGTGCGATCCTATGCATGTTTTTAGACAGAAGAAAGTCCTAGGACTCCAAGCATGCCTCATCCAGCAATGGTTAGATCTAGCTCCTCCCTCTGGGGTAGCAGAAAACAAGAGGTTTTTTTTGTTTTTTTTGGCCCTCCAACACAATTAATTAACTGAAAACAGAAGCATCGGGATCATCCTTCCTCTTGACACAATGTATGGATGTTTTTAAAAGTGCCATGTGTAAATAATAGCTGAGGCTCTACCAAGACATTCCTGCAATCCTCAAAGTATGAGAGAAAGAGTGGAGGGGGGCAATGGAATCCACAAGTCCCCCCCTTAGCCCCCTCCCTCCCCCCCACCACAATTTTAGCCAGATCGTGCCCTGCTCCTGCAGCCTTTTCAAAACCATAGCTCGGGGCAAGGGATCATGAAAGGTAAGGGGCCCGTGATGGAGGCACTGTGATCCAAGCACTGCATTTCAGGGAAGGCCCAGCAGTTTGAGGGAAACATTGGGACCTTGCGTTGCGCTGTATGCCAAAGACAATATTGCACAGAGGAGCGAGAAAGAGGCAGCAGGAATACGGGGGTGGGGGGTGGGGGAAGGGGCACCCTCCAGACCAGTGTTCTCCAACCTTGGGTCCCCAGATGTTTTTGGCCTACAACTCCCAGCATGCCCCAGCCAGCATAGCTGGCTGGGGCATGCTGGGAGTTGTAGGCCAAAAACATCTGGGGACCCAAGGTTGGAGGACACTGCTCCAGACGCTAGTCCCAAGCTGCTCTCTGGCAAGCTTTGTACATCTTGCCTGCACAGAAGTGGAGCTGCGAAGAATGAAAATGAAGACGTGGTTATATATACGGTGCCACAAAAATGCTGTTGTCATGCAGAGACGGCTTGTTTCTAGCCCGTTCTTCATTTAATAGCTGGGCTGTGTGTGTGCGTGTGCGCGCGCGCGCGCGCATGCACAGAGCCTGTGCAAGTACACCTGAATGCATGCAGTAGGACCCTGTACTCATGCATCTGGGCTGCTGTGCTCAGTTGTAGACACATAGGTGCCCTACCAGGTCTGATCTGTGCACGGAGATTGGGGACAGTGTGGCCGTGTGTGACCTCCTTTACAGATGGCAGCCCTCCATCGGGAGACTTCTTCTATTGCTAGGGCTGTCCAGTCCAAGTCCGGTTTAAAGATCAAGAACCAGAAGAAGGGAGAGCCAGCAAGGGCCTTGAAGTTGCCCATCTGCACCTGGCGCCTGGACAGCAGACTGAGCAAGACACACAGGTCACCTGATCCATGTTTCCCCCACTGGGGTGAGACGTATTGTATTTCAATTATAGCAGTTACTTCTATATTTGCATCTATGCATATATATATAAATAAGCAAATGCAAATCTTGTGCCGATCTGTACCCCCATTTGTCTTCTTTTTTGGCAGTGGGTAAGTAGCCACCCTAGTTGGGGCGGGGCTGCCATTTCACTCCCGCCCCCCCCCCCCACGCGCACCTCGCTCATTCCTAAATTAGTAGGCCACTGCATCAGGCTCTTGTGTATGTGTGGTCCTCTTCTTCTTTCTGTGTTTGCTAGCTATAACCTCCTTAAAAAGAAGTTGTGGTACATAAGTGAAATCTGAATAAATATATCGCAATGAAACATCATGGGGGTCATAGGCTGAATGCAAGGTTATAGGGCCAGACTACAGCTACTGATGCATGTACAGTTCGGGCAAACTCGTTTCCACTGGGGACAATGTTAGTTCAGCTGGAGTAGAATCAGAAGGATTTAATAGATTTCATAGAGTTGGAAGGAGCCTACAAGGCTATCAAGTCCACCCCCCCTGCTCAATGCAGGAAACTAGAGGAGGGGGTCTCCCATCCAAGTAATAACCAGGCCTGACCCTGCTTAGCTTTCCACGCTCAGACAAGCTGAGCCAGCGTGAGCCACAGGCCTGTAGGAGCACATGGAACCTGCCAAAAAAATGTTGTAGTGTGTCCACTTCTCTTAGCAGAAGTGCTCCTGCTGCTCAGACTCTCTGCCAGCCAGCTATGCTGTCTCCTCCAGCCAGGGTACTATTAGTTGAGTGGTGCATTCAAGCAGGGCATTCAACTGCCCGCCCCCTGCTCCATTTTCCATTTTACCCTTTCCAATTGACACTCAAGCATTCTGTGGCATCTTAGGTCAGAGAGCAGTCCTTTAAACCTCACGAAGAATGTTTTCCTTCCTTCTTTTCTTCTTTTTCTCGAATACATTTTTAAAAAGTGTTATAACAGCTTTCACAATACTTACTAACATAAATACACCAGCAGTAACCCAATAAAGGGGGAGGGGAAAGGGTGCTGCGAAGGAGTACAATTAAAGGAAAGAATAGAATAAAAACAAGGTTATGCATAGGAGGTCATCATATCCACTCTTGAAATCTCTCCCCCAGCTTCTGAAATCCAAAATGGTGCCCTTGCCCCAAATCTCCATGATCTCCCCCCCCCCACACTTTATATTTTCATTCTTGCCATCTGACTGACAGGACCCTACAGAGACTCATGAGGCCGCTTCCTGCTCTTCGGGCTGGTCCTTCTTCTCACAAAGCTTTAGCCTTTAATCCCTCTGCGTTTCCGCCTTAGAATTACATGTGTTATTAGAGCTGATCTCAAATCGAGGGCCTGGATCAGATGTTGCTGGGCCAGCGGTGCTTCCCTTCTCTCAGCCCACAGCAAGGGCCGTGTCTCCTGACAGACATGAGAGGCCGACCCAGGGATCTTCCTTAGATGCCTCCTATTTAATGGACATGAGCAACAAATGATCTCTGCTCCTTAGATGCCTTCTGTTATATAGCAAATAGTGCGAGCTGATTTCGTCCCCCAAAACACAGCACTTTAAAAATACAGATCCATTGAACAGCGATATTCCCCACTAATAGGACATTTCTTGTGGTGGGGCAGTGGGAGGAAAGCCCTCCGAGGAAGAAAACTGGGGTGACATCTCCTCTAATTGTAGGCTGCAGTTCCAGCATTCAAGATCCAAATCTGCAAATATCCCCCAAGACACAAAATCCAGCTGCTACTTTTGCTATGCCAGTCTTAAATTGCTTCCACTCCCTGCCCGCATTATGACCCAATGCCCTTATGTATCCTAACCAGTGGTGCAGTGGTAAATTTTGAAGTGCAGGCACTCATCATGGAAGTTCCCATAGCCAGACTCCCATGGAGAGTCCAAAACTGCAGGCCACTGTGTTGATCGACATCTCTGTCTCTGTGTCTAGTTTTCTGTCTGTCTGTCTGTCTGTCTGTCTGTCTCTCACTCTCTTTCTCTCTGTGTGTGTGTTATATGTGTGCATGGGATAGCTCACCTCACAACAATATATTGTTGCTGGGGAAATCCATTCCCCGCTCCCCGCAAGCTACTGTGAGGATTCCAGCTAAGCTCAATGGGAACAGGGAAATCCGAGTGGGGTGGCAGGTGATGTCATCATCCCTGCTAATAAAAAAGTCCTGGTGGCTCAACCAGGGATGGGGACTTGGACTCCAGGACTCGACTTGTGAGTCGGACTGAGTCCCCCCTCTGACTCGAGTCCCACTCGAGTCCCAATATTTTTAATGGGACTCGAGACTCGACTCGGGACTCGAGACCAAGGACTCGTCAACATCCCTGGGCTGTGCCAGAAGGAGTGGAGAGAAGTGCAATCACTGGTGAAGATTTTATTTTTTTAAATCATTTCCCTAAAATGCAACCTTTCAGGCATTTTGGGTTTGGCTGCCTCTGCCTGCCTGTTTGGGGTTCCCTGCCTCCTCTGCCTGCCTGGTCTCTTCTTAACCAGTTCCACAGTTTGAATTGTTCAAGACAAAGGCCTCTGCCTGCCTGCTTTGGGGTTCCCTGCCTCCTCTGCCTGTCTGGTTATTTTGGGTTTGTCTGCCTGGTCTGTTCTTGCCAAAATCAGTTGCAGAGTTTTGAAATAAAAAGGCACACTTGTGCCTAGAATTTATTTAAGCCACACATCTGAAGTAGCCTTATTTTGTTGGGGAAAAAACTCCATTGATTTTAATAGGGACTCATGGAGTCAGCTTTGGGAGTGACTTGGGAGTCACCATTTTGGACCAAGGACTCGGACTCGAGACTCGGGTCCAAAGACTCATGACTCGACTCGTGACTCGAGACCAAGGACTCTTCAACATCCCTGGGCTCAACCCTGTGAGCCCCGGCTCCACTGCACTGCTGATACTAACACTCATTGAGCCAGTTATGTTAATGTCCCCCATAAAACCTTGGTCTGCAGCCTGCCTTCCTCATCAGCCTGTTGACAGCTTCCCTCCCTAGTGGTGTGAATTTTTCCCCATCTTAGTTTTCAAACCACACATTATGGGGAGATGGAGGGATGCCACCACCAACCTGTGTCACCTTAGCATTTGTCTGCTTCCCATTATGCTCCTTGGCTGCCACTATTGTGGGCACACACATATGGCGAAACTGCTAACGTAAAGACATTCCATCATGTTCTCTCTCTCTCTCTCTCTCTCTCTCTCTCTCTCTCTCTCTCTCTCTCATGATGTTGCTGAAAGGGTGGCCACTTATGAATCACCAAAAAAGAGGACACTGATTTGCATAAAACCTGCATAATCTAATGTGTATGTGTAGATGCAAATGTAGACATCATTATAATAATTTAAATAAGAACACAGTACATCTCCCCATAGTGGGGGAGACTGTACCCAGGTGACCTGTGTGCTTTGCTCAGTCTGCTCTTGAGGTGCTCACTGTTGATGGGCAACAATTCTGATGGTTCTTTGTCTTTAAACGGAGCTGATAAGATGAGTTTGCCAATCACGACAGGCAGTCCCCAAGTTAAGAACGTCCGACTTACAGACAACCCATACTTAAGAACGGACTTCTGGGTTCCCCGGCCCTATGTTGTTTACTTAGAGTACATAGCGCAGTATACTACGCAATTTGTGTAATTTACACAATTTGCGTAAATGCCGATTTTAACGTATAGAACGCTATGCTGTTCCAACTTACATACAAATTCGACTTACAGACATTCTTAAGAACAGAACTCGTTCGTAACCTGGGGACTGCCTGTATTTTCTTTGTGGTGACACTCTATTTGACTTTAAGAGTCAATTCAAACATACTGAAGAATTATCCTGGACTAAAGTCTTTCCCGAACCATGGGCTGGATCCAGATTTAAGCTGGATCAACTGTGCTGATGGAAGTGAACTTTCCCGACCCCCTCTTTCCCACAGCAGCCCCTGAGCCCCCCTGAAAATGCTACACAGAGAGTCAGGAGACCCTGCTGAATGGGGTGAGCTGTGGTGTGTGGGGGGAGGGGGGTTCCCAAAAAATCAAGCAGAGGGACCTTCCACAGGTGGAGCCCTTCCCCTAGCAGAAGGTCCTTTCCTCTTGCAGAAGGCAGATCCTGGATCCAACCCTGTATCACTTCTCCTATCGCATGTGAGGGCTGTAGTTGCAACTTGGTGGATGGTACCACCAGCATCCGATGTTTGGGACAAGTGATCTCTCTGCACCCATACACTTCCAGGAGCTAGGCTCGTTCATCCCTCTCTTCTTAAAATGTCCATGTATCTTGAAAGCTGCTGGCCAAAATCTGACGTAGGAGAGGTGGGGAGTTGTTTTTTTTTTTTAAAAAAGGAAAGATGATTTATTCAAGAATCAACAGCCTGATATTTGGGCTTAGAATAGATGAAATCCTCTGGGCTCACTCAGCTGGGCACATTATCAGCTCACTGGCTCATGGAGTTATCAGATTACAAACTATCAGAATTACAGCCCATAAACCAGGGTTTAAAAGGGCTTAGCAATTATATGTCTCTGGGCTCCCCAACCAGCTGGTCATGGCAGGGGAAAGAAAGAGTGGGGCAGCTGTCTTTGGGGCAGAGAGCAATTCTTCTGCCTTTGCCTCCTCCTTCCTGCCCCTGCCAGGGGTGAGTTCAAGTGGGCTACTTTTCTAGGGACAGAAGCTCTGTGCCATGAACAGCTGCCTAGCCAGAAGATGTCAAGCAGGTGAAGATATTAGAAGGGCCATGGCTCAGTGGTAGAGCAGCTGTTTTGCATGCAGAAGGTCCCTGGTTCCATCCCCAGCATCTCCAGGTAGGGCTAGGAAAGGATCCTGCCTGAAACCCTAGGGCAGTGTTCTCCAACCTTGAGTCCCCAGATGTTTTTGGCCTACAACTCCCAGCATGCCCCAGCCAGCTGTCAGTACTGGGCTAGATGGACCAAGGGTCTGACCTCAGTATAAGGCAGCTTCCGACATTCCTATGTTCCAGGACCAGAGAAGGGGTGATGGGGGAAAAGCTTCACCTGTTGATCTCCACCTGTCATGCAGCCATTAAAGCTATAGAGCTTCTCTATAAGAAGTGTGGCAAGCCTAAACAAAGAAGCGAGAAGTATGGATTTACAGAATTTGCACTTCCTAGACACGAATGCAACTTTGCGGTCAGAAGTCCGTACATTTCTGAGCTTGTGATGTATTACACACACACACACACATACAAAATGCATTCGACGACATGCACTCACTTGAAAAATGCATGAAGGAAAATGTGTGTGTTCATTTCCAAAATGCACACAAACATGATTTAGTTAATGGGTGCATGTGTCCAAAATTGTGTACATTTAAAAATAGGCACATTAATGGGTACATTAATGCATATATGAATGTGTACATTCATGTATTAAATAGGTACGTTGATGCATATATTAACGTGTAGATTATGAAAAATGCATATGAATTTGTGTATGGATTTTTGTTTTTATTTTTAAAGCAAGCACATTTAGAAATGGGACAGAATGAGCTTGACCTAACACCACCCCCCCCCTGACAATCTCCGTGAGACCAAGATTGACAGATCCACCCATCCCTAGCAGAAGTGTATAGGGACCCTCCAGTCTGAACAGAGATTCCCACCAGAGCATAGATTTCAAGAGTGGCTCATGGGAAAGGTAAGTACATAGTTTGCGTTCAGCCCCATGCAGTCGAGGCTGGTGGCTCCAATGTCGGCGGGGCTGTGTATCCACTCTGGATTTTACGCTGAGCATTTAAGGAGGTACCCATGGTGCCAAACCTATTTTGGGGATAGGGTTCAGCACCATGGATAGCTCCTTGGAAATCTGGAGTGGATGCACAGCCCTCCGACATTGGAGCTGCCAGCCTCCACTGGTATCTGGCATACGGTTTGGCATTGGCATAGACATCCTGTGGCTTGCTGAACATGCATTGGCGGGGTGAGTGAAAAAGGAGCATTGCACCTTTCCATGACCCAGTTCTTCTATCTAACATTCACAAGGTGGGTGGGGGCAAAACGTAGGGTTGTTTATTTCTAGGGGTGGGCGATCCGCCCACCACCCAACTCGTGGCGCCCCTGGCGAGCGCTGCTGCCATGCCTGCTGAGCCTGGCCGAAAGCGAGCTCCAGCCGGACTTCTGGATTCCCCTGGCACTACGTTGTTTACGTAGAAAATGGCGTAAGATACGTTAAAAATGGCCACGATTTGTGTAACTTGCACAAATCACGGCCGTTTTTAATGTATCTTCTTATGCCATTTTCTACATAAACAACATAGCACCGGGAACCTGGAAGTCGCTTCCCCGGCTCGGTTCGCAAGAATGCGAGTCAAGTCGGGGACGCAGGTAGGGCGAGCGGAGCTCGGGGCGGGGTGGGTCGAGCCCGGTGAGTTCGCAGGACTTCAACCCCCCCGATCAAGCTCTGCACACACCCTATTGGACACTCCCCCCCATTCTCCCCCAAGGGAGCCACTATGGGCCCCTCGCGTTTATACAGATTCTACCATCTAGCTCAGTCCTGCCTGTGCTGATTGGGAGCTCAGACAAGGAGCTTTCCCAGCCCTCCCTGGAGATGCTGGGGTTTAAATATTGATGATGGCCTCCCAATTGGAAGAGTGAAAAAGGGAATTGCTTTAAGATTTTTCTCTCGTCCTCCAGTTTATGTGAACCAATCATATAAAGTTCAATGGTACCAGAGTCTGAGTACATCTAATTAATAGGAAAAGGAGCAGAAATCCAACAGATGCCGGAGACAAATATATGTGTTGTGATTGAGATGTATGCATTCATCCTAGGAAAGGTGTCTTTTTCACCCGTTGAACTCCTGCTCCTTTTTCTGTTGGCTGCTGGTGCTGGCCTTTTGGCATGTTATGTGTAGTTAACAGAAGTCAATCCATCCATGTGTGGGGGCTGCGGCTGCGCATTTCCGTAGAAGTTCAATATCTGGAGGGGAGAGCATGTTTGCTCGCTGCAGGGAAAATGTCAGTTCCTAGGAGCTGTAGTACTAGCTGCGGGGATACCATCTGAATCATCATGGTCAACCTTCCCTGTGCAACATCAGCTTTGCCTGGAAAAGCCTTCATATTTAAGCTCAAGCATGTGAGCATTAGGAATGTGTGAGAAATTCATTTCAGTTAGTTTTTTTTAAAAACACACACACACCAGTATTTACCCAATTTGCCCATGTAGGAAACACATGTGGACCTGAATGTCATCTGCAGTCTGAGGTCTGTACATTTCTGAGCTTGCAATGTGATACATGCAAGAAAAAATGTGTTTTCAAAATGTCCATGAAAAATGCACACAAAAGAGCCAGTGTAGTGTAGTGGTGAGAGTGTTGGGCTGGGACTGGAGAGATCCGGCTTCTAGTCCCCACTCGGCCATGAAGCTCACTGGGTGACTTTGGGCCAGTCACTGACTCTCAGCCTAACCTACTTCACAGGGTAGTTGTGAGGATAAAATGGAGAGGAGGAGGATTACCGGTATGTAAGCTGCATAATGGGTTCCTTGAAGGAAAAAAAAAAAGGCAGGGTATAAATATAATAAATTAAATTAAATAATTTAAAAAGCACTTCAGTCAATGTGTTTTCAACCCTGGGATAGGGATCAGAATGGAAAACCTAACAAACAACAAAGCATTCCTTTTGTGTGTTCCTTACCAGGAACAAAATAACAACATCAAAAAGGCCCAAAGGCAAAAATAGATTCAGGAATAGGTAATTTATCAGGGAAAGGGATCAGAGAATAGAGACTGACTCTAACTGAGGAGAGTTGGAACATTTGCAAATGTATTTGTAAACCCAGCTCAAAGGTCTTTCAGATCATTCTGCTTTTTATGTCTGATTAGATCTGCGTTTGTTTTTGTTATTTTTAAATTGCTTGATTCATATCCTGCATTCACATCACCCATGGTGTGCCATGTCACAGCAGTACGGCAAAACTATCTGCCCCCAGTTTTAATGGGTTGCTGAAGTGAATGTGAAAATCTTTCATTCTTTCAGTTCTTTTTCAGTGTCACATGCATGTGAGTGCACATGCGTGCACGCCCATGCCCACACGAACTGGCAGCTGATGAACATTTCTTCTTCTGGGAACAGAAAGCCCTGCACAGCTGCAAGCTGAGTCCCAGCTGGGCCAGCAGCTGCTCCGAGCTTCCACACTGCATCAGAGTTCAACCGCGGGCTGGCAGTCCCCTAGTGAAGGATGCTGGGAACTGGGCATGTTGTCAATCGCTGCTTCAGTTGGCCTAATGGGAGGCAACCCTTACCACAGAGTCTAGCTGTGTGTTACAGCTCGAGTTGAAAACGCTGAAGAGAAATAAGAGATTGGGACAAAGCTGCACATTTGGCGCACAAGTAACAAGAATGCAATAACAAGATTTATAAAGCACTATAAAACATTGGCAAGCAACAACATTCAATTCGACAGATCACCCTTGTAATATGAGATGGTGAAGTTTGGAACAGGGTTGTGAAATGTTTTGTCTGTCTTGGTAACTCTTGTATATTCCTGAGAAGCTGGGTCAAAAATTAATTGACTTTTACCTGCACTTTTTGTTGTGCAGGTTCAGCTACATTTTATAAATTACGTTTATAAACGTTTTATCGTGTTTCATAAATCTTATTATTACATTATTGCTACTTGTGTGCAAAATTTGCACTTTTGTCCTGATCTCTTATTTCTCTTCAGTTCTTATTGGTCAGGAAACTATCTTCTTAGTGTTACCTTGGGGGAGTTGATGCTGCCAATACTTTCAGATTGCCCCTTTCCACTGTCTGTAACATACCCACCCATAATGCACACCTTTCCTGAGTGTTGCTAGAATTCTTGCATCCCTGGAGGGTACAGGAAAGACCAACAAAGAAGACTGGGGAATTAATTTCCACTGAAACAATGCAAGGTATTTGTGTTTTGCTTGTCCCAGCCAAGATGGAAGAGGAGACTTCGAAATGGGGCTTGTACAGTATTGTGGAATCCCATTGCCTCCTTCACAGAATTTTACAGGAGGTCCAGACCATGCCTTCAATTTGTAGCCCTCCTGTTACTTCTTCCATCTTTTTTCTTACTAGAAAAAAAAATCTGTTAAGGGAAAGAAAAAAACCCAACCAACCAACCATGGAATAACTGCACAATGTCTTTTGAGTGTTAGTGCTAGGAGTCCTCCGTCTGGAAGCATTCATCGTTTTCCCATTATATCAGTAGAGTTTAGGCTCCCTGCAGAAAAAGGCTGGGGAAAGGATCAGAGGGGTCACCAAATCCCAAGCAGAACCCACAAGCAGGGTAGCCATGAGTCTTACTTTACAGAGGACAGGCCTCTATTTGAAGTTCTGTCAGAGGGCAATCTTCTCTCTGAAGGACAATCCTCACTTTAAAGGGCTGTCCAGTCCAGTACAAATCTGGTTTAAAGATAAAGAACCATCAGAAGTGAGAGCAGGGAGGGGCTTTGAAGTTCCATATCAACCGTGAGCACCTGAACATAAGAACATAAGAAGAGCCATGCTGGATCAGACCAAGGGTCCATCTAGTGCAGCACACAATTCTGTTCACACAATGGCCAACCGGCTGCCCATGGGATCCATAGATTTCATAGATCATAGAGTTGGAAGGAGCCTACAAGGCTATCGAGTCCAACCCCCTGCTCAGTGCAGGAAACTAGAGGAGGGGTCTCCCATCCAAGTAACAACCAGGCTTGACCCTGCTTAGCTTTCCACGCTCAGACAAGCTGAGCCAGCATAAGCCACAAGCATAACCCACAAGTAGGACACAAGTGCAACAGGACCGTCCCACCCATGTTCCCCAGCAACTGGTGTACATGGGCATATTGCCTCCAATACTAGATCCTGTGCCTCGTTTGCTGACAGTCCCAAGTTCAATTCCCAGCAACTACCCTTTAAAAGTGTGACAGCTAGCAGTGACCTCAGCTCCAGAGGGCCACTGCCAGACACAGGCAGAGCAGATACAGCTGAGACACTGTCATCCACGCCCTGGTCGCCTCCAAATCAGCCAATTGCCATGCGGTGTGTGCACGGGGCGGCTGGAAGCTTGCTTCCATGAGTACAAAATATAGCTGCTGGTAGGGATGCCGGTGAAATCAGCAATCGATTCAAATGAGTTCAGATTTCGATGAATCTGACCCGCAGATTCTACAGTGGACCATTCCCCCCCCCCCTGAGTCATGTGGATTCTGCGGACTTGCGGACCAGTTTTTCACTTTGGGAGGGAATCTGCACTGATAGCATTAGTGCTAATGCACATTAACTAACAAATGCACATTGCTATATTATTTGCACAAGTGCGCATCAGTGCTAAATAATGTGAATGAGCGCAAGTAGAATGAAATACTTGTACAAAAACTCCGGTTCTGTCAATGAGCAGACGATGGAATGGAACAGTGTTCTCCAGCCTTGGGTCCCCAGATGTTTTCGGCTTACAACTCCCAGCTACACTGGCTGGGGCATGCTGGGAGTTGCAGGCTGAAAACATCTGGGGACCCAAGGCTGGAGAACACTGGAATGGAAGATGCCTGACAATCCACAAGACAGATGAAACAGATTTAACAAAATCCATACATCCCTAGGCCTGCTGGGTTTGTAACTGGGACTGTCTGCGGGGAAAACATATCATGCCAGATCTTAAAACAACGGCACTGGCTGCTGATCTATTTCTGGACACAATCCAAAGTGGCCTAGATGGCTTGAGATCTCTGGGTACCTTAAGGCTCTCCTTTGCCCAAGCTCCCCTATTTTAATTATGCAATTGGATTTTATTGTAATCATGAACTGCCCTGGGATAGTTCTTTAAGGACACAATCCTATTGGGAAGCCCGTAACCCTCCGAACTTGGAGGATTATGGGCATCCTATGCAGGGCAGGAGGAGCAGGTGGGGAGCGAAGGTTACCTCCATGCTCACCCCACCCTGCAAAGCAGCTAGATGGACAGTTTTGGTGCTTCAGAGTGGGAGGGAAGGAGGCTGAGGCACCGCCAGCAGGGCCGGTGCTACCATTAGGCCAACTAGGCAGCTGCCTAGGGCGCAGGGCTAAAGGGGGCGCCAGAAGCATAGGGCTGGAGGGAGGGAGGGCTCAAGTGGGAAGGGGGGCGCACTAAATATCTGATCTTGCCTAGGGCACCAAACTGCCTTGCACTGGCCCTGACCACCAGGATACCTTGCATCTTGGCAGTGCCTGTCTCCTCCCTGCCACTGGAATGCACCCTAAACCCGTTCTCCAATGTTGCTTTTGCGACCTCAGAGAAGTAGCCGGCGTGGTTCTTTCAGTGTTGGCTGCAGCGGGGGAGAGGGCGATCCAAGCGTAGAGTCCCAGCTCCTACGTCAGAGGCGCTGAGACTCTGAAAAATCCTATGGCCCTCTAGATGCTGTCTTGGGGCTATAGGATTGCTCTGTAAGTAGAACTGTACAGAAATACTCTCAGCTGAGAGAGGGGTGCGTGTAATGACATGTGCCTGTTAACTACTGAGAGGAGAGAGATGCCGTTTGGATTTTCCACTTAAGATTCCAAAAAGTATTTGGTTGGTTAATCATGTATCTCCAGTATCTTTTCTGGTTTAACTATGGATCTAAAAGTGTGTTGCACAATCCTATCCATATACACTCGGAAATAACTCCCATTGTGTTCAGTTTCATTCAGTTCTACTAAGTATAAGTATGCCTTTAGTGCCATTTTCTGGTAGAAAGGCAGGGTACTAATCAAATAAACAAACAAATAGATAATGATATGATGACGACGACGACGACAAATGCTCTTCAATTGTCCTCCTATTTTGCATATTCAAGTATATCTAAGAGTGGGCCTTCATTGGGCCTCCTTCTGGATTCTTCAGTCTCCTACTGAAATCCCTTGCCCTCTGCATTGAATTCTGAGTTGGCATCCCTACCTGGACTATGGCTTAGGGTGGCCAGGTGTCCTACTTTACAAAGGATAGTCCTCTGTTTGCAGGGGGCTCTGGTCCAGGTCAGGTTTAAAGATAAAGAGCCATCAGAAACCATAAGAAGGGAGACCAGGAGCCTTGAAGACTGAGTCGGCACACAGGTCACCTGGCCACAGTCTTCCCCACTATGGTGAGATGTCTTGTATTTCTATTTAAATTATGGTAATTATTTCCAAATGTGCATACATTAGCATATGCAATTTTTGTGCAACCGTGTGTCCTATTTTGTCCTCTTTTTGGGAAATGCATGTTCTCTTTCCCCCCACAATGTGTAACTGGCCACCCTATAGTAAAGGGACTGGAAACAAGGCTCTGTGAGGAGAGACTGAAAGAACTGGGCATGTTTAGCCTTCAGAAGAAGAGACTGAGGCCGAGGGGAGATATGATCAGCACTCTTCAAGTACATGAAAGGTTGTCACACAGAGGAAGGCCAGGACCTCTTCTCGAACATCCCAGATTGCAAGACACGGAATAATGGGCTCAGGTTACAGGAACCCAGATTCCACCTAAATATCAGGAAAATTTCCTGACTGTTAGAGCAATATGCCAATGGAACCAACTATCTAGGGAGGTGGTGGGCTCTCCCGCTCTGGAGGCATTCAAGGTGCAGCTGGACAGCCATCTGTCAGAGATGCTTTGACTTGGATTCCTGCATTGAGCAGGGGGTTGGACTCGATGACCTTATAGGCCCCTTCCAACTCTACTTTTCTATGATTCTATGTTTCTATGAAATATACGTATTAGAATATGCACACCCTTTTGGTGCATCTATTTGCAGTCACACAGAAGAAAATGCTAGTCTGGAACTGTGGTGAAGAGGCTGAGCAGCAGCTGAGATGGGCAAATAATTTTTTGCTCGGGGGTCAACCCCAGGCTGCTCCTTCCCCTTTACTCCTGGCCTGCCTCCCCTTGCAGCTGCCTGCATCCCTTGCATGTGTTGCCTGACACACACACACACACACACACACACACACCTTGTGGGGATCGGGTAGGTGCCTTTGCTGGCTCTCCCTAGGCTGAACAGTTGGGAGGCAGAAGCCGCACCCTCTCTCTCTCTCTCTCTCTCTCTCTCTCTCTCTCTCTCTCCCCAATTCTCCATACACACAGGAGTTGGCAGAAGACACTCAGCTGTGCTGGATGCATGTGGTGCCAAGAAGGCTGGATGCGTCTGAGAGTGCTGGGCCCTGCTGCTGCTGCTGCTACTGCCTGGGGGATCTCAGGCTGCACTTTACAATGGATTAGGCAACAGAGAAAAAGGTCAAGGGAGGGGCTGGCACTAGTGCAGGCGGAAAAGGCTGTTAATCACATTCCAGCTGGAGCCACGTAACACGCCAGGGAGAGCTACAGGCTCTCCTTAAGGCTTTAGGGGATTGTTCTCCCGAGTGTTCCTTCCTTCTATGTGACAAGGCAAAGAGGACTAATCTTTCTGTCTCCCTATGTCAATGTCTACTGATGTCCCTCACAAATGTGGTGAATGTTGACTTTCACCTGTGAATGCTGACATTTTTTTATTTAATTTATTTATTATATTTATACCCCACCTTTTTTCCTGCAAGAAAGCTTACATAATCTTCCTCCTCCTCTCCATTTTATCCTCACAACAACCCTGTGAGGTACGTTAGGCTGAGAATCAGTGACTGGCCCAAAGTCACCCAGTGAGTTTCATGGCTGAGCGGGGACTAGAACCCGGATCTCCCGAGTCCCAGTCCAACACTCTCACCACTACGCCACACTGGCTCTCATTCCCAGAGTATAGGAGACTGCCTTCTCCATTATGGGCCTGCCCTGGTTTTAAGATCATCGAGGGAGGCCCTTCTCTCTGTCCTGCTGTCTAAGTTGGGATTTGTCTTGGATGGGTAGACTGGATGAGTAATTTGTTATTAATTCATCAATATACATTTGAAGCTCAAAGAATTCAGGCTTTAAAAATGGCAAGATCTTGGCAATAAATTCATATAACAGTATAAACATCCCAAAGTAGAGGAATGGAGGAATTAATTTACCCTTATCTTTTAAGTATTATGAAACATGCAGACTTGTCAATTTCACACCCCCACTTGCTTGGAGTGCCAAAGTGGGGGATGAAATTGACAAGTTCTGAATATGGCTCTGCTGGGCTAAAGGAAGCAGTGTGTGTGGAGAGAGTGGAAGGGACAAGGATATTTACAAGAGGGGAGTATGCCTCTGTAAGGCTACATAGCAGACAGGCAGACTTGTGATTGTGCGCATTTGTGGTAGATCTCCAATAAAAAAATATTTTTGAAAAATTATGACACCATTTGTGTAAATGTCAAGATCCCCCCCCCCCCAAAAGTGGGCAAATTACAATTTGTCCAAATGGTGGAGTCCGAAAAAAATGCACATTTTTTTCCAGGAGGAATCGGGGGGGGGGGATCTGATACAGTCTGCTGCTGCTTACTGAAATGGAAATGCTGCAGAATCCCATTGGGCTTAAATGGAATGGAATTCCCAGCATTGTACATCCCTATTTAAAAAAGGAGTGCATTGTAACTGCTTCTAGTAAGGGTCTAATAAGTAAGATTGATCTGTTGCTAAGGGCACAATCCTATCGACTGTGCCCTCGATGATAGGAAGTCCCTCAACTCGCTTCCAGTCATCCAATGCAGAGCGGGACAAGCAGCAGAGGCAATCTTCACCTCCCCGTCCGTCCTCCTGCCCTGCGTATTTCTGTAGATAGGCTTTTTAGTGCATCTAGTGGGGGGGGCATCAGAGGGGGAGGGATGGAGGCTGGCAGAGGCTCAGGATAGCTCATATTCTGGCCTCTCCAGTCTCCTCCCCTCCCTGTCCACTGGAACGCCCCCTTTCCCCTCTCTCTGAGGTTGATTTTCTGAGGTCAATGTTACTAGTCATGATGGCTATATGCTAGCCAATATGTAAGCCAGGCCTGTGGCTTACGCTGGCTCAGCTTGTCTGAGCGTGGAAAGCTAAGCAGGGTCAAGCCTGGTTGTTACTTGGATGGGAGACCCCTCCTCTAGTTTCCTGCTGCATTGAGCAGGGGGTTGGACTCGATAGGCCTTGTAGGCTCCTTCCAACTCTATGATCTATGATCTACCTCCAGTATCAGAGGCAGTATGCCTATGTACACCAGTTGCTGGGGTACACGGCCAGGAGGGTGCTGTTGCACTCATGTCCTGCTTGTGGCTTTCCCATGGGGAGCTGGTTGGCCACTGTGTGAACAGAATGCTGGACTAGATGGACCCTTGGTTTGATCCAGCATGGCTCTTCTTATGTTCTTAAGTCCTACAACTTAATGGATCCATTAAGGGTGCTTCTGAGTCATCTGAAAGGGCGTGTATAAATCTCTGATGTTGAGATGGTTGTTAATTTGAGGACTGCAGCTAAACCTTCTATTGCCTGTGGCGGCAGGTGACTCCTATGTCAGTGGGGCTCCTTCTCCATTGCGGCTTTTATTCAGAGCTTTATAGGAGCTATCGTGCTCCATGGTGATGAATCTATTTTGGGGATGGAGTACAACGCCATGGATAGGTCCTATAAAGCTCAAACAAAAAGATGCAATGGATAAGATGCCCCACTGACATAGGAGTCACCGGCCTCCCCTATTGCATCATATGGGGAAAAGAGTATTGCCCCTCCATTGCTCGATTGGTTTCCCCCCCCCCCTGATATGGAACATTGCTATTATGATGAAAATGACTTACTATATAAGAGCAAGGGAGAATCAAATGTTTGAGAACAGATTTATGAAAAAAAAGGAGCATGTTTATTACCTTTTGGAATGATAAATTCCAGGATAGAATTAATCCAGATTTGTTACTTTCATTATTCTGAATTTATCTTGATGTATTTGCAGGAACAGTTATTATTTATTTTTGTATATGTCTTGTGATTTATTTTGTATATTTCTTATCATATATATATATATATATATATATATATAGTAATACCTTGGATTGCAAGTAACTTGGTTTGAGAGTGTTTTGCAAGACAAGCAAATTTTTAAATATTTATTTAAATTTTTTTGACTTGATATACAAGCGACGTCTTGCAATACAAGTACTGTAGTACGGCTTAAATTAAAAATCTCTGTACAAATTTTTTTGGGGGAATTTCGTTTTGATATAAGAGTGTTTTGGATTACAAGCACGTTTCCGGAACGAATTATGCTCTCAATCCAAGGCATGACTGTATATATATATATATATATATATATTTAAGAAGGGGGTGAGGGGAAGCCCTTTTGTGCTTCCAGCAGTGCAGGGTTCCTGACTGACAAGCTTACACTCTGGGAGCCCTTCCTAGAATGATGATGATGTGATGATGGGACTTTGCGTGGTCACACTGGCATGGCAGGAATGCCTGCTGGAACGGAAGGCTCTATGAGGCCGCTGCCTGATCAGCTGCACACCATCTATTGGGCTGTGGGGAACAGATCACTGGGGAGGGGGCGGAGATTCAAACTAGAGGAGAGCAATGCATGGCACTCAGGCTATATTCAGCCCCTGCTGCCCCCGCTGCCCCCAGAATCTTTTTTTAAAAATATTTTTTTAAAAGAAAAAAATAGCCCTACAGAACTCACCGGAGGTCAAATTTAGCTTGTTTGCTAGCTTGCAAGTACTAAACTTGAGCCTTTTGGTGCTCCATAGCAGCTATAGGTACCTTCTTTCTAAAAAAAAAATTAAAATTAAAATTAAAAAATGATACATTTGTTTTTTGAGTTGACTGCAGCTCATGGGCTCCTCCACCCCTGGAAATGGCTCCCAGACCTCCTGAAGTGCCCTCCCCACTTTAAACTCACTGGCTCCCAGTGATCCCTGCAGGTAGGGAAACAACAGCGTTCTTGATCAGGATTGGGTGTGTGCATGTGTGAAGTTTAAAGCCTCTCCTTCCAAATGATCCTGCTCTTGAATGTTTGCCCCCTGAGCCAGGGAAATCTTACATGGGCAGAACTGGGCAGATCAGATGGAATGCTTGTGTGTGCATGTGTATAGATGGGTGTCCATGACTGTGCATGTGTCTTGTCCCCACCCACCGCTGCCCCACTCACCATGAGTTCTACCCACTCGTGCAGCTCCCAAAGGGTTCTAAAGAGGCCTATAAGAACCCTCCGCACCCTAAAAAGTTTGCTCACCCCTGATTTAAGATTTCTCAAATGACCTTGAAGAGACACCATCCTTTAGTGATTCAGGGTATCCAGTATCAGAGGCAGTATTCCAATATCAGAGGCAGTATGCCTAAGTACCCCAGTTGCTGGGGAACATGGGCAGGAGGGTGCTGTTGCACTCATGTCCTGCTTGTGGGATCCCGTGGGCAGCTGGCTGGCCACTGTGTGAACAGAATGCTGGACTAGATGGATCCTTGGTCTGATCCAGCAGGGCTCTTCTTAAGTTCTTATGTTCTTAAGGCTGCAATCCTACACATGCTTAGGCAGAAAAAGGCCTACAATTCCCAGCATGCCCCCAGCCAGCCACTTGTGCGTGTGTGCCTGTGTGCGTGCTGCTGTTCAAAAAGGGGTGAAAAATATCAACATTATTCCCACTCAGGGTGTCCAGATCTTTTGATGCACCTAAAGTAGCTCTTCCAGATCCTGGTTTTATACATACTCTAAGATTCCTCAGGTTGCGGGAGAGGCAAAGTAAAAGTTTGAATGCATTTTCTTGCGTTCCTTTAAAAAAAGAAAAGAAGGGTAATCACTGGCCCTCCCCGCCGCAGCTTACATTCGTTCATAAATGAAATGAGCCTTTTAGCTGAAATAAGAATCACCACTTTTATTTGGGCTGAAGAGCCAATTCCGTTTTCTTTACAAAAGGATAAAATATATATATTTCAGTACAAAACACACACACACCATGAAATAAACCCACCCATCTATGATCATCCTCCTTGTTCCGGAAGCTGTTGTGATTTGACAGGTTCCTTCTGGAGTATAATAGATTTCCAAAATTCTAATATTTGCATATACCGTAATCCCTCTACAAAATATGAGGTCCCTTTGTTATCATGGCTGTCTTGTTACAGGCTGACAACTATGGGCCCTGCTGAGGAGATAGCACGGTCAGCAACTTAGCAAACAGAGGGGCAAGGAAAGTAGCATCCTGCAGGAGGGATTTGGCCTGAGGGTCGCCAGTGGCCGCCCATTTCTCTAGGCTGTTAAAGAGCACAAAATATCACTCTGGTTTGTTTTTTTTAATTCTTGAAAGGAAAACAAAATGGGTAGAGCAATCCTTTGGGTCACTTACAGTGGGGGTTAGGAGGAGATCCGCTGGCAGAGACACTGCTGCATCCAGAGCCCCTCCAGTTCACTCCGTAGGGATGTATGAGAAATTCATTTCAGCTTATTTTTGATCATGATTTTACCCAGTTCACACCTTCTGGACTGAACACAGACTCGGTCGAAGTGCATACATTTCCGAGCTTGCAATCTGATTTGCAGACCCAAAAAATTGCTTTTGACAGCATGCGTACACTTGAAAAATGCACACAAGTACACACTTTAATCCATTGGAGAAGAATGCGTATATTTCAACAGATGTGCACAATTGATGCGTACATTCGGAAAAATACGCATAGAAATACGCATGGGTTTTTGTGCAAAAAGTGGGGGGAACGAAAGCTTGCAATGTGATGAGTTAGAATGAGCTTTGAGATGGAATTTAGAGAACTTTGGTGACCTCGAGTTCTGCTGATCCACACATCCCTGGTTCACTGCCGCCAGAGTGGGAGATGGGGTGGCAGATTTCTCTCCATCCCTCCCATTGTAGGAAGGGGGGTTGCCTATATCAGCCCCAGCACTAGCGTAGAGTACTGCCAGTTCTGTGGGCATGCCAGGAAATGACCGGGTCACAACTACAGAGGGATGAATCTGCCAACTTCGGTTTCTCATTTTTCCAATCTCAAGTTTGGTCCGTCCCAAACATTGAGATATATTTTTTTAAAGTTTGCATGAAAATTCATAAGCAATTTTGTTCACATTTCTCATTTTTGTCTTTTTGTATGCATTTTTGCCTAATATACACAGTTTTTGCAAGCAATTTTCCTAATATGATGCATTTCTGAACATTACTTTCCTCTAATAGAAGCACTATGGAACAGATTTTTTATTTTTTTTTAGAACTCCACTGCAAAATTCGGAGAAGTGTGGATTTTGAGGGATGATTGAGTTTGGGTTCACATAGTGGGTTGAAAGTGCGAAATTGGGTAAATTTGCATTAAAATGTAAACTGAATGGATTTCCTCTGTATCTAGTCACAACATGCCCTGTTCCCCCTTACCCTGCTCTGATGGAGCTTTCCACCTGGGTACCAGGGGACACAGGTGGTACACCAGGTAATATCAGTGTCATCCCTCCTTATGCTGCTTCCAAAGACCTTTTCAGCCAGCCTCCGGGTAAGTGTAGGATTGCTCCTTACGTTGCATAGCCTTGGCAATTCTTATTGCTTGTACTGCTGCTGCTGTAGCCAATAGGGCAATAATCTCCTATGAAGCCAACTCTCAATGGGGACACACAAACTGCATTAAAATATATATGATTGCTTGGTGAAACTATGGACTGGAGCTCCTCCCCCCAAAAAGGGAAGGGAGAGGAATAAGTTAAATAAATAGTAGCTAATAAATAACCATGGAGCAAAGGCACCACAAAACAAAAAGAGAGAAATTCAACTTCATACACACACACACACGCACACGCACACATGATCCCCACAATACTAAAACTTCCAACAAAATAAGTTAAGGTCAGTGAATGAAAACCACAGGTCATTTTTACGCGCATTTCACATTTGATATGAAATGAAAAGAGAATAACTTAGAATCCAGATAAATAATAAATAAGGGAGCATAAGACATGGCTTTCCTTGGACAGCTGCATTCTAAAACACAGGTCATGAAGGTAGCATGATAGAGAGAAACCCACCCTGCCAGCCCCTTTTTGTGGTTTTGCAGGTTCCTTTACAAATCGCAGTCTGAAAGTGTTTCAAGCAGGGGCATGCAAAACCTCGGTGAGAAACGTCCCTTCCTTTACAAAATCTCAGATTGTGCCTAAAGAGGAATCACTTCATTTGCTTTGAATTTCACTTTAAGCACAAAAAAAAAAAAAAAAAAAAAAGCTGCAGTCAACCGACGGGGACATTTAGCTAGAATTTTTATCAAAACTCTTTTGGTGTCTCTCAGAATTTCTCAGGCATTTCAGCTGTGGAGGAAAATCCATGCACGGTATTCTCAAACTTTGCAGTCGGTGGAATTTCACTGGTGACTTTAGTTCCGGGACCACCCCGGAGTTCTAAAGTAGCTACCTGGAACAGTGCTTGCAGAAGTCACCCTCAGTCAGATACAGCACTCTGTAATGTACTCAGTCATAGATAACTTTGGTAACACACAAACAAAACAAAACAAGAAAACAACAACCAGTATTCACATTTAGTGATGGAACTAAGAACAGGTATTGCTGGGGAGAATCCAGGTAATATAAATGAAATTAAGGACAGTGGCAGGGGAGACGGGTGACTCCCATTTCGGTGGGGGGCCTAATCCATTGCAGATTTTATTTGGAGCTTTATAGGAGCTATCCAGGGTGCTGAACGCCACCCCTAAAATAGGTTCACCACCATGGTGCACCATGGATAGTTCCTATGAAACTCCAAATAAAAGCTGCAATGGATTAGGATCCTCACTGAAATAGGAGTCATCACCAGCCTCCACTGGACATTGGCCAAGGTGCCAAGTGCTTAGAGTTAGCAGTCAGGATTCCTTATCTGTTCTCTGGACTAGCTGTTCTTGGTAAAGCTGTCGCACAAATGACCTCTCAAAAGTCTCCACCCTCTCTGTCAGCAGAAAAATTCACCAAATTTCTCCAGTGGGAGGAGAAATTCTCCAACAGTTTCTCAGAGGTGGGGCTCACCACTGACAGTAACACAGCTTCTTCCCCCACCCCCATGTTGTTTTTATTTTGCTGCTGCTGCTGCTACAGCAGCTGTGTTGGCAACTTGACCACCATTCTGCATCCTTCACAACGCTCCAGACCTAGCATTCTTTCAGGGCAATGGGGGGAGGGGAGGGGAGAATATTGGATGATGAAATTCTTCAAAGTGGCATCCTTTGGGGGGGGGAGTTTAAGGGAAAGAAAAACTCAGAAAACTGTCTTCTGAGAAATTTCAGCTCTGCTCTACTTCTTGGGCTCCCGTTTTGTGCTCTCTCAGCAAGAAGTCAAACAGATGTTGTTCCTCTAATTTCTAATGCTAAAACAGGATTCCACTTGAGCTTCAAGATAAGCTCAGCCTCAATTTGTAACCTTCCCCTGGCTTGCACCCAGTTTAAATTAAAATAAACATAAAACTTGTTATCACTGATAATGACACATGGAATTTCATTGGACGAACATTAGAAATGGCATTTTTAAACTGCAGGACTAAAACAAATGGAAATCATATTTGGAATTGGAGGTGGAAATGTTAGCAATTATTCACATTCTGAATAATGCTGGTAGCCAACCCTACAAATGGGGTTGGGCCTTGGAACCTGAATCCTCCATGGATCGTGCATTATCCAGGATATATAACAAAATACATGATCACATGTTGGCTGACTGGAGAGAAGAGGTCCCCTGAACATGTATTGAGTAGCCTTGGTTGACTGGACATATAGAAATCTGGATTCAAATTTAGCTCTATTTTGGGAGGGAATGACTAGTTTGGATCTTGCAAGGAGGACAAGGTGGCGCAGCTGACACATAGCATGTTGATAAAAATGGGTGTTCCCCCTTCCCCAGCTTTTGTATAAGCCCTGTACAACTCTTCCTATCAAAGCCTTCCACCAGATTTTCATGGGACTGTGTTCAATACATGAGTGTGGAAGCATTCAACATTCAGTTTAGGGCAAAATGTGAATCTAAGGATGATGACAGAGATCATATTTAAAGAGATGTCATAGCAGGTTCTTTTCCTGTGATGTGACTTCAGTTTGTGTGATATACATAAGATTGTATAAAGCTGGATCAGCTGTACGGATGGGCAGATCTGTCAATTTCAGTTTCTCTCACTGTCTTGTTTTTTCCAATCTTAAGTCTATTCTGTCCCATATCCGCATGAGTTTACAAACTTTTTTTTAAGTCCCCAAGAAAACCCATATGCATTTCCATGTGCATTTCTCCCAATGTATGCATTTTTGTATGCCATTTTGCATAACATTGTTTGCAAGACATTTTCCTTAATATTTTGTCTACACTATTTTAGTTAAAATATACATTTCTGTGTACCCTTTCTTCTAATACATGCATTTTTGTATGCTTTTTAAAATTGGAGAACAACATTGCAAGTGAGGGTACCAAAGGGATAACTGTTTCGGTTTGGGAAGTGCAAATTAGGTAGTTTCCCATTAAAATGCAAACTGAACAAATTTCTCCCCTATTCTTTGTCAGCTGACAGCCTTGCCTGTCTCCCTGTGCATCAGCTAGGCCCCCCAACTTTTCTTTTTAAAGCACCACTTGTATTTACATCCATTTATATATTAATCTTTTCACCTCATTTTCTTAAAAGGAAACAAACATTTTTAAACCAGTTGCAAAACTGCTTTGGAACTGGATGGGGAGGTGTCTTTGTGACATCACAGGCAGTAGCCAATCAGTGCTATCCACTGCCAGCTTTTGCTGCAAACCTGCAGAGCAATTTTTTTTTAGTTTGACCCTGGAGAGGAAAATATATGTTTGTACTGAATGCACTGAGGGCATTTCCATACCATTCCCCTTGCTCTACAAATATTATGCCTGTCTTCATCCTAAATGACAAAGTGAGAATGTGATGGTCTTTAGGAATGGGGACCAGTCTAAAAGTCCATAAATCAGAACCACTAAAACACATTTGGACTCACGGGGTTGGATTTTTTTTTCCTCCCAAAGGCCTTCCCATAGAACTATTCTGATTCTTATCTTCCTATAGCTTTGGAGCAGGGAAAATTCCTCCTTTCACTGTGTTAATACTACAGATGTCACAGCATCTCTACAAAACATCATATTCCTCTTTATTATCCATGAGCATTTTATTTTCTCAGGTTATTCACTAAATATCGCATTGAGTTGCGCCCCAACCACATGGTGAGGATAGGAGTCATAGGTCATATCTATGGGGATGTCATACCTGGGCACTGTGGTTGAGAAATGAGAGGTGTGCCCATGAGCACTGCCTAAGCTAACAGATGGGTAGTGGGCCATGAAGCTGTAAGACTTCTCCAGGTCTGGAGACCCATCTTGCTTTAGGGAAAAATTTCCACTGATGCTCAGAGGAGGTGTCAAGGGACCCTCATATGGTGGAGATGTGCAGTCTTGGTGGTGGTTGCCAAAGGAAGGATCCACCAGGCTTTTGAATGTGGGAGGCTTTAGGTGTACGAGGTGTGTCTCCATGTTTCCATATGGTGGACTGGGCAGCCCCGGGGACTGGTAGGAAAAACTGTGGCCAGGCACAGCAGAATCAGAAACAGGGGCTTTCTCTTCATGTTTCTCCAAGAACAGGGATTGAGGTCCCAGCTGCAAACAACCAGCAACCAGGTTGCTGGTTGGTTGGGACAAGCCTTTACACAACATCTCTATGAAACCTTTCCCTTCCGGAGTCTGTCCACTCTCCAGCACCTCGGACAAAGCCCATATATAGTTCCTGGCTAGCCTCAGTGTCTCGATTTTGGACAACTTCTGTGTCTTAGAGTAGCAGGGCATCACCCGCCTAAGGTTATCCAGAGCATCGTTGAGCCCATGCATTCGTGTTCTCTCTCGAGCATTAGCCTTTACTCGGCGGGCCCTGAACCGCTCCAGCCTTGCCTTGGTCATCTTCTTCTTCTTTGGGCCCCTTCTCTTTGGCTTCCCACCATCTTCTTCCTCTTCCTCTTCCTCGATGCTGTCATGCTCTTCGTTAAGGCTGGCGAGTATCCCATAGGAGGCTTGTCTGCTATCTTCATCCTTCATCTCATCTTGGGAGCTCAGGGCATCATCTATCCATGGTTGAGAAGACATGAGCTCAGCCATCTCCTTGGACTTGGCATAGAGTTTGGCCATCCCTTTACCCTGCAAAAACAATCACCACAAATCCATGTAAATTCAGTGGTCTGGAAGATCCTTTTAAATGTAGGGCTATAACAGACAACACTCTTGTTTGTTATTACAAACAACACTCTGTGCTATTCTCTGTTCAGCATATTATATAATCCGGCCCTGCAGAACCTGGGGATAAATCTGGCCCTCCAGGTGTTCCTCTTTCTCCTGACCACTAATCTCTTGGTGGTTTCACATCTTTTGGGCAGATATTTTCCCCATTGTAAAAGATTGAAATGCCTCTCCTAAGGCTTAGGTACTGGCAGTGAGAGCTTCAAGATAAAATATTCTGGCATTTTGGGGATTAATCGGGCCCCACCCTTTTGCCTTTGGTTCCACCCCTTTTGCCTTTGGCCCTGCCCACCACTGGAATGCAGCCCCAGTGGGGAGCTTTTCCGAAATGGAATTTGACCCTTGGGCTGAAAGAGGTTCAACCTCCCCTGTCTTATACGTTTTTGTTTTATTTTGAAGCAATTAAGCTCTCATAACGTTCTATATAGGTAGACCTGCACAACTTGCAACGTACAATCCAAATGTAGCTAACCAGCTCTGTATTGTGGCCCATCAGGTGCTTGATAAGTCCACCCTTTCATGTTTTTTGCATCTCCAGGCAGGCGCAGCAAATGCAGAAGGTTTACAAACCACTGGTGGGATATTATACATATATTTGGCTTCGTGGTCACAAATTGTGCTGGTTTGACACAGATGACCAAAATCTTTCTTAGAGATGAGAGAAGTTCAGATCCATCATCATCATCATCATCATCATCACATCATCTTTTATCAGGACCTCCTCGACTCTCACTTACACATCATAGGGGTTGTAAAATGTTTGTGTTTGGCGAGGGTTTTCAGAAATCCTCATTGGGTCTGTCCAAAATAGCATTGTTACAACCTATTGTGATCAAATACAAGGAGTATTTAAACTGTTAACTGGCCGGTAATGATAGCGAGAATGGAAAGTACACAGTTCCTAATAACAGACCTAGCCACTAACTAGAGTATAATGCAAAAAAGGATTGCTAAAGAAGAATAATTTTATGGAGATATGGAATCAATTACTAGATTATGTATTAATAAAGGGGAAGGGTAACATGCCTTGTCAGGATATGTTATATTTTTGGAATTTAGACTTTATTTGATCAAGAGGATAGAAGTATATTAATTGGTCCCTTGGAGGGTGGGGGGGAGCACTTTATGATTTATTGTATGTTGATTATGTTATATTTGTGTGATAATTTTGTATTTTGCTAAATATATTTTCTGTGTTATAATTTGTTTTGGAAAATAAATAAAATATTAAAAAAAAAATTAAAATATACATGAATTTAAAACAGTGAGAAAACAAACAACCAAACAAAAATTAACAATAAAATACCATAACCCAAGAAAGCAACTAAATGGGGAGCGCTATCCAATGTGGGTGCCCATAACCCTCCGAACTCAGAGGATTATGGGCATCCTATTGAGGGCGGGAGGAGCACAGAGGCAAGGATTGCCTCCGCACTTCCCTCATCCTCCGACCTCCAAAACACTTAGACCCGGCTGATTTCAGTCATCTAACTGTTTTACACTGGCTCACAAGGCAAGGAGCCAGAGGCACCGCCAGGATTCCTCAGTAGGACGGTGGTGTCTCACTCCTCCCTTCCCCACCCCCCTCCCCGCTCTCCCCGTGCCGGCTCCGAAGTTGATCTTCCATCTTTGGAGCCACAGGGCGGCTGCGAGGGTGGAGGGAGGGTTCTCCCAAGTCGGGAGTCCCAGCTCTGACCTCGGAACACTTTTCGAAGGTTGGAGCTGGAACCCCGACCTATCCTATGGCCATCTAGACAGCATCTAGCAGTCATAGGATTGTGCCCTAAGAAGCTCATCATATTCCATTAAATGCCTGGGAGTAGAGGCAAGTCTTAACCTGGCACCAAAAAGATGACAATGTTGCCACCAGGTAGACCTCACTGGGGAAAGGAAGTTTAACAGCTATAGCCTCTGTAACCTGAGTTTCATGGAAGCAAAAAGGAGAGAGACACACCAGTCCATTAACACCAAGTCCTGGCCATTATCTGAGTTGTCATTGAATTATGCCTGAAAGAAAAGTGGAAGTGAGATTCGGGGCGGCGGCTGGGGCAGCATGAAGCAGCCTTGCTCCAGCACAATATGTGTGGGGGAACTCAAAGTCTTTCAAAGAATTTCACTAGATGAAATCTCAGGGTTTGGGTGGAACTGCACCTGCACCTATGTTTCCACCAAATTGTGCCTGAAACAAAACCAGAGGGAAATGAGGAGGGTCTTCCTCTGGCAAACCATCTGTAGGAACTTTGAGAGAAAGTTAAAAGGAATTCTAGAGGAACAGATAAATTTGAATTCACCATGATTAACTTAAATTCCATCACTTTTCATGCAAACACAGCCTTGCTGGACCAGGACAAGCTTCACCTAGCCCTGTGTTCTGTCTCCAACAGTGATCAGCCAGAAAGCTCACAAGTAAAGCATAAAGATGCCACCCTTCCTCTCTTGTTTGAATGTTGAGAGGCAGAAGAACTTCACTTTGGAAATGCAAATTCAAATGTTTGCATTATATATATCAACAAGTGGGACCTGCAACAAAATGTTGCAGTGTAGAGTTCTCCTGTTCAGGGTGCTAGCCAGCCATACCCCTTTCCAAGATACTCCATTCCATTACCTCCTTGTCCCTGGTTTTCTGCATTACCCCTCAAAACAGTCAGCATTCCATGGCCACTGAGCATGTTCGGTCCTCATTGGATTGTTCTGTGACCATGCTGGCACTTCCCTCTTCTGCATGGATGGTGCAGTTTTGGCTCCATAAGGATCCACTGTCAGAGCATGAGTTTTTGATTAATATATAAGATTTGGAGTGGGCAAAACTGGGGCATTTTGGTGAACTTTGAACATTTGTTAAGGTTCCTTTCAGCTCTATTTTAATCTTCACGCGGGCATACTGTTAAAATCTGTAACTGGGCAACTTCTTGGTTCATAACCAGGATCTCATTCCAGTCTCTCTCTGGAGACAAAGGTCCTGGTTAGAAATTTCTGTACGCACACACCTCAATGTCCTGCCTGCCCTTTCATAACCTGAGCTCCTTTCCTGGTAGCCTCATTTACCTCTGGTGAATAATGAATGCTACAGCAACCCCCCAGAAAAACAGCCCAGGTTTCATGATAATCAAGTGCTTGTCAGCTTGACTTACTCATTTAATAAAGCTTAATGTGTAAGCAGCTTTGTTGAAAATGTGCCATCCAACTAATCGGTCCACTGGCTGTCGCCTCATCCAATGTAGCAAATCCTACTTTTAATATGTCTGATGGGCCCCTTGTATAATGGATTGGAGTGATAATTGTTGTGCAAATCGGCAGCGTATCCTATAGGCTCCGAGCCGACGCTAATTATGTCTTAGTAAGTAATTAGAAGGTTAACAGATCTAGTCTTACCCTGAAACACATGTGGGGCCAGATACTTGCATGCACCCGATCTGTGACAGTTGGATGCTCGACTCCTCGAGAGCCAGTGTGGTGTACTGGGGAGACTGTCAGACTAGGAATGGGGAGATGCCAGGTCAAATCCACACCCGGCCATGAAGCTCACTGGATGATCTTCAGCCAGGCACAAACCCTCGCAGAAGGGAGCTCCGCTGACCCGTGTGTTTCTGCTCATTTCCGGGGCTATTTTTAGAAGCACGAAAGCCCTGTCACGCAAGCAGTCGCTCCCGCGAGCGCAACGGAAGTAGCAAAGGTGGAGCAGCCCTATTGGGTACTGCCCAATGGTTTTTTCTTTTAAACTCTCCAATTCATGTCTGTCTTTTTTTTTTTTTTTTTTAAGCAGCATTTTCCCAACCATCAAGCAGCAGACAAGTGTTTGAAAAAAACATCAGGGTGCAGCGAGTGGTGGTCTGCATGCAACTAACCCTATCAACATGGCTTCAGTTCTCCCCTCTCATTATATCTTACCCTTCTAGGGTTTACACACCACTCAGGGTGGCTAACAGCAATTTAAATCACAAAATTCCAAAAGAGAAAAACAACAGCAGTATAGGTAAAAGCAGACAGATGCAGCAGATAAACCAGAGACATCAGATAAAACGTATCCATCAGGTAAGACAAACACATGCCTAAATAAGAAGGTTGCCTCTACTATAGTTGGGACATGCAGAAGGACCTCTCCATCAGGTCTTAGGGCAGTGCATGGGCAGGGATGTCGAAGAGTCCTTGGTTTCGAGTCACGAGTCGAGTCACGAGTCTTTGGACCCGAGTCTTGAGTCCGAGTCCTTGGTCCAAAATGGTGACTCACGAGTCACGAGTCATGAGTCACTCCCAAAGCTGACTCCACAAGTCCCTATTAAAATCAATGGGGGGTTTTCCCAACAAAATAAGGCTATTTCAGATGTGTGGCTTATAAATTCTAGGCACAAGTGTGCCTTTTTATTTCAAAACTCTGCAACTGGTTTTGGCAAGAACAGACCAGGCAGACAAACCCAAAATCACCAGACAGGCAGAGGAGGCAGGGAACCCCAAAACAGGCAGGCAGAGGCATTTGTCTTGGCCAATTCAAACTGTGGAACTGGTTAAGAAGAGACCAGGCAGGCAAAGGAGGCTGGGAACCCCAAAAAAGGCAGGCAGAGGCAGCCAAACCCAAAATGTCTGAAAGCTTGCATTTTAGGAAAATGATTTTAAAAAATAAACTTGCTGTACTTCCTAAAACCTATCCATGTTGCATTTGAGGAACACAATTTTGGAACACGAGTCCTTGGTCTCGAGTCCCTGAGTCGAGTCTCGAGTCCCATTAAAAATATTGGGACTCGAGTCTGACTCGAGTCAGTGGGGGGACTCAGTCCGACTCACGGGTCGAGTCCTGGAGTCCGAATCCCCATCCCTGTGCATGGGCAGGTGAGTGTGGAAGGAGATGCTCCTTAGGGTATCCTAGAAGTAAGCCTGGGTCTCCAGCGTGGTGCACGTGGGCACTACTGTGCTCTTGGGCACCTCTCTTGGCACCCGCCAGTCTCCCTGCCCCTCCCAATTTTAATTTTATTTCTTAAGATCTTTTTATTTATTTTTTTAAAACTGGGAGGAAGGCCTGCTGCAAACGGAGGGGCTGCCCTCCAGCACCTTCTTTATTTGGGGTCAAAGGAGAGACTTCATGTTTTGGAGCTCACCCCCCCACCCCACCCCCACACAAACACAAACACACACACCTCTGCCTGATATTTAGGTTCCTGGACAAGTCACTTTTCTTTTATTCTCAACAGTTTGTCTTCTGGGAAATGGGTGTTTTGTGATCAACCATGCCCACCATAGCAGCCATTTTGTGAATGGGCAAGCCCTCCCCCATGACAGCCATTTTGTGAGAGCGTCGGCGACACGCGCCCCAAATTTCAAATGTGTCACTGTCCTAAAAAGCTTGGGGATGCCTGACCTAAGCCATTGTGCCCAGAAACAAATTGTTAACCAGTGCAGCCCTTGCAGGTCAGGCGTGATGTGACCCCATAAGTCCCACCAGCATTCTTGCTATAGCATTCTTGCAGATGTGTGCGGAGCTTGACTGAGGGGTGGAATTCTGGCGAACTTGCCGGGCTCAACCCCAAACTCCACTCACCCTACCATTTCCCTGGCTCAACTTGCATTCTCGTGAACTGAGCTGGGGAAGCTGATTTCCAGTTTCCGGTGCTACGTTGTTTACGTAGAAAATGGTGTAAGAGACGTTAAAAACGGCCGTGATTTGCATAATTTGCACAAATCGCAGGCGTTTTTAATGTCTTTAATGCTATATTCTACGTAAACAACATAGAGCCAGGGATCCAGAAGTCCGGCAAGCGCCTCAGCTGGTGCTCATGCTCGACTCGACTCAACTCGTGTGGCGGGAGCGCTCAGCTAGCGCGCCGCAAGTCGAGTGCCAGGCACCCCTTCTTCTTGCTACATTTTTAAAAAGTCTGTATTTTTAAAGCGTGAATTTTTGAAAGTGTGCATTTTTCGAATGCAAACATTTTCAGAGAACATGCACACCTGTCTGTGTTTGCATTTTGCCATGAAAAATGCATTAGGAAATTGCAGTTTCTGAAGACTCTTCAAAGGTTGCCACATACAGGGCACATTAAAATAATAAAATCTAGATGTAACTGAGGCAATTACCCATCTCTTTTCACCACCAGATCCCACCCCCATCTGCACTGTGCCACAGTATGGATTGCAGCAGGTGGGGGCAGTGAAACGCAGGGAGAAGCACTGCAGGCAGAAGGGGGAACCTTCAACACAGCAGGGCTGTCACCTTCACCTACAGGCCAAGCGCCTCCTCCAGCTCCATTCAGCTGTCTAGTCCTGGGATGTATAGAATTTTGCTTCAGTTCGCAAATCTCTTGGAAATGCCCCATTTGCAACCCTGAATACAAACACAAACAGGAGCGCATGTTCTCTGAAAATGTTTGCATTCGAAAAATGCACAGTTTAAAAATCCAGGTTTTTTTCTTTAAAAAAAGTCACACTTTAAAAATGCAGACTTTTAAAAAATGCACACTTAAAAAATTTCTCATTTTCATGCTTTAGTCAATGGAGGGGTGTGTGTGTGAACTTTTGAAAAATGTGCACTTTCCCCATTTGAATGAAACAGGCCCTCCCAGTGATGTTATGCAAAACCTTCTAATAATCTCTCTAATACTATCAATCTCTCTTTATTTCACTTTTCTTGAAGTTGCTGTCTCAGGAGGCTCTAAATCAATGCTGTTGAACCTCAGGCCCATGGGCCACATCCAGCCTGCCTGGGGGCCAAATCTGGCCCTCCGGTTTCCTCAGAAGGCCACACCCCTCTCCCTGGCTCCACCCCTTTCCCCCAACCGCCAATTGTTTGATGATTTCCCAGCTTTTGCACAGTCTTCCCCCCATCCAAAAAGGTTGAAATACCTCCCCTAAGGCATAGTTACTGGCAGTAAGAGCTTCAAGCTCAAATTGGCTGGTATTTTGGATATTTTGCCCCACCCCTTTTGCCTTTGTTCCCTCCCCCTTTGCCTCCAGCCACAACCCCACTGGAATTCGGACCTCGAGAGCTTCTATGAAATTGAATTTGGCCCTCAAGCTGAAAGAGGTTGTGCACACCTGCGTTACATCTACATCTCTGTCCCAGATTTCAGTTTACTCACAATGGGGTGGCAAATCTAATGATAACATGGGCTTCCCTTGGAGATTTTTAAAGGAAGTCTGGAAAGGCATCTGCTGGTGGTCTTTCCAGAAGAGGGGAAAATATCCTTGGGACAGATATGTATTGAAATAAATGACCTATGCCATTCTGACTAAGCTTAAGGAGTACTTTGATTTCCCCCTGCCAATGCCATAGCTTTGTGAAGTGATCTAATGATCCACTAGAACTGATGCAAACTTAAATTTCAAGCAAATTTTCCTAACTTGAGTTGAAGCAGGTGCACGAAAGAAGAGGAAGAACAATTGTTCTTTGGAGGAGCTGAAAGAGTGCCCTCCCCTTAGCTGCAAAAATAATCACCAACATGGAAAGGGGCCCCTCCTTTAAAGAATTGTTCAGGATTCTGTAAGAAAAGGCTATGGATGTGTCTCATTTTTGAGTGATCCCTGATTGACTAGGACTTCCCATGAATAGGAGGCATTGCCCTCCCTCTAAATGGCTTTGTTTACCCTTTGTGACATCAGCACATAGCCCAGCTAATTGTAGGGTAGTGACAGTATCACATCCAGGTATGTGGTCCCTGGTTGGCTGAGATCATTGAAGAGGAAGGAAACAGAGGAAAGAATGGTACTGAAGTGACTGTAGAATAGGCACCATTGGCTGTGAACTGTTGTGAGCAGCAACACAAAATACTGTCAGACTAAGGACTTGAAGCTGGGTTTTGTTTTGTTTTCTGCTACCTTCAAGGTAAGAGAGAGAGAGAGAGAGAGAGAGAACCATGAGAACATTCAGCTCAGCCCTAAATTGCTCCCCATCTTCACCAAGAACAGAGCAAGAAACAATATCCAGGAGCAAACTTGAATTACATTTGCCCCATGAGTTTTTTGAATTCTTTGCTCTGAGCAGCAGAGCCTCTCCCTGCCATGACTCATCAGAAACTGGTTTTCAATTTCCCTTGGTTTCAAAAATCATTTGCCACATAGTTTGAGGGGATGCTCTTTGAAGAACACAAAGCCCTCTTGGTCATGTAGACCTGTGATTCCTTGATCCCAGACAATGGATTTAACAGTTTACATAGAAAGCTGCCTTATACCAAGTACTGACCACTGATCCATCTACGCTGACTGGCAGTGGCTCTACAGGGTTTCGGGCAGTGGCCTTTCCCAGCCCTACCTGGAGATGTCGGGGATTGAACGTGGGACCTTCTGCATGCCAAGTACGTAGGTGCTCTACCACTGAGTGATGCTCTTCCCCATAATGGCATATAGATTTAAGTTGAGTGCTAAGAAGTACTGGCAACTTGAATTTGTAGCTTGACTTGACACCTGCTAATCTGAATTTGCTTGGTATATATATACAGCAATACCTTGGATTGAGAGCATAATTCGTTCCGGAACCGTGCTTGTAATCCAAAACACTCTTATATCAAAGCGAGTCACTGGCAGGCAGTGAGCAGGGCTGATTTTGGCCCGCTCTGCCCGCTCGAGGCAAGCGGTTACATCCCTACGACTACTTGTCTTGCAAGACCTTGCTTGTTTATCAAGTTAAAAAAAAATTAATTTTTTTTGCTTGTCTTGCAAAACGCTCTCAGACCAAGTTACTTGCAATCCAAGGTATTTATATATATATATATATATATATATATATATATAATCTTAGTTACACATATACCCATTCCAAGTTATGAATTCTGATTGATTTGTGGAGTCTATGGAGTGGGGCCCCAAGGTTTAAAAGAATGTAATTTAACAGGATGATGCTTAATGCTGTTTCCTCAAACTTCAACTAAACAAGACTAATGTTTCAAAAATTTTGAGTATCTTCCTCATGAGCTGAATTCGAAAAGCAACATCTCCAAAATGCTAAAAGCTGAAGTGATTTTTTTTCAAAGCTGTGTTTGTTTGTTTTTTAAAAAAATGCAAATTATTGCTAAATTTCAAATTTGTGCCTAATTTCATTTAATCTATATGGAAAATATAATTATGTTATAGTTGGTTGTATACATATTATTTTTCTTGAGACAATCCTGTTAGAAGGATCTGCTTTCTGATACCGACTGTAGTAAATTATTTTCAGGTACTTCTAGCCCTCCCCAGATTACCAAGACTATGTACCTAAAATTTTGTATTGGAAACTCTGGACCATTATGTACTTTCGTGAATCTTCATAGTTCGTTTGCTGCCAGCCTGCCAAAATGTTGCTGGTGAGAACCCCAGTTGCCAACACTATCCTGTACCCCACCAAGGTTGCATCTTGTAAGAAATGTCTTGATGGAGCAAGTCTATTTGGAAGAAAGAACTGTAAATACAAAGTACTCCCTCCCCTAAGATTTTCCTCTCTTTCTTCCCATTGCAATGGGCTTGAAGGGCTGGTGCATCTGATTAATATTCCAAGAGAATTACAAGTTGTCCATCAATGCACTCAGGGAAGTCTGGGGGGAAAGCACAGCCAGATGGGGCACAGCCAAAGGGCACAGAAAGAGACATATCACATTTTCCCATTTGAAACAGCTGTGGGCAACCAGATCTGTGGTTCTGGTCTACTACATTTCTTTTTCTTTTCAGAGTCAGAGTGGGAACCATCATTCTTTTTTCTTTCTTTTGTATTTTTGTTCCTACTTATTTCATTCCTTCTCTTCCCCCCTCCATTTCCTATCGGCCTCTGAAAAAATGAGACATCCCCACATTATAGAACAGCAATGGGACCTTGCTGCAGTTCTCCAAATGCTGAATATATGAAGCGACCTTATCAGATACCATTGATTGATACATCTCAGTGTTAACTAGTGAAGGGATGAGGAACCTGTGACCCTCCAGATGTTGTTGGACTACAACTCCCAGCATTCCTGACCATTGGCCTTGATGACTGGGGCTGTTGGACCATAGGTCACCCTACCCCCCCATGTCCTGGACTAATGGCAGGTCTCCAAGGTCTCTGGAAGAGCTCTTTTCCAGCCTTGCTATCCAAGATCCTTTTAGTGAGTGATACTGGGGATTGATCTAGGACCTTCCATATGAAAAACATGTGTTCTGTGACTGAACTATGGCCTCTCTCCAATGCTTGACGATTGACAAAATCAATTGGTCCAAGGAGCAGCAGGTAAACGTAAGTGGGTTACTGAGAAACACTTTCCTTAAGTCTAAGGATAAGAATGAATGAGGGAATGGAATCCTCTGTGTGCTGCCCAGGGAGCACACAGGGGATTTTTCCTCTAGGTGTTGTTGTTGTTGTTGTTGTTGTTTGGGTTGGGGGGAGGGGAGTTTTGTAAAAGAAGATAGCATTATATGCATCAATCAGTGCTGGGGAGCGCCTTCTTGCACTTGCAATGGGTGGAGCTATAACTGCATCAGTTTAGCTATGTAGCCTGCCATATGCCTTACTCTCAAGGTGGGTGACAACATTTCTTTCCCTCAAGTAACTTCAAAACAAGTTTTTTTTTTGGTGGGGGGGGGATCACTATTGTTCCCATTTTACAGATGAGCATCTGAGACAGTGATAGCAACTTTCCTGAAGCTCACCAAATGGGGCCATGAGTTGGGGGTATGAACCCAAGGCTGAAATCCAAGACTGTTCACTGGACCACGCTGCTCTGATCAGAAAAGAACAAACCAACCATACCTAAAGTCACCCTCCTTCCCATGGATTAAGTAATCCAGAATGCCACTCTATCAATACTATATGGGCAAGAAGTAATGCAAATTAGAAACTCCTGCTTTACTCCTGCATCACACATACAAGGTTGTGTCTTTTACCCTGCAATGATGCCCTTCCTTCTGTACTTACAGTAGCTCATTCAGAATTCCTCATTCCACCCACCAACATGCACTGGAACAGGCCATGAGGAAACTTGTCATTCTTAAAAGCACCCTTGGTTGGGAATTAAAGCCCAGACAACCAACCTACCCTGAATGAGCTCTGTCACGTTGGACTAGCTTGATCATCTGCATCATCTGACAACGCAGCAAGTAGTTCACCACACACTGATGTGTGGTAGAACATGTGGTTGAAATGATCACCTGTATCCATCCAGCCTTACTAGTCGGTGTAGATAAAAATGTGTTAAAGGGGCGGGGGGAGATAATCTGTACTAAGTGATTTTAATGATGCACCATGTGGACTGGAAGACAGCTCAAGCATAATCTAGGGGAGATACTCAGGACTGATTAATGTGGATTAATTACATTTTAATGAACTTTTAACCCTCTTTTGTACTCCCAATCAAAGTGGCTAATAAAGACAGATTGAAGTCTTTAATCACACACACACACACACACACACACACACACACTTTCAGTGCAGGTTTTGCATATGGAATGGGAACTCTAGATTAGAATGTGTCTGTGAGTTCAGAATCACAGGCAGTAGCTTGATCAAAATAAAACATCAGTCCCGAATATACCTTTCCAGTTAGAAGAAGTGTGACTTTTGGCAATGTTTTTAAGCCAGTTAAGTCAGGACACACACCCCGCCCTGCCCCACCCTCCGCCACATATACACATCAACTTACCGTGGTGAAAAGGCAGCCTTGCCCTTGACCACCTCACGCTTGATCCTTGGCTTCTTCAGTTGCTGTTGAACATTCTTCCTCGGTGGCAGGGCATTTCAGCACCAGGGACCGTGGTCAGCTCCCTTCTCTCCTTGTGTTGTACTATATATACGAACAGCCTTTCTCCGTAGTCCTGGATTTGTCTTTGATCCTTTCCAGTTCGCTCTTTTCTCTCCCTGCTCAGGCCGGCGTTGGGAAAACTGCACGCCCTCCAGGTCACTGTGGGTGATCCTCACTCATCCTCTCTCCTCTCCGTTATATCAGCGCCGATTGGAGGTCGCCTTCTTCTACCTTCTCTCCCGGACCTTTTCAGGACCACAAGTTCTCCGGGCAGTTCCTTTCTGCTTCTGGCGAACTCCTGCTACGCATCCCGACACTTTTGAAAGCGTTCTGGCATTGGGGATTTCTGCTTGGCTGAGCCGGCTCCAAGAGCTCCACCCACTAGGGGAGAAAGAAGGGGATGGGCTCAAGGCAGGAGCAAGCAGGGCTGCAGTGACGCCTCCTGCGCGAGGGGAAAGTTTCCTAGTCCGCTTGGTTTTTTCCCCCTAGTTTCCGGAACCGCAATAATCATTCTTGGTTTCTGAAATAAGGAGAGCTGGAGCTGTAGCTCTCCAGAAAGTTTCGCTATCTGATATAGAAGCTCCCGGCACCCATTCCTCTCTAGCACATGGGAGAGCTAGTAGCTGAGAGAGAGGGAGGGAGGGAGAACTGGCACATGCTCAGAGGCGCTTCTATACGCATGTTCTGGAATGAAACAGTAGTAGCATTCAAATCAGCTTCTGACGCTCAGCCCCTAAGCCTTGACGAATCGATAGGTGCTGGCAGCCAGGGGAGAGGGGCATAGCGGTAAAAGTACTCAAAAGGAATTTTAAAATTCTATTATGAGAGCCAGTGTGGTGTAGTGGTTAGAGAGTGAGAGATCTGAGTTCTAGTCGCCACTTGGCCATGAAGCTTACTGGGTGACTTTGGGCCAGTCACTGACTCTCAGCCTAACCTACCTCACAGGGTTGTTGTGAGGATAAAATGGAGAAGAGATCATGTAAGCTGCCTTGGGTTCCTTGAAGAGAAAAGGTGAGATATAAATGTAACAATAAATTAATTAAACAGTGCTCAGTTTCGAAACGAAGGGGCGCCACGGCCCCTCCTGTAAGCCCATGTCATTGTGCGGGGGCTTAGCTGTGGTTATTCAGTGGCGAGGGGAACACATGGTGCACAATCAAAAATGCCCACTTTACCACCATGTCATGTAGAACAAGGCCAAACCGGGCTGCTGAAAATAATGAACTGGAGCAGACAGACTAAGCCCCGGTGAGGCTTGCCTCAAATTAAGTCCTGCTGAGACAAACAAGGGCAAGAGTGCGATAGACAGCTCCGTGATGTATTGCCTAAGGATGAAGGATCAGATTAGTTTCTGTTTACTGATGGTTGGATGCCTAGAACAGCCCCTGCCGCCTCTCAGCTTGCTCAGCCACACCACCTTCCCTTCTGTCTGCTTCAAGTCCCTCCTCTAGGCCAGCATCTTCTGCAAACTCATTCATTCCCCATCTCTCTTGCACTTCCATAGACATTCAGGCACTCTCTCCAGACTCATTCCTTCTCCTTATTGATAATCTATGGCACACACACCTGTATAGATTGTAAGCACCATGGGCAGGGATTGTGCCACTTCTATGTTCTTTACAGCACCTATCATATTGCTGATATGAAATATATAGGTGATATTGTATGTATGCATGTAGGGATGTAAGGATCTTGTATAATATGCTCCATGTGTGCCTTGCAGATTGTCAGGGGGTCATCCGCTCTGTTGTTCACCCATTGATGTATGCAGATTTCTCCCCCTCCACTCCAGAAAAGTACACAAAAAAATCCATCAGAATTTACAAAACTTTCACTGGTGCATAAAATGTTGCATACTTTTTTTTAGGTCACCATGAAATCAATGTGAGCACACAGAACAAAGATTGCTACACTGCAGAGACTGAAGAGTTAGAGATTTGTAAAAAGTGAGGGAGGCCTTTTTAAAAAAATGGTTACACATTACCATATTGTTATATAACTTCCATAGTTTTGTATGATTAAAGTTGTGTACACTTATGGAAAGTTTAAAAAATGGTCCACAAGTCCATGAAATCTGCATGACTCCGAAGTGCCAATCCTCTGCAGATTCCATGGGATGAATTCTTACAAATCCAGTTTCATTTTGATGCATTGCAGATTTCTCTGACATCTCTATATGCATGCATGCATGCATGCATGTATTCCTATGTGTATTTGGAATTTCCTAGGGACTCTGACTATACTATGATATACTCATTGAAAATGATTAGCCTCTAGCCAGTTCTAATTTTTTAAAGTCTTGTTTATAAACATTGAGCTATTTCTGTACAGATTGGTCTAAATACACACACACACACACACACAAATGGAATTTGAGGAGACATGATCCCCCACAAAGAACAGGTTGCATTATGGTGAGAGCAAAAATTCCAGCTACCAACTTTAATTTGGGAGATAAGCCATAGCTCACCAACAGAGCGTATGCTTTGCAAATATATAACATCTTCTGCCTGAGGCCCCAGGGAGTTGCTTCAGAAATACCACAGCATGTTTTCCCCCCTCCCCAAAAAGTGCTATTAACATTTTGTGCAGCCTCAATATTGCCTTGGAAATAAGAATTACAGCTGTTGTTCCAATACATTACTTTAGAACAGGCGTAGGCAACCTGATGCCCTCCAGATGTTTTGGACTACAACTTCCATCACCCCTGATCACTGGGCATGTTGGCTGGGAATGATGGGGGTTCTAGTCCCAAACAGCTAGAGGGCACCAGGTTGCCTACCTACCTGCTGCTTTAGAATGTCAATAAGACAGTACAGAAAGCTGGAGAATGCCATTCTAAAACCAAACTGACATTTGGCTGAAGATTCATTTTACAAACACAGGAAATTAAAAGGCCATTCATAGCTTAACTTGCAAATGCTGGTCTACATAGCAGCTATCTACATCCATGGTCCTGAGTTTTGCCTAAAGTGGAATTTTTATGTTGAATGTGCAGGTTCCTGCTTGGGCAAACAAACAAACAAACAAACAAATAAAATCTGAAGAAATATGAGTGGAGAGGGAAGAATATTGGAAAGAAGAGAAAACTCAAGGAGCCTCAAGGAGATTCCTTCCTCTACACCTCTAAACCTGGAACCCACAGAAAGTGTTAATGCAGGCTGCCTGCTGGCCAAGTTCTGCTGTCATCATCTGCCTCTTGCCAACAATGGATGTAATTTGGGAATCCAGGGCTGGTAAAGATGGATGAGGCCAGAGTCTGCAGTCCCAGGGGGCAACTGTCAGTTGGAGCTAAGTGTTCCTTCTGTCAGGGAGGGGTGATGTGCGCTCCCTGCAGCTGCTCCCTCTCTGGCTGATGTATGGGGCCAGGTTGGTCTTTGAGTCTGATGTTCTTCCTGTGAGGCAAGGGGGGTGCCCTCGGTTCTCTGGCTGACGGCTGAGGCCAGGGTCTGCATTCCCAGGAAGCGTCAGTTGGAGCGGTGCCGGTGTGTGTTTACTGAATATCCAACCTGAGGAAAGGTTCTGTGGACTGTGGCACTCACAAGGTAGCTCTGGCTCACCATTCTGTAACTTTTGGGTTGTACTCACAAAGGTTGTATGATACTGTTAAACATTTGATTTCCCCCCCCCCCTTGAAATGAGCCAACTATTGGTCTGAACAAAACAAAACAAAAATCCTGATCTCAGATGATTATTTAAAAAACAAAACAAAACACTTTTTGACATCATATCTACTTCTCTCAGCAACCTACTTTGCTTACTGCATATCTGAGAACTCCAAGAGTGGAATGAGCCAAAGGTTGCAGATTTGGAGCATTCGTTCTCATGTGGTGTCGACGTGAGCAAAGTGAGACAGTGGGAGGCTTCCATTCACAAGGAGGGAAATGAGCCATGCAGCACTGGTGGTTGCTCACATATGTTGAGTTTCTATAATAGGAGGTTCTGGGGATCAGATCTGCCTGAGGTCATCTCCTCTGCCCTGGAAGGTATTTCCCATATGGGGAAGTTTGTTGTGGTTACTCAATGATCATATAAAAACATTCTGTACATGCTCAGAGGCTCTCTATCAGTTCTAAACCAGAGAGCTTCAGCTAGAACCTAGATTCCACCTAAACATCAGGAAAAATTTCCTGACTGTCAGAGCAATAAGACAATGGAACCAACTACCTAGGGAGGTGGTGAGCTCTCCCATTCTGGAGGCATTCAAGGTGCAGCTGGACAGCCATCTGTCGGGGATGCATTGACCTGGATTCCTGCATTGAGCAGGGGGTTGGACTCGATAGCCTGGTAGGCCCCTTCCAACTCTACTTTTCTATGATTCTATGATTCTATGATTCTATTGGGCGGTATAAAAATGTATTAAATAAATAATAAATAAATAAATAAACCCTGTGATGGGGGGGGGGGAGAAGACTCCCAGGGCTACATTCTGTTTTACTTTAAGATGTCCTCCTATATGTTAATGATCACACACCTAAAGGGATGCAAACATTTTCAAGTCCAGTTTTTAATGCAAGACAGGAACCTGCTCACATCAACCTACACAATCTAGGCCTGTAATCAGGATGGTATATACTCTAAGATAATTTTTTAAAGGTCAGCATCCTATGGCAAAGTATCCCAAAGGTGCCACTACAAAGATTTGAATTCTGCGACTTGCATATATTATGCAAATAAAGCAAGCATATTGCATAATGTAATTACATAATTTGTTGTCTGCCTGCTGATCATGAAGGAGCATAGAGCAGAGGGCAGTGAAGTCCCAGCCGCTAAATGCTAGAACTCTTGCCTAGCCATGCCTCCAGTGTCTTCACCAGACATCATCCTCACATTTTCTTCATAGCCATGAGGGCTAGAATCTTGCTTTTGAAAACAGCTTCATTACAGAAGCTACCGCTGAAAACAAAACCCTACATAGGCTAATCTTTCCTGTGAATGTTAGTAAGGCCAAACACACGACATTTTATTTATTTATTTATTATATTTATACCCCGGCTTTTTTCCTGCAAGGAACCCAAGGCAGCTTACATAATCCTCCTCCTCTTCATTTTATTCTCACAACAACCCTGTGAAGTAGGTGAGGCTGAGAGTCAGTGACTGGCCCAAAGTCACCCAGTGAGTTTCATGGCCAAGCAGGGACTAGAACCCAGATCTCCTGAGTCCCAGTCCAACACTCTCACCACTACGCCACACTGGCTCTCATGCTGAGATCACACTGTTGCTTATCCAGGCAGCCAATCAACTACTAAAACGATGGTGTGTGACATTGTATATTTTGATTTACTAAACATTACAGGGCAGAGAGGAAGAGATGTGGCCGGGTGACCAGCCAGATGGGCGATTAACAAATATAATAATAAATAAATAAATAAATGTGGGACTGCTGCTTTGCCCAGTGCATGTGCTATCCATAACATATAAAGGTCAGGGCTGGCCTGAGATTTTCACAATGCTGGATTTGATGGGTTGGATCCAGGCTCTTCCTTCCATGAGAGGAAGGGACCTTCTGTGAGAGGAAGGGCTCTGCTTGCAGAAGTCCCTCTACCTAGGTTTTGGTGATCCCCCCTCCCACACACACCACAGCTCACCCCATTCAGCAGGGTCTCCCGATTCTCTGTGTAGCATTTGGGGGCGGGGGCTGGAGGGGCTGCTGTGGGAAGGATGGGGCGGGAAATCCCACTTCCACCAGTGCAGTTGATTCAGCTTAAATCTGGATCCAACCTTGTATCCTAAATTCCATACTCCCCCCCCCCTCCCCAGCATGTGTGGAATTGCAGAATGCATTGCATACCAACCAGGGCGAACTGTCATGGTAAAGAGAAACAGAAAATGGCGCAAAGACAGCACATCACACCAAAGCGCTTGCATGGAGCACACAGCTTGAGATGACTCAGGTGAGTGAAAAACAAACCCCAGACTACGGTATGGCTGCAGACAGTCCTAGAGGCACTTAGGGAGCAAAGGGCATGGTCTGAAGGCACAGCAGCCACTTATGACTCAGCTGCCATGCTGAAGCTAAGCAGGTCTGGGTCTCTGGTTGGTGCTTGGAAGGGAGACCATCTGGGAATGGCATGGAGCCACCTTCTTGAGCTCCAATGACGGAAGAAAGGTGAGATGTAAATGTAATAAATAGGGCAGCGAGATTATTAACCAGAACTGGCCGACGAGAACATATTATGCCAGTGCTTTCTCATCTGCACTGGCTGCCAGTCTGTTTCCGGGCCCGATTCAAAGTGCTGGTGCTAACATTTAAAGCCCTAAACAGCTTGGGGCCAGGGTATCTGAAGGATCGTCTCCTCCCATATGTTCCTGCCTGGACACTAAGATCTGCATCAGCGGTCCTTCTCCAAGAGCCCCTGCCAAAGGAAGTGAGGCAGGTCGCTACCAGGAGGAGGGCCTTTTCTGCTGTGGGGCTGTGGCACCCTGGTTATGGAATGAGCTCCCCAAAGAGGTTTGCCTGGCGCCTACTTTGTATTCTTTCCGGCGCCAGGTGAAGACCTTTCTGTTCTCCCAGGCATTTTAATCATTTTAATCATCTTAATCATTTTAATCTTGTAATTGTTTTTAATTCCGTTATTGTAACTGCTGCTAGCTCTGCTGTTTGTTTTTAATCTGTGGTTTTAAATTTTATATTTATATTGTATTTTATGATTTTTAACTGTTGTAAACCGCCCAGAGAGCTTCGGCTATTGGGCGGTATAAAAATGTATTAAATAAAATAAATAAATAAATAAATAAATAAATAAATGCCCATTGAGCACAGCGAGGAGAGGACTTCTGAGACTGAGTCAGCACGCACAGGATTGCACTGCACCCGTTGGGACAAGATGAGGAATACGGACTGGTACGAAAGAGCAAGTTCTGTTTTTGTCCTGGGCTGAAAGTCTCTGTAACTGGCAGCAGAAAGGTGGGTAGCTAAGCTGGTGGGTTGTAATTGCCTTTAACCCCCCCCTCCTCTCTATTAGTCGCTTCAGTCAGATTCACCGAGCTCCCCCGCTGTGTGTAATTACTGGTTTCGGGCTCTTCACAGGATGCTTGTGCTTCTCCCACCACATGCCAACACCAGGCGCACGAGGTCGTCCTGCCGTCGCGCGCGGTCTTGCCCTGGCGAGTCTGGGATTACCAGCAGCAATAATTAATTCATTAGTCGATGGGTGGCTTATGTCCCATCTCCAGACTTGGGTGTGTGTGCGTGCGTGCGTGCGTGCATGTAGAGACAAGAGCAGATTGCACAGCCTATCAATCTGCCTGTTGCGGCACTCGCTTGCCCCGCTCCGCAGCAGATGGTTCCCAACAGGTTCGGATGGTGGGTTTTCATTTGGAAAAAAAAGACACACAAAAGCCAGAGGGAAATGGGCCAAGAAGAATGCTGGCAGTTGAGTGTGTGTGTGTGTGGTGCATGATCACAAATATTCCTGAGTGTTTTTATTTATGTTTTCCCCTCTCTGCCCTGTGCGTGCAACACACACTCCTCTGAAAGGAGCAAGCATCTGAGATGGCAGAATGAGCAACCTCTTGTACACTGGCCTCTTTGCAACCTGCCCCCCCCTCTGGACGAATGACCCCTCTGGTGAACTGAGCAGGGAGATGGCAGCCTATTGTTTCCCTTTCAGAGCAGAGTTTGAGGAGTCCACGTGCCACGGGCTGATCCCATTGTCCAGAGGCCTCACATCTGTCAGAGTGAAGGACTGGGGGAACGCCCTCCCCCTCCCCTCCAGGGAGCTCTCAGTCAAGATGGCCCCTTTCCTGTTCAGCTCTATGGCAGCCCCGGCGTGTTCCCGAGGGTTTTCCTGACGAGCTGATCAAGGGCCGCTTTATATGTGCAAAGCGGTCATGCTTTTCCTGGTCTGCGGCAGTTCGGGTGGTAGGCAGGGGTTGCAGCAAGTTCGAAAGCTAATGCACGGAGAGAGAAAACCCACCCCGCACAAAGAAAACCAGCCGGTCAGGTAAAAGACCAGGCTTAGCTTTGTTTCCTGATTTGCTGATTCTCATCAATTCTATGCCATGCTGGTTTTTGCAGTCCTTTGATATGATTGCACTGCTGGGGCTGCTCCAGATGTTGTTGCCATCTGGTTTTGTAGTAGTCACGGGAAATATCCCCACCCCAGGAGCATGCTGCATATAGTAGGGCTGGCCCAAGACATTTTGCTGCCTGAGGCAAAGGACAAGACGGTGCTTTCACCCCATTCCAAGTACCAACCACAGCCAACCAGACAGGCAGTTCAGTGTTGGCTTCAGGTTTTAGGGCCCTTGGACCCTCAATGGGCCCCCTCCCTCAGTGAGTCCGCCTTCTCATCACCACCCTTGTCCCCAGCTGCTGTTGGTCCTCATCCTCTTTCACATTATTTGCTTGCTTGACAAGCAGAGAGCCAGTGAGCATGTCAGTCGTGGCATCTACCGCTGCTTCTTTTCACCACCACCACCACCACCACCACCACCTGAGCCAGAGTAACAGGCAGGTGAACAAGGCAGGTTGCAATGGAGAAGAGGAGGAGCAAGTCCGGGGGCCTTTTGTCAGTGGACCCCTTCTGGTTTGTGTGGGCCCACGGCATGTGCCCAACCGTGCCTACCCTTGACACTGTGGCAGTTGAATCATGCTTCAACAGTGGTTCACCTGAGGGCAGCAGCTGAGGAGGAGCACACGCCTCTCTGCTCTGGGTTGGACTCGATAGCCCCATAGGCTCCTTCCAGCTCTATGATCTATGAATCTATGATGAACAGAACACTTCACTGCCACTCCCTGTCCCTGCACTTTGGCATCTGGTGCCTGAGGCGGCCACTTCACCCTGCCCAATGATAGGATCGGCCCTGCTACGGAGCATCCAGGGTCAGGTAGCACCAGAGGTTTCGGTCCCTAGGTCAGCAGCTGGACAGTCTGCATGGCTGATGAATGAGTGAGGCAGGGGTAGCGCACGAAGATGTCACTGGACTACAATTCCCACCAGCCCTAGCCAGCTTAGCCAAGGGTGAGGGATGATGGAAGTTGCAGCCCAATGACATCTGGAGGGGGTCTCACATTTCCCATCCCTGATATAAAATGTCCCCACTCCAGTCCGTAGATGTTATTCCTGCTGCTGCTCCAACTGCTGTTCATATATATTTTTTAAAGTCTACTGAGAGTCAGCCCTATAAGCTGGCCCTCCCCTGCCCTGGCTGCATCATTAAGCTGCAGCACTCACCTTATGATGACGGTTTTCCCCATCTATATCTAATGTCACGGGTGGTGGCTGGGTGGGGAAAGTGATCTGCTGCTGTGCACAGATGGACTTTGGAAATTCTCCACCTTGTTTGTGAGCAGAGAAACTGGGGCGGGGGGGGGGGATCATTTCACAAAAATTCTCCCAACAGTTTCCCAGTGGAGGAGCTCACCTTTCAGCCCTGGCAGTAGTAGCCAGTGGAGGCTTGTGGCTCCAATGTCAGTGGGGTGGTGTATCCACTCCGGGTTTTATGCTGAACTTTTAAGGAGCTATCCGTGGAGCTGAACCCTAACCCCCAAAATAGGTTCAGCACCATGAATAGCTCCTTTAACCTTCTGACTGAAACCCAGAGTGGATACACCACCCCACTGACATCGGAGCCACAAGCCTCCACTGGCAGTAGCACAGCTTCTTCTTCTTCTTCTTCTTCTTCTTCTTCTTCTTCTTCTTCTTCTTCTTCTTCTTCTTCTTCTTCTTCTTCTTCCTAAGTTTCAGTTTGTTTGCTGCCACTGCAAGTACATAGGAAGCTGCCAAATCAGACGCTTGGTCCATTTAGGCCAGTATTGCCAACGCTGACTGGCAGCCACAGCTCTCCAGCGTTTCAGGCAGGGTTTTTTCCAGCCCTACCTGGAAATTGAACCAGATACTTTCTGCATGTGCTCTGCCACTGCACACTCTAAGCAGCAGTAGCAGCAGCAGCAGCAGAACAAGAACAGCAGCAGCAGCAACAACAACAACAACAACAACAACTGTGTGTGTGTTGGCATCCTGATCATCCTCCACAATGCCCTGGACCTAGCATCATTCCAGTGCATTGTGTGTGTAGGGGAAAAGGTGGCTGCCATCCAAAAACCACTGGAGAATATGGGAGCGCATTCTTCAAAGAGGCTTTCTTTTCGGGGGTGGGGGCAGGGTGGGGGCAGCATGTTAAGAAAAAGATCTCAGGGCTTGAATCCAGACTTAGACTTGCTTGGAGTACACCCACTGAAATCCATGGGGTTTAAGTTAGTCATGGCCTTCTTGCCCCATTGACTTCAATGGGCCTACTTTAAGCATGACTAAGGGGTTAGATACAGAATCTTCATTCCACCAGGGGAAAAACACTGCTTGCAGGACTGGACTTCCACATTCTCTCCTCCCCTCTGTATCCCCTAACCTGCCCTGCATGCTCTCCAATCTCCTCTGGAGAGACCCCCGACCCTCTGGAGCAGATTTGGAGGGTGTGTGGGGGGGTGCAGGGGGGAGGAGAGGATGCAGAAATCCAGTTCCACAAGTGGTGTCCTTCCGATAGTGGGACGAGGATTCTGAATCCAACCCTAAATCTGGATCTAACCCAACACATTTTCTTGGGTGGGTGGGGGAGAATGTCTTCTCAGAAATTTCAGCTCAGGTCTGGGGAACGCAAAGCTATCTGGAGATGCCACATATATAATTGGCCCCAGATCACTGTTTCTCAGACCTTTGGAACATGGGCTCTCATTTCCCCACTTCCTCCTAGTACCAAATCTGTTTCATAGGTAAGCATGCAGATTCAAGAATGATTGCAAAGCAACTTATGGCCTCACGCAAGGAACTCTGCAGGGGTGTTGTTAGGCACTTACAAGATTCGGGCCCCAAACTTCCTATTAGCATCAATAGAAGCCACCACCACCCCCCAGCTTAATTGCCATGTGGAGGGGTGATTTTGAGGTTAACCCTTCCCTCCCCACTGCATAGCAGCTAAGCTTAGGGGGGTGGGAACACCCCCAGTTATTGGTATCAATGGACTCTGGGTCCATGGAGAATAGATTCGGAGCTCGGGCTGCATGGGCCCAGGCCTAGCAACACCTCTGGATCTATGGCAGTAGCCATTCCCAGCCTTGTGCCCTACAGATATGCTGCCATGCTGCTGGCTGGGAATTATGGGGGTTGCAGTCCAGCACATCTGCAGGGCACCAGGTTGGGGAAGGCTGATCTATAGGATGGGGTGCTAATCCCAACACTGGCATTAGAAGAGGAATAGAACAGGAGAGGAATGAGACCAACAGTGCCTGGTGCCTCCAATCTCAGTGGGGCAGTGTATCCACTCCGGGTTTCAGCCTGAACTTTAAAGGAGTTGTCCATGGTGCTGAATCTATTTTGGCCCTAGGGTTCAGCACCATGGCTAGCTCCCTCTGACATTGGAGCCAGCAGCCTCCACTGAATAAAACAGGAGATCTTGACACACACACACATGCACAGAAACAGGCACACAAACACCTCCTAGAGCCACACTCAAAGAACACTCATTAGAACAAAGCAGTAGCGATTCATGACCTGAGCTGGCTTCATTTCCCAGATCAAGATGGGAGGATGGGCCATTGGGGATCCAGTCATTGATCCAATGTCAATCCAGTGAGAAGATCCTCAGCCAGGTGGAGGTGGGGGGGGCATCCCTTCAACCCACCCAGGCTGCCGGGAGGAAGAAGGCTCTGCCTGCTTCAGGACTGTGAACCTCCCTGGAATGTTGTGCCCCCTCTTCAGGTACCTCATTTCCCCTGGGGGTGGGGGGGCTGCTGAAGAGTTTTCAAATGACTGCCTTAGCTTAGATAGACCATAGCGATAATTAAAAATGGTGCTCGTCAATCCTCGTTGCATGTATGCCAGTGCAAATACCGGTAAGTGCTACTGAGTCTAGAGGAATTTACTTTCATAAAAGGTTGCCTAGGAGTGCCACATTGGTCTGCTGCTCCAATCTTCCCCCCAAAAGAAGAAGAATGCTTTCAGCATGCTTTCTGTGGCAGAAAGCAGTAGGAGGACTATTGTGCCTCACTATGTGTTCTCAGCTGCCACTGCTAAATTCGGGAACCTTCCCTCTGCACCCTACCGCCCCTGCAATGAACAATACCACACCTTCCTTCAGTAGGTTTCTCAAAGTTCCTCATGAGATGAACTGCAATAGGAATGACCATGTTGGTCACTCAGACATGTGTCACCCACACCTCATCTCTACACATCAGCTTCCCTGCTGCCTGAGGCAGTTGCCTCACTCTGCCTAACGGTAGGGCCAGTCTTGCTGAGCTGGCCAAAGTTCCCCTTAGTTCTTGAAAGACTCTGCCCCTCCTTCTCCCTATTTGCCTTTTGTTCCTGGAATTCTTTACTAGAATGCAGTCATGATGCCATCTCTCTCTCTCTCTCTCTCTCTCTCTCTCTCTCTCTCTCTCCCCCCCCCTCTCAAACCCACTTCAGTATCCACCCCTTATGTGAAGCTTTTGGTTAACTGTTCAATACACACACACCCTCCTGTGGAAATGAAAAACCTAAGTATGTGTAACTGCTTTAGCCCATGTTCACTCCAATGGGACACGTCCCTACCAATTCCCTTCCACAAGTGGTCTACTGATTCCATTGTGCAAGTGGGGCCCACCATTTACACAAGGAAGATTTAGCACATTCTAGAAGAAGCCCCAAAAGAAGCAGAAATGAGTGTTTCTGCTCATTTCGGGTTGCCCCTGGAAGCCACCGCTTATAGAAGGGAATCTGTGGGACGCCGGAGTATCAGCAGGAGAGTAAGCGGCCCATTGGATGTTGCCCCTGGTTACTTTTTGTATCTGACTTGCTCCCCACCGTCATTCTATTGTTTCCCTCTCCAGTCAAATTTTGATTGGAAACTCCTTGGGGCAGGGACCTGCCTTTGTTGCTTATGTTACTCTGTAAAGTAGGAATGGGAGCCTGTGACCTTCCAGATGTTGCTGGACTGCAGCTCCCATCAGCCCCAGCCAGCATGGCCCATGGTCAGGGATGCTGGGAGTTTTTATACTCCAATAATAACTGGAGGGCCACACGTCCCCCACCCCCTGCTTTAAAGTGCCATGTGCATTGATGGCCCTAAGTTAGTCAATCCAACTTCCTTCTCATTCATTTCTTGTTTCTCCTCCATCCCCACTATCTGAATTTAGATGGTAAGATCTTCGGGGCATAGACTTGTCTGTTGCTTATGTTATTCTGCAAAGTGCTATGAACACTGATGGCACGATATACTATGTATTATTATTGTTGCTTTTGTTGTTATTGTTATAATTAATGTAATCATCATCATCATCATCATCATCATCATCATCATCATCATCATCATTTATACTTCTGCAAATCACAGTGCTCCCCTGAACACGCTGATATCTCCCTCTTGTTTCTCAGGTGCCCTGTTTTGGCTCCATTTCTGTTGGCACCCCACTCCCTGAATATGCTATTAGAGGGAATGATTATCTTCATAATCCATACGTGCAATCTAGTTCTGCTCACACAAATGATGTCTGATCTATAAAAGCATGTGACCTTGTCTGCAGTTGCAGATTTACATGTTGAGATACAATTATTCATTTGATTCCCCCCTTTTCTTTCTCTGCAAGCCTGCTGTGTTTTATTGGGAAATCTCCCATACTGGAGAGAAATCTCTTACACCGTGGCATAGCAGCAGTGAGAGTGTTGGACTGGGACTCTGGAGATCTGCGTTCTAGTCTCCACTTGGCCATGAAGCTCACTGGGTGACTTTGGGCCAGCCACTGACTGTCAGCCTAACCTACCTCGCAGGGTTGTTGTGAGGAATAAAAAGGGGAGGAGGATCATGTACGCCTCCTTGGGTTCCTTGGAGAAAAAAAAGGCAGGATATAAATGTAATAATAAATATATAAAAATAAATCCTCAGTTCTGCAAGACCCCTCTCTTTCCCTTCAGGCAGGTTTCCTCCATGCACAACTTTGTGCCAGTTTTGAATCTGTTCCAGAGCAGACTGCCTTCTTTCCCAGGCCACACTGGCATATACATGCCCTCAGCGCTGACTTTGTGACTCTGAGCCAGACAGCCCCGCTGGAGCCGGCAAGCAGCTCCCCTTTCAGCGCACATGCTCCCCTGATTGGATTCGCTGCTGCACATTGTATTCCTCTGGCACCTCCTCAGAAAGTCCAGGGACCCATCTGTCAGCCGACAGCACATCAACAGGCCTCGTGAACCTCCCCCCCCCCCCCGCCACTTCCTCCACCCATGTATCCCCTCAGGGACTTCCAGATGAGAATCTTGACACCATTCAGCCCACGTGAAATTCAAACCCGCCAATCAGGACCAGTTCTGGGCCTCTGTTCTTTCGGGGAGACAAAAAACACTTTCCGTTTGACAAAAGTTGAGTTAGTCGCAGTGATTATTCCCTTGTCCAGAAACAACAGAAGTGACAGGGGAGGAGGGGAGAGAAAAAGGACAGATGAAGGAGGCTGGGACCAGGGCGTCCCTAGGGAAGGGGCTGGTCCTGCTTTAGGGTTGGTGGGGGGGTACAGATGCTATCACTCCCACAGAGTCCTAGCCTTTGCCTGTAAAAGGGATGCTGCTGATTTGGGGTGGGGTGGGGTGGCAGCATAAATTGCTATGGCATGTCTGGTGCGGGAAAGGCAGAGCAAACAATAAAACAAAATGAAAAACACCAAATTCTTAAGCCTGAGCAACACAAAGAAAAATATTCATATTCACATTATTATTGTTATTGTTATTGTTATTAGATTCTGTCAATCTGTCAAGTTTTTGATTAGCAAGAACAATGATGCCCTCTGCCACCCCAGATGATTTTCCCAGCTCAGTGTATTGTTTTGAACTACCGGTATCCCATGCACACATGTTTATTTATTTATTATATTTATACCCCGCCTTTTTCCCTGCAAGGAACCCAAGGCGGCTCACATAATCCTCCTCCTCCTCTCCATCTTATCCTCACAACCCTGTGAGGTAGGTTAGGCTGAGAGTCAGTGACTGGCCCAAAGTCACCCAGTGAGCTTCATGGCCAAGTGGCGTGGGAACTAGAACCCGGATCTCACGGGCCCCAGTCCAACACTCTAACCACTATGCCACACTGTAGTATATAATACTACACACATATATAGATATGGATCAACACAGCTGCCTGCGTTTTTGGCCTCCCCTTGGGGGCCAGGCTATGGGGACCATCATGATTAGTGCCTGCATTTCCAAATATACCAGTGGACTCTGCCTCTGGACTTGCCTAAAGCCACTGAGCTCCGGTCTTGGATCCACTGACCCCTGACTTCTGATTCACCACAAAACTCACTGGGCTCCACCCACTAGGCACTATCCTCATAGCCTGAGGACTTTGCTCTTCAGCACATCCCAAAAAAATATAGTGTTTGTTTTTTTAAAAAATTATGAAAGTTGGGAATCTCAGCTCATGTGTGGGGAGTGGGACACGGTTTGGCAGAGATCAAGGTGAGTTTATGGAGTTGTCATGTCTAGAGTTAATGATGGTAGCTCAACCCAGGGAGCCAAGTCATCGCAGCCGGCAGGGAAATTGAAAAGCCACCACCAAAGTTCTCTTGCTGTTCATTTGATCTGCACTGCAGTAAACGCCTGTCCCAGCCCCAGATCTTTCTGAAATACAATTTATTCCAGGGCTTATGGGACATTGTGGGGCAATTTTACAGATGCTAAGTAAGCCTGGTTGCTGGCCAGCCTTCCCCAATTTGTCACCTTCCGGATGTGTTGGACTACAATTCCCATCATTCCCAAGCTGTGCTGTGTGGGAGTGATGGGAGATGTAGTCTAAAACAGTGTTCTCCAACCTTGGGTCCCCAGATGTCTGGGGACCCAAGGTTGGAGAACACTGGTCTAAAACACCTGGAGGGTACCAGATTGGAGAAGGCTGGTCTAGACACTGTCTGGGTGGGGGGGTCTCTGAACCCTTTAGTTCCCACATAAAAGCAACAAGGGAGTTCAATTTAATAATAAATAAGTGGCATGCCGCTGAAAATTCTGCCAGCCAGCAGTTGTGAGGCTCCCTGAGTCCCCAAAGGACGGGAGAGTGATGTAGTAGTTAAGAGCATGAACACTGAGTTGGGCAGCTTCAGATTCTAATAATCTCAGTGCAGTGATGAACTCTATGCATACTTAGGCAAGTCACTGTCCCTTAGCCTCAGTCTCTCTCTACCCCATCTATAATATGGGGCTAATAGTAGCAGTGATCTATCTTACAGGACTGCTGTAAGGATTATTGAATCAATATATGTGATGCACTTAGGGGGAAAAAACTCAGCATGTGTGTGAATAAACCTTCCTGTACACAAAGTCACAACTTAGTGTGCAATCCTATGCAAGTTTAGACAGAAAAAAAAGGCCTACAACTCCCAGCATAGCTGGCTAGGGCATACTGGAAGCTGTGGGCCTTTTTTCTGTCTAAAACTTTCATAGGATTGTGCCTTGTGTGTAATTTTAATATGGCAGCCTTTATACACCCCATATAATAGTTTCTTCTAACCTCGGTCACATTTAAAAGGTTCCTACTCTTTCTGTCAGCCAAACCCCTTATTCGTACAGTAAATCTACATGGTTGGTGTCACTTTTAAAAGGTTCCTACCTACCACAGGTATTTGAAAGGTTCCTACCTACCACAGGTGTTTTCGCTTTTTTAGCATTATCCACTTTATTACTCTAGTCCCTGCAATGTGGTTTAACTTTTTATGTACCACAATCATTTTAGTTGTGTTGGCATGTTTACTATGTTGGAGGATATGGAAAGGAGTCAGTCCTATACTGGTTAGGACGAAACAGAGTTTCCCCCCTTATGCACAGCCTGGTTATTGAAACTGGTTATCACCACGTGGGTTGCTAAACCCTGCTAAAAGGCTCTTAAAAGGAAATGGATTGTCCAAACAAGGTTTAAAACTAATAAAGACATTTATTGGTCTTACTTACAGTCCATTTATTCATATATGCAGGATGCATATAGGCAGATTAGAGTCTTTGGTGTTAAGAGTCCGCTTCATTGGAGGTCACTGGCTGAAAGCCAGCTCAGACCTTGTGTCCATCATGTTGGGGGGGGGGAGAGAGAGAGTGAGAGAGCGAGAGCGAGAGAGCGAGAGAGAGAGCTGGCCACAGAGAGGCCAGAAGTAGGGAGGAGGGGTTACAAAACATGCACCCTGGGGATTGTTCAATTAGCCCTTTCCTCCCACTCTAACTAGTGGTAACATTACCTCGTTGATTTAAGCATGCAATATTACAATTTCCATCATATTAGCCTTACATTGTTGATTGCTTTTATTGGAGTTTTATTTGTATCTTTATGTTATTATTATGGCTTAAATCTGATGTCATGCTAACAGACATCCACTCGCATGCCGGGACTCCCTCCCTCTCTCCTCCACCTTATAGGTCTCAGTGCCACCCAAAAATCTCCCAGCCCTCTGGAGCAGGTTCTGAGGGTGCACAGGAAGCTGTGGAGGGGGAATTGCCCCCTCCTGGTGATGGAACTGTTTCTGTCAGCAGGACAGAACTGCTGGATTCAACCCTATGTTTTGTACAAAGCCTAGAGAAATTTATTTCTGTGATGTTTAAGGAATACAACGAATAACTAAATGCACCCATCTGTGTGTGTTTGTGCAGCACTGCGGAAAACCCCTGAGCTGTGAAGCATCGATTCTCCACACAGTTGGTGTTACTCCCCTTTAAAAAAGTTTCTGCCCCATGTGCTAGCTAGCCAGGGGTGGGCAACTTGTGGTCCTCCGGATGTTTCGGCCTACAACTCCCACAATCGCTCACCGTTGGCTGTGCTCGCTAGGGCTGATGGGAGTTGTAGGCTCAAACATCTGGAAGACCTCAAGTTGCCCGCCCTGGGCTAGCCCATCTGCATGTGGCACTTGCACACCAGTGTCCTATCATGGCTCAGAATTGCCAGCTAACCAGGAAAAAAAAAATGGCCTGGACGACTACTGCCCCTTTTAACAGCAGCATGGTGTGCAGAAATCAGCAGGTGAAGCTTGTCGCCGGGACCGAGAGGGGAAATTAGCCTCTGCTATTGTCTGCAGATCAAACAGCCGTTAAAGGTGCAATGTGCAAGGGCCAGCAAGTAGAAGGAGACCCCCTGCTTGTTATCACCCAGGTGGCGCATAGTGTGTCATGTCTAAATTGTCCTTGAGGCACCAGATTCTGCATAAATACATCCATTTTGTCATGAGCCCGTTGAGTCGTCACGTTACCCCAATTGTTCCTGGGAGACTGTTCCAGAATATTAATATCTTTCATCATTAAAACTGGGGGCAGCGGGGGGGGGGGGAAGGATCAGTAACCTAAATTTGTTACTGTCTAATTTGTACCCATTAGTTCCCAGCCACTTCCACAGCCTTCTTAAAAACGACAACAACCCTCCTCCTTTTTTCGGCGGCTTGCAGCTTCGCCCTTCCTTCTAGTGCTCCCACAAGCCACCCCCTCGCACTGCTGTATTGTCCGGTGTGTTGCCGCATGGGATGCAGCTGTGAGCTCTGGCACCTCTATCTATCAGGAGGGGACCCCTCTGGACACTGCCTTTTGTCATGTAGAACAGGCCACAAACATCCCTGCCTTTCCCCCCATGCGGCCCTACGATCACTCAACTTGACAAGCACGGGCCAAGGCTGGCCAGGCCAGCACACTCACTGGCCAAGGCGGGCCGGCATGATGCAAGGGTAACCGTCACCATGCTCTCTGAGCATCTCACACCTGATTCCCCCCCCTTTAATTGTATTTTCCCCACCTCCCACCCAGTGTCATGCTAATCAGACCCCATTTGCCGCAGCTGCCTGGATTCAATTAGAACTGTCACATAATACTGGGTAATTCTATTTCCACGCAGAGTCTCAGTCAGACCCTCTCCTTCGCAGGGCCTGGGTTAAAGGGAAAACAAGCACCTGATGGAAATTTCCTTTCCCAATATTTGCTTGTGCAATTTTGTTCCATTTGGGACTGGACAGGGAATTGGATTAGCCACCGAGGTTACGGAAGGAGCACGGCAACCAGCCTGCATGAAAAGATTGCACCGGCCAGCCCAAGAACCTAGCGTGACAGACCTAATATATAGGGTGATCCAATGCAAAATAGAACGGTGGCTCTGTGTCCTTTGTAGTTGTGGAAGAGAGAAGATTTTCACACGTTCACCTTGACTGATCGATGGATTTTATTAACACATATATACCACCTTATCTGATAAAAAGCCATCAAGGTGCTATACAACAATTTTAAAAAAGAGAACCTTAAAACAATAAAAACAAGAAGGTTGCAGAGAGGAGGGAAAACACCCACAGCTTTTAAACAAAGAGGATCTCAGAACAGTGGAAAAGGAAGTATGCACACTCTATGTTCTCATGCCCAGCCTTCATTACCTTCATAGCCTCAGGGCCAGCAATGGTCAAGAGGAGACTGAGAGCCTTCAAGGGAAATGGGGTTAGATCTGTGTGGCATTTCTTTTTTGAGTGCCCATTATAGGATTACTTGATTGCTTCCCAAATAAGTTGAGGACAATGAGATGAGAGAGATGCAGGATTTGGGGTGAAATACAAGTATTGATTATCTAACCGGATCTGCAACAGAATGGGATCTGTTTGACTGTCATAAGAACATAAGATGAACCCTGCTCGATCAGACCAAAGGCCCATCTAGTCCAGCTTTCTGTTCACACAGTGGCCAACCAGATGCCCCAATGGGAAGCCTACAGGTAGCGCATGAGCACAACAGCATGCTCCCATTCATGTTCCCAACAACTGGTGGTCAGAGGCATCCTGCCTCTAATACTGGAGATAATATTTATTTATTTATTTATTATATCTGCTAATCGCCCATCTGGCCTGACTAGTAACCTATTATGACCTTATCCTTCATGAGTTTGTCCTATCTCCTTTTCACATCCAAGTTAGCAGCAAATGACATACTTGAATGACACGCTCTGTGAATAAGTACTTCCTTTTATCTGTCCTGAAACTTTTGGATGATCCTGAGTTGTAGCATTAAAAACATCTCCCTCCCTACTTTCTCCACACCATGCATACTTTTAGACACCTTTGTCATCTCCCCCCTTAATTGCCTTTTTCTCTCAGCTAAAGCACCTCAAAGTGTCAACTTCTGATAGGGTGGCCATGTGTCCTCATTTATAGAGGACAGTTCTCTATTTGAAGAGCTGCCAGTGTCATGGTCCCAGGTGTCATGCTGCTAGACCAGAGCTCTCCAACTTTGGGTCCCCAGATGTTCATAGATTTATAGATAGAGTTGGAAGGGGCCTACAAGGCCATCGAGTCCAACCCCCTGCTCAATGCAGGAAACTAGAGGAGGGGTCTCCCATCCAAGTAATAACCAGGCCTGACCCTGCTTAGCTTTCCACGCTCAGACAAGCTGAGCCAGCATGAGCCACAGGTCTGTATGACGCTGGCTCGGTATGCTAGGAGCTGTAGGCCAGCAACATCTGGGGACCCAAGGTTGGAGAGCCATGTGCTAGACCCATTCCAGTCTGGGTTTCAACCTGGTTATGGGACTGAATAAGTTGGTCACCCTGATGGATGACCTTTATTGAATGAAGGATAGTGGGAAGTGCAGTCCTGTTAATTCTACTCAATCTTTCAGTGGCTTTCGATACCATTGACCATGGTATCCTCCTGGATCGACTCTGTGGGTTGGGCATTGGAGGCACTGTGTTACAGTGGTTTTGGTCCTGCGGGGTTGATTTCAGAGAGTAAGATTGGGTGACTATTCCTTGGACCCTTGGCAATTGCGCTATGGGGTTCCACAGGGTACCATCTTGTCCCCAATGTTGTTTAACATCTATATGAAGCTGCTAGGAGCAGTCATTAGGGGATCTGAAGCCAAATGCCATCAGTATGCTGATGACACACAGCTCTATCTCCCTGTGACAACTCAATCAGGGGAGGCTATGCAAGTCCTGGACCAGTGCCTGAATTCAGTGCTGGGCTGGATGACGGCCAATAAACTGAGGCTGAATTCTGGCAAGACGGAAGCCCTGTGGGTGAGTGGTTCCCGAGCCCAGGAGATAGGCTCATTGCCTGTTCTGGATGGGGTTGCACTTCCTTTGAAAGATCAAGTTCGTAGTCTGGGGGTACTCCTAGATTCATCACTGTCGCTGGAGTCCCAAGTGACTATGGCAGCTTGGAGTACCTTTTACCATCTTGGATTGGTTCGCCAGCTACAGCCTCTCCAGGACAGGCATAGCTTGGCCACAGTGATACAGGAACTAGTAACCTCAAGACTGGATTACTGCAATGCACTCTGTGTGGGGCTGCCCTTAAGGCTGCTCTGGAAGCTGGAGCTAGTGCAGAATGCAGCAGCTTGGCTGTTGTCGGGAGCTACCCCTTTTCAGCATGCAACTCCTTTGCTGAAAGAACTGCACTACCGAGTCAGGTTTAAGGTTGAGATCTGGAAGATCTGTGTGTGGAATAACAGGCCTCTGCTAGCACACAGACAGGATTTTAAATCTCCCATGCACACACGCACTCTGCTGCTCACGCACTCACACACCAACAGGGTTATGGGCCCAGATTGGACCAGAACCAGAACCGGACCGGTACCAGTTTGGAACCAGGCGAAGGTCGGCGCCAGCTCCAGCAGCAGGACCTGTTTTCTAACACAGCTAAGCAGCAGCTTCGACTCCCGTGATTGCAGTGATTAATGGCAGAGGAGGAAGACATCAAAGATGAAATATCTCCTGGTCCTTCAACCAGTAAGGAGGGGGAAGAAAGGGGGAGATATCGGCTGGCTGACTTAGACAGCTTGAAGGCAAGTTTCAAGGCCGACAGCTTGGAGGGAAAAAGCGAAGCTGAGATTTCTGGAGGGGAGGAGGAAGAAAATCCCCCGGTCACAGAAATGGCTGTTGCACAATCCCTGAATCCACAAATCGTGGAAAAATTGTCTGGCTCGAACTATGTGCTGTGGAGTTTCCAGATGCAGCATTATTTAACCCATGCGGGACTTTGGACTGTAGTAACACAGGATCCAATTGCAGTGGGGGATCAGGCATACAATGAATGGAAGGAGCGAGACGATAAAGCTAAAGCAATTCTTTGTTTATCTGTTGAAAGCTCACAAGTGCCATTTATCCAGTTTCAAAACACTGCAAAAGAGATCTGGAATGTATTGCAGAACACATATCAAATGCAAACAGCGGGCAGCAGAATCTTGCTGGCACGAAAGCTGTACAAATTAAGCTTGCAGCCAGGTGGCTCTATGCCAGAGCATTTGAGTACGATCCGGGACTTGTTTAACAGACTGAGAAATCAAGGGATGACTATTGATCCATTGAACCAGGTTTCTATTCTGTTATCTAGTCTTGACTCATCATATGACACAATTGTCACATTGATAGAGGGGCAGCCAGATCAAAATCTGACAATGGAATATGTGTCAGGCAAACTTCTTTCTGAGTGGGAAAAGCGCCAAGGAAAGAAAAACAATTCTCGCCATAAATTTGCAGACAGCTCGGCTGATGTGATAAACAGCCAAGGGAGCAGCAACAAGCAGGGAGTTACCCAAGACACTGCTTTAAAAGTGAAAAAATGCTTTAATTGTGGATCTACAAATCATCTGAAAAAAGATTGTAAGGTCAAACAGAGAAAGAAACGAAATAAACCGGAAACTACAAGCACACCTGAAGAGGCAGTTAAAACGGGCAAAAGTTTGATTGCAAGGGTGGGGGTTTCTAATGGTTTTTGGGTTTTGGACTCTGGAGCTTCTCATCACATGACTAACTCCAGGAACGTATTTCAATCTCTGGAAGAAGATGGATGTCCAGGTCAGCATGTGGAATTAGCTGACGGGAAACGAATAGATGTTTCAGCAGCAGGAACAATTGGATTTGCTACTTTGGGTCAACAGAGAGCATTGTTTGTTCCAGAACTTGACACAAATCTGATAAGTATTTCCGAATTAGCTCAAAATGGCTATGAAATGTGTTTTTCAGACAGCAAATGTGTGATTTCACATGAAGGGACAGTCTGTGCAAAAGGTGATTTGCAGAATTCTCTGTATGTTATAAATCCATTTGTAACACATGATGAGAGTGTGAAGTATGCAAATTGTAAACCGCATGATAATTGTATACATTTATTCCACAAATGTTTTGCGCATGCTAATTACAGGAGCATCGAGAAGATGCCGGGTCTGTGTGAGGGCATGAAAATGAAACCTTGTTCTAATTATATGGAATGTGAAGTATGCAGTCAGGCAAAGTCGCACAGGACTAACATTCAGAAACGCAGTGATAGAGTGAGCACAAGAATATTTGAGCTGGTACACTCTGATGTTGCTGGGCCATTTGAAGAAAGCTATGGGGGAAATAGGTACTACATGACTCTCATTGATGACTTTTCTAGATTTGGATTTGTTTATCTTCTGAAGCATAAGTCTCAGGTATGAGAGAAATTTGAATCATTTGTGAAATGGGCTGGTAACAGATTCAAACAATACCCCATAGGTGAACTGCTCACAAATGGTGGGGGAGAGTACATGAGTACAAAATTTAAGAAATTCTTGGAAAGTGAGGGCATTGGGCACAAAGTCACAGCCCCAAACTCACCGTTTCAAAATGGCGTAGCTGAAAGACGCAACAGAACACTCCAGGAAATGATGAGGGCTCAATTAGCTGACTCAAAGGTGGGAAACCATTTCGGGGGGGATGCACTTTCAAATGCAAATTATCTGCTGAACAGATTACCTAACACCACAACTGGGAAAACTCCATATGAAATGTTTCATGGGAGGAAACCAAAGATAGCACACATACGAATTTTTGGGTGCAAATGTTTTGTTCATATACAGGCTCAAAACAGAACAAAGCTGTCACCCAGAAGCTTTGAATGTTTTCTGCTGGGGTATGATGGACAAACAAAAGGTTACAGGTTATGGTCACCACAACACAGAATGGTAATTCTAAGCAGAGATGTGATTTTTCACAAGCAAACACATGATGAGAAACAGCTGGTGGAATTGCCAATGCATTCAATGGCTGAAACACAGCAGGAAGTTTCTGAAACAGAACAAACCACTGGGCAGATATCTGGGGAACAGGAGGGAGGTGAACAATCTCTAAGGCGTTCAACCCGAGAACGTAAAACACCTGTTAGATATCAGGATGAATTCCAAAGTGGGCAAAACTGTTGTACATAAAGCTCTCAAAATAGCTTTAGAACCTCAAAGTTTTGAGGAATCCAAGGCATGGAACCAAAGGTGAGAAATGATTGGTTTGAAGCCATGCAGGATGAAATTAATGCAATGCATGTCAACAAAACATGGAGTCTGGTATCTTTACCTGTAGGGCAAAAGGCCATCAACTGTAAATCGGTGTACAAGGTGAAAACAAATCACCAGGGGCAGGTGGAAAGGTACAGGGCAAGACTCGTAGCAAGAGGGTTTGCACAAAAACATGGGATAGATTTTGATTCTGTGTTTGCACCAACAACAAGGTATGCAACTGTAAGACTGTTGTTGAAATTGGCAGCACAAAGAAAAATGATGGCATTTCATTTTGATGTAAAAACTGCGTTCCTATATGGTGATTTACAAGAGGAAATCTACATGATGCAACCAAAAGGTTTTGTAGAAAATCCCAGTCCTGTATGTTGTTTGCACAAATCCATATATGGGCTGAAGCAAGCATCCAGGTGCTGGAACCAAAAATTAGACAGAGTTTTGATTAGTTTGGGATTCAAACAAAGCAAGGCTGATCACTGTCTGTACACATGTCACACAGAATTGGGACATTGGGTGTATTTGTTAATCTTTGTTGATGATATATTGCTGATAACAGAATCAGTAAGTCAAAAAGACAAAATTGCAAAAGAATTGCAAGCACACTTTGAACTGAAAGATCTAGGTTTGGTACAACACTATCTTGGCATGCAATTATCCCAGGATGAGGAAGGTTCTTTCTTGATTGAACAAAGTGGGAAAATTCAGAAATTGCTGGAGATTCATGGATTGGAGAATTGTAACCCAGTTACCACTCCAATGACTCTTGAATATCAAAAAACACACACACAGATAACACTGAATTTGAAGATATTGGGAAATATCAAAGTGTTATTGGAAGCCTGCTATATTTGGCAAATGTGAGTAGGCCAGACATCAGCAATGCTGTGAAAATACTTAGCAGGAAAACGCAAAATCCTTCTATGTATGATTGGCTAGCTGTGAAACGTGTGTTAAGATATTTAAAAGGTTCCATGAATTGCAAACTGAAATTGTCATCACACACAGAGGGAGGTTTTTGTGTGTACACTGATGCTGATTGGGGGTCTGCAACAGATAGGAAATCCACAAGTGGAACTGTGATCTTGTATGACAAAAGTTTAATTGACTGGTATACACGAAAACAATCTTGTGTGGCTGTATCTAGTGCAGAGTCTGAATTCATCAGTTTATCTCAAGCATGCAATGAGATTGAATGGTTCAAACAACTGTTTACTGATTTGCAAATATCAGTAGACAAGGCTGTTACAATTTTTGAAGACAACCAGGCTTGCATAAGCATGGGTCAAAATGAAAAATGTAGGCCAAGAACCAAGCACATTGATGTTTGTTATTCTCATGTAAAGGACTGTGTGCAGAAAGGGTGGGTCACACTCAAATACTGTGCAACAGGGGACATGGTGGCAGATCTTTTCACAAAACCATTGCCTGTAGTAAGACACAGGAAGCTAATGACGGCGCTAGGCCTCATTGAGCAAATGTGCAGCTTGTGTGGGGGATGTTGTGATATGTATCACACTGGTACTTGTATACAAAGCCTGAAACAACTTGGGACCAGGTTACCTGAGAGAGTGTCTCCTCCCATACCAACCTGCCCAGTCACTGAGGTCATCAGATGCCATGCTCCTGGTGGTTCCTCATGGACCTTTGGCCCTATTGGAGCCCACCAGGAGAAGGGGCTTCAGTGTGGCGGCTCCATTTCTGTGAAACTCCCTGCCTCTGGAGGTCAGGCAGGCTCCAACATTGTGCTGCTTTCGGCGCTTGCTGAAGACCTCCTTGTTCTGGGATGCCTTCTCTGCTCTTCAACCACCAATGTAATTTTAGTTTTTTTTTTTAATGTATTGTTTTTGTTTCTTTTATCATTTGGAAATCACCAAATTATTGGTAGTTTCGGCACCAGGTTCAGACTGCCCTCTATGCCAAGGCATTTAACAGCTCTAAATAGCACATGGAGGGGTGCCATGTGGAGGGGTGTTATGAGGGCTGCATGCTTATTTGCCTTAACTTGTTTTAATTATTTAAGTCATTCTAAATTTGGTTTTTAAACTTCTGCCTTGAAATTCCATGTATTGTTTTTGTTTCTTTTATCTGTTATTGTCTTTTTATTGTTTACCGCTCCGGAATCTGCTTGATGTGGTATACCATAAATCATCATCATCATCATCATCATCATCATCATCATCATCATCTTCACAGGAGGAGCCAGAACCTTCAGGGACAAGACCCTGGCACTATTTAAGATGTTCTGGGACCCCCAGAGGTGATGCCTTTGGCTTTGGATCTTCCTCCTGGACAGGCAGAGAGCTCAGCTTCTGAGGTCGAGGGAGATGCTGTGTCATCATGACCCAGCCCCTGAGAATGCTGGTGCCTTAAAATCCATGATAGGATGGTGGTCAAGCAAAGGAGTGCTCGCTTGCTGAAGAGGACTACTCATGAGTTGGGCTCTCCTCTCGAGGAGGACATCTGACAAGCCTCTAATGTGAGGCAGCTGAGCACTGGATGGGGCTGTAGTAGCTCTAGCTATACCAGCTCTCATTTGTAACTTGAGAGGTGCTGGAAACAACATCTGGACTTCAGTTTCAGTATCCTGGTTTCCTCCTGGTCTTGCTGTGTGTTTGCACTGCTGTGCTACTGACCTCTGGACTTCTACCTGACTCTGCCTTTGGATGGCGTTTGTACTTGATTGACCTTGGCTGTGCCTCAGACCTTGCTCTGGAAAAACCTCTGCGTGACTGGCGAAACTGTGCTTGACCTTTCGTCTGCCAAATTGACTACTCTGTTGTTGTATGCATCCCTGTATTTGCTTAGCAAAGAGCCAGGACTCCGTTAAGGGCAGGTCAGCCAGTGGACCATCCTCTTTTTGAAGGTGTCCTCTCTCTGAAGGGCTGCCCTGTCCAATTCTGCTCAAAAGATCAAGAACCATGAATACTTTTGCCCATCACCACTTAGCACCTGGAGACCAGACTGAAGAGGCAGGCACACAGATCACCTGGTCAGTCTTCCACACTATGGTGAGATGCACTGTATTTCTCTTTAGATTCTAATGATTATGTCTAAATTTGCATCCATTTGTATAAATTAGCACATGCAGTTTTTATGCAAATCTCTGTGTGTGTGTCCCTTTTTGGGGGGTGATGCATATCCTGCCCATCTCCCCCCACCCCACTCCAGTGCAGGTCTTACCTTGGGGGTTAGCAGTAGAGGGCATCTTGGTGATTCTGATCTGAGCAGCAGTGGCTTGCTGGGCTGCTGTGATATTGTGAAATGTTAATGAACATTGTTTAAAACCGGGGTGTTGAAGCTCAGGCTGGTGGGCCAAATCTGGCCCACCAAGAATCTCTGTCTGGCCGGCTGGTGTTCGCAAGATGGCCGTGTCCCCTTTGGCCTGGCCATTAATCATTTGGTGATCTAGTTTAAAGCTCTTGCTGCCATTAGCTAAGCCTTAGGAGAGGCAGTTCAACATTTTAGAATGGGGGGGGGGGAGAGGGATGGAGGAACTGCACAAAAGGCAAGAAATCACCAAATGATTGGTAGTTTCGGCACCAGGTTCAGACCGCCCTCTATGCCAAGGCATTTAACAGCTCTAAATAGCACATGGAGGGGTGTTATGAGGGCTGCAGGGTTATTTGTCTTAACTTGTTTTAGTTATTTAAGTCATTTTAAGTTCGGTTTTTAAATTTGGCTTTTAAACTGCCGCCATGAAATTCCACGACGTTCTTCTTGTCATTTGTATTTTGTCCTGCACTGTATTGTATTTTATCAATTGCTGTGAACTGCTCAGAGAGCTTCGGCTATGGGGCAATATAGAAATAAAAGAAATAAAAATAGTTGGGGGGGAAGGGGTGGAGCCAGGGGGAAGGGGTGTGTGGCTTCCTGGGGCACTCCGGAAGGCCAGGTTGGAACCCCCAGAGGGCTGGATTTGGTGGTCCCTGAGCCCGAGGTTCTATCCCAGTGATAGAAGCCATTCATCAGCTGCAAGGGGCTGCTTATGTTGAAACAGGCTCCGGACTGTATAAGGTTTTGTGAGAAGGTTTGACGATGGGCATCTGTTAGGAACACTTTTCGAACGCTGGGTTAGAGCAGGGGTTGCGCAAGGCGAGCCACTGGATCCGTTCACTAGCCCTGTTCAGTGAATGGGCCGAGCTGCTGAAGGAAGGCCGAAGCTGTCAGTTTTCCCCAAATCTCTTCCCCGGAGTCAATGGTGCCGGCGCCGCCACTGCCCAGCCTCCTGGCCTCAGCAGTTGGCGAGTCTCCGATGGCCCAGCAGGCCGGGCAGAGCCTGTTTAGCATCTGAATGAGCTTTAGAAAGTTAACATGATTTGATTTAAGGGTTTCAATAGCCCAGACAATGTTCTCTCACGGGCAGGATGTCCCATGGGCCATAGGGGGTCGACTCACAAGAGGGTCTCCCCCCTCCCCCCTCCTCTCTTTTTTCCTTTCTAAGGCAGGGTTACATCCATCACTAAACAGAAGGCGAAAGCACAGAGTGGTGCAGTTATGTTTTATTGACCAACTATCTCTGTGTGTGTGTGTGTGTGTGTGTGTGTGCGTGCGCGCGCGCGCGCACATGGGCATGTGTGTCTAAACACATCTAAAATCACATATCTGTCCCTTGTCAAATTAAAATAAAAATAACAATCCCAACACCTTGCAAGCCTTTGGGCCAAACTGAACTGGTACACCTATCTTATTCTTGTTAAAAATTATAATAATATGCACCGGTGAAAAGTAGAGAGGCAAATCTGTGCATGAGAGAAACCTCCATGTCAGGTACTTAGAGGGATGGAATTGGCTGATGGCTCTGTGCTTGAGCTGATGGCTGGTGACGTATTTGGCTTTGAGATGGCAGCCAGAGGCTATCTTCTACAGGAGTTGCCTCACTTTCACACAACAGCCCTGGTTCAAGCTCTCAGACTCTGTTCTCTTGGCAGCCTCCGATGACTCTCTTCATACTCAAGTTTTCAAGCAGAGCCAAGCCCTTGAATAACCTGAACTCCACCTACCTTTAGCCCACCTTGAGCGGTTCTGCGCACAGAGCGGTGAACTGAAGTTCCCATCTGCAAATGGCAGTGTGGTTTATCCTGCGATTTGCCACAGGGGCCTCTGCAAGCCGGCACGGTTCTTACATAAGGTGCACTGGGTATAGATGCACCACGCACAGTCATATGAATGGTCAAGGCAAGCACAGAGTGAATTGGCCCTGTGGGTGATCCTTGGCCATACAAATCAACCTAGAAGAATTACCTAAGTGCTTTTCAGTCAAAAATCAAAATTGAGTTGCTGTTTAAAAAAAAAAAAATGGGGAATAGAACCTCAAATTTCTGAAGCCTCACAGACACAAAGAAGTATTAAAGGGAACGTATAAGGATCAAGAAATTATAAAACACAAAAATGCAGAAAACTAGAATAGTTTGGTCATATAATGAGAAATGAAAAATATAAATGGTTGCCGCTGATTATACAAGGGGAAAGAAATGGGAAAAGAAGTGTAGGAATAAGAAGAAGGTCTTGGCTGAAAAACCTTAAAGAATGGTTTGGGGGCAGTACAATATCAATGTTTAGAGTGGCCATATCTAAAGACTATTTAGCCACAGGGCCGGATTAAGATAGGGGCTATTGGAGCTGCAGCTCCAGGCCCCTACCACAAAATAGGCCCACAATGCCTGGACTCGCGGCACGGAGAGCCACAGAGAGAGCCACACGCGCGGGAGGAGAGTGGCGGCGGTGTGGCAGCTGCCGCGGCGTCCCGCAGGCTCTGCGCATGCGCGGAGCCAGGAGAGTGGGCGGCGTAGGGCCCCGGCGGCGGCGGTGGCGGCGGCGCGGCAGGCTGGGCAGGACAATGGCGGCGGCGGCATCAGCGGCAGCTGTGCCCGGAGGCGGCGGCTCTAGTCCCGGGGGCCCCGTGGCGGGAGGTGGCTTGGCGGGTGCGGCGGCGGCAGCTGCCGGAGCCTCCGCCACCCGCTTGTACGTGTCGCGGCGCAAGGACGGAGGCCCTGCCAGCAAGTTCTGGGAGAGCCCGGAGACCGTCTCGCAGCTGGACGCCACACGGGTCTGGCTCGGCAAGCACTGCAAGAAGGTGAGGCCGCGCCGTGAGGGCCAGCCGGGCGGGGGGCGGCTGCCCCTCCCCCTCTCCTGCTGCCCCCTCACGGCCCTTTATCCTGAGGGGGAGCGCAGGCGCAGTCCTCGGCATCTGCACGTCCGGGAGGGTGGTAGCTTACATTTTAACATAATACAGCAATGAAACACTCATCATTCTAGATCAGGGCTCTCCAGCCTTGGGTCCCCAGATGTTGCTGGTCTACAGCTCCCAGCATACCCAGCTAGCATGGCTAATGGCAAGGGATTCTGGGAGCTGTAGTCTGGCAACATCTGGGGACCCGAGGTTGGAGAGCCCTGTTCTAGATTAACCATTAAGATCCACAGAGAGCTGGTGAAACCAGACTTCTCATTATGACCAACTGAAAATCACAAAGTAGTGTGCAAACTTCAGCAGAATTCTTTTTCAGTATGAATGTTAAGCAAAAACAAAAACAAAATGAAGGGCATATAGGGGGGGACGAGAAAAAATATATATTATTGAGTGTGATGGAAAATCCTGTCTGCAATTTGTAATGGCCTTAAAATGAAAGAGGCATTTTGTGGATATATAGTGCACCCATTTGCATGCTTTACTTTGAAATAAAAGGTGAGGCAGTGGCTGTTCTGAATCACTGCCTGGGCACGGTAATGGACTGGATGAGGGCTAATAAACTGAGACTCAATGGAGGTACTGTTAGTGGGTGGTTTGTCTGCCCGGCTAAGTGATATTCAACCAGTTCTGGATGGGGTTGGACTCCCCCTGAAGGATCAGGTTTGTAGTTTGGGGGTGCTCTTGGATCCACAACTGTCACTCGAGGCACAGGTGAACTCGGTGACACGGAGCACCTTTTATCAGCTTAGGCTGATATACCAACTTCGTCCTTATCTGGACAGAGATAGCCTAGCTACAGTTATCCATGCTCTGGTAACCTCTCGTTTGGATTACTGCAATGTGTTATACGTGGGGCTGCCTTTGAAAATGGTCCGGAAACTTCAGCTGGTCCAGAATAGGGCAGCGAGATTGTTAACGGGGACTGGCCAACGAGAACATATTATGCCAGTGCTTTCTCATCTGCACTGGCTGCCAGTCTGTTTCCAGGCCCGATTCAAAGTGCTAGTACTAACATTCAAAGCCCTAAACGGCTTGGGGCCAGGGTATCTGAAGGATTGTCTCCTCCCATATGTACTTGCCCGGACACTAAGATCTGCATCAGCAGTCCTTCTCCGAGAGCCCCTGCCAAGGGAAATGAGGCAGGTCGCTACCAGGAGGAGGGCCTTTTCTGCTGTGGCACCCCGGTTATGGAATGAGCTCACCAAAGAGGTTTGCCTGGCACCTACTTTGTATTCTTTCCGGCGCCAGGTGAAGACCTTTCTATTCTCCCAGGCATTTAAATCATTTTAATCATCTTAATCATTTTAATTTTATAGTTGTTTTTAACTCTGTTATTGCAACTGTTGCTGCTAGCTTTGTTGTTTGTTTTAATCTGTGGTTTTAAATTTTATATTTATTTTATATTGTATTTTATGGTTTTAACTGTTGTAAACTGCCCAGAGAGCTTCGGCTATTGGGTGGTATAAAAATGTATTAAATAAATAAATATAAATAAATAAGCCCAACTGTATCCATTGGGGCTTATTCCGAAATAAGTGTTCATAGGATTGCAACCTTTATTAGGTTAGACTACAACCCTATTCAGAAGTCCCTCACCCATGCATTGCACTGGCCCTGCCCCCAACATCCCATTCCCTACGTGGTTTTGCCTCTCCTGACCTGTGTGTATTTGGTGAAGGTCTGGAGCATTCTGCTGAATGTGTGTAGGGTCCTGTTTAAACCTTCACAGAATGTGTTAAAGTTAAAGGGGCAGAGCTTGCTGGGGGCAGAGACATTAAAGGCAGGTCTGGCTCATAGATTCATAGATCACAGAGTTGGAAGGAGCCTACAAGGCTATCGAGTCCAACCCCCTGCTCAATGCAGGAAACTAGAGGAGGGGTCTCCCATCCAAGTACGGTAATAACCAGGCCTGACCTGGTTATTACCTGTTTATATGGTTTATGTTTATTTAAAAATGGTTGTTGTGAATGTTCTATTTATAACGGTTTTATTGAGTTAACAAGCTTATTGTTTACAAAAAAAGAAATATTTTCAATATGTTTCTGTTTTGGCACTTTAATGGTAATTAAAATATTTAATTTGTTTTAATATAAAATTGCGTCTTCATTTTATTTATTTCCATAAAAAGGCCCACCAAAATCCTCAGCACCAGGCCCATAATGCTCTTAATCCGGCCCTGTTTAGCCATGATGATGTCCAACCTCTGGTAGGAGAGGAGGAAGAGGAAGAGGAAGAGGAAGAGGAAGAGGAAGAGGAAGAGGAAGATTGCTGTATCCAAAATACTGATGTAGATATGGCACATCTTGAGGTAACATTCACAGTAAGCTGCCTTTTAAATACACTGTAACCTCCTGTTTTATGCACTTTCCTGGATTATGCACTACTGAACTCAGTGGGATACTTCCAAATAAGAATAAGAAGTTATTATGGTCAATTGACCCGCACTTAATAAGGACAGTTTAAAAGCAATTTAAGAACAGCTGTGACACAATAAAACAGCTATATACAATGTAAACAAATAAGGACAACAGCTTCCATAATAAATAAATAACCATTGTTTAAATAAAATAACCACTGAGATAACTTTAGCTGATAGACATGGTGAGTTGTTCTCTAAGTCTAATGGCTATTGACAAATATTTTGCAACTTTCTCAAGAACACCCTGGGATTTTTGTCTTCCAGTAAATATTTAACATAAAAACAAACTGACCTCCCTGGTATATCAGCCAATAACTGGCTAAGTGTATGTTGTCAAACTTCCATATAAAAATTTAAAATGAAAGAACACATTCGATTGATTCAATCTCTTGGCTATTACAGGGGCATCATATTAAGGAAAAAGGAGTACCAGCAGAAAATCTGCTACTAAGCACTTGAGGGGGTAGAGCATTAAATCTAGCCAAAGTGAAGGCTCTGCAATATTTGGATACAAACAAATTCTCTAGGTATGCTGCTTGTGGCGTAGTGGTGAGAGTGTTGGACTGGGACTCGGGAGATCCAGGTTCTAGTCCCCGCTCGACCATGAAGGTCACTGGGTGACTTTGGGCCAGTCACTGACTCTCAGCCTAACCTACCCCACAGGCTTGTTGTGAGGATAAAATGGAGAGGAGGAAGAGGAGGATTATGTAAGCCACTTTGGGTTTCTTGCAGGAAAAAAGGCGGGGTATAAAAAAAAAAAGAATAAATAAAAAATAAAAATAAAATAAAAATATACCCAGGGAGCACAGTGAACAAGATGTATATGAATGAGACAAGAGATCCTGAAAAGCAATATCCCAGAGTCTTTGTGTAATTAGTTTAAGTGCATCACTGTACCCCCAAAAGAGTAAAGAAGACAGTGATAAACCAATAGAAGTGGCTTTTTGTGCAACAAACTTTGTCCAATGGTTCTGATACATATCCCTAGATAGATATACTAAAAGTCCTGCACCCAACTTAAAAATAAAAACCTTCAGCCAGAGCTTTAAAACTGCCAAGGACGTTCTTGTTATAATTGGGCATTCACCCATTTCCAATAGTACAACTGAATTAGGAACACATCTTGGAATCTGAAGAAGAGTTCGCAAAAATTTCACCTGGACAGTATTCAACTCAGGACTTACACCTCTAAATTCCAAATAGCAGCACCATAGAGCAGTTGTGAAACTGTCTTCATATTAAAAACCATAACAGCTGGGGGTATATACTGATCCCCTTTATTGTAAAAATAATGTAAAATAGCAGACTGACTAGCCAGGGCTTTCTGGAGGACAGAGAATCTATGAATAGTAGTCCACGAATTTGTATGATGAAACACTATCCCCAAGTATTGAAAACTTTTAACTTGCTCCAGTATTTGACCATCAGGAGCCCAGCGCGGCTCCGTTGGAAGATTTTTTTCTCAAATACCAAAACCTTTGATTTTCTTCCAAGTAAACATGCATAGGATTGTGCTATAGTAGAATGAATTTGCTCCCCAAAATTCTCCTCTGTGAATTTTGCTGTCGAATATTTTCTGAATATTCTCCAGATTCTTGAATTTATTGAATACTTGCTGAATATTTGATCTCTGTATTTGACATCTGATGTTACTTGCTGTCACTGTTGCATACTTAACAGTAGTTACTTGACATTATTTGATAGCTGACATGCAACGGTGTTTTGCCTCAGTATTTAATAGTTGACATGCAATGGCATTTAATAGCTGACTGGCATGGATAGATAAGATGCAGTGTTATTATATACTATTTACCTGTGGACCATTTATGATATTTAATAACATAGGGCACTGCCTTATACTGAGTCAGACCATCTAGCCCAGTATTGCCAAGCAAGCCAACTGGCAGTAGCTCTCCAGGGATCCAGGCAGGAATTTTTCCAGCCTTACCAGCTTTTCCAGCCTGGAGACTGAACCTGAGACCTTTTCCCACAGGTCTTCCAGCCTCGCCACTGCCCAAGTCAGGAGATTTATGGTTGGCGGTACCAAGGCCAGCCAAAATTATTGCCTACCTAGCCCAGTATTGTCAACACTGTCTGGCAGTGACTCTCCAGGGTTTCAGGCAGGAGTTTTTCCGCCGTACCTAGAGAAGCCAGGGATTGAACTGGGGACCTTCTGCATGCAAAGCAGCTGCTCTACCACTGAGCCATGGCCCCTCCCCATACCATTTCATATCAATATTTCACAACGGATGCCTGCCAAGATCAGAACAAATCAAGAGATACCACAAAGCTCAAGGCATTCAAATTTCAATTTTGATTTAAAATGTGTGAACACAAGAATTTAAATTTGATCTTCACAATTTGAATGGTGAAACTGGACATGCTGGCGAATCTTGCATATTTGCAAATATTTCCTTTTAGCTCTAGTACCGTATTTTTCCGTCTATAAGACGCCCCCATGTATAAGACGCCCCTACTGGGCAGTTTCGCAACCGCGCGGTACTCTCCTCGGCTTACTTCCGTGTATAAGACGACCCTCAATTTTTAGTCTAACAATTTTAGGAAAAAGTATAGTCTTATACATGGAAAAATACTGTAGTTAAAGCGTGGGGAAAGGCTACCTTACAGTGTGCCCTCCCATGAGTGAAGAGGGAACTGCAGAGAATGGGAGGTCAGTACAGTGATGGGCCGAAAACCCAAAATTGAGGTTCAGATTCCAGATTTCTAGAATTCACTGCCACAGAACCATGCCAAAAATTTGGTAGATGTCCTCCACGTAAATCCATTTTAATCAAACCCCTTCCAGATTGGATGTGGGGAAGCATTCCTGTAATTTCTAGTGCAGTGGATAGTGCTCCACTTTGGTGTTCAGTAGATATGTGCCTCAGATTCAGATGAAGTCCGAAGCTTGAACAGAATTGGGCCATTTCAGTCCAATTCTATTGGGTCTTGGGGTGAATCAGGCTTCCCACCAAAGCTGTGCCAGGATGACCCCGTCCCCTATCTTATTTGAGGAAGGGGCCATTCACAAGATCACTTAGTACAGAATGCATGTTGTAGCACAAGCCCATACATATACACTCAAAGGTCAGTCCCATTAAACTCAGTGAGGTTTCCTGCCAGGTAAGTGTTCATAGGACTAAAGTCTTAATTGTGTTCTTCTACTACTATAGATCAGTTCAGTATGGATTTTTTAAAAACTTTATACGTAAGTTGTTTTTTTTAAAGAGCGGCCTTTACATGATCATGAAAGTAGTGAGTCTACTGCATAAAACAATTCATTTGGAATAAAAGATACTGTAAAAAAAGAAAGCCAGCCAACTTCTTAAGTCTTTCCTAATACGGGAACTGCCCCATGGGTGATTCACCCTAAACTTTCAGCTGCTCCTTTCTTCTGTTTTACTCTTAAGCAATCTGGCTTTTGCTGCCCTCTGCTGGAAAGATCTCATTTTTCCTCCCGTTCAGTGTTTCTCATTCAGTTCAGGCCGGAGCTAGACTTATTGCAGGTGACGTGTGCACCCTGACAAAATCATCAAGAAAACCCACATCTCTTGCTTCCCATCTCCCCCCCACACACACACACTAGTATCTAATACTGCAAAACATGGGGTGGTACATCATTGTGCATTGTGAATTTCCTCACCGCTGCAAGTAGCAGTATCCAATGTTGGAGTGGGGAAAAGAAACTCATTATGTGAAGATGTGAATCATGTTTGTAATACTTGACATCATGATGGGGGAGTGAGGAGGGGTCGTCACTCGTCATCATCATGGGGACTCTCTGCCTTAGATGGATCCTCCATGGCATCTAGTTCCCTCTTCAATCTGCCCATGCAATCAGGTGGGTGTGTTGAAGGTCTGCTTCACACATTTCAGTTCAGTTGATCTGAAGCGCACGTACCATACAAACATGCTTGCCACGCGGCTGGGATTGCCTGTAGTTCTCTGGGCTGTATCCAATGGTGTAATTATGTTAGCCCGACACATCCACCACTTGTGGAAAACCCGTTTTCATTGTTGTGCACATGTCAAATCCAATACTTGGACTCCGCTTGTGCAAGCCATTTCACAAACCATTGCACAACTCATCAGGGCTGGGTGTGGTTTGTGTTTGTTGTGCTGGTTCTACCAGTGGAAGGGATGCAGAACTTCGGCCCAGGGGCCAAACCCAACCCGCTGGGGTTCCCCAGGGAGCCACTCACCCTTCCCATGGCCCCACTCCCTTTCCCCCAAGCACTCATCAGTTGGTGGTTTCCTGGCTTTAGTGCAGTTTTCTCCCCATTCTCAAAAGTTGAAATTCCTCTCCTAAGGCTTAATTACTGGCAGGAAGAGCTTCAAGTTAAAATATGCAGGTATTTTGGCCCCACCCCTTTTTCTTTCAACCACACCCACTACTGGAATGTGGCACCTGAAAGCTTCTCTGAATTAGGTTCTGCACGCTTCCGCAACTACTAGCAGATCACCACCACCTCTGGGACTGTTTCCACTAGCCGAACTTTGGATACAACCAAATGGCTGGGTTCAGACGACATGATCACCCGCCACACTCAAGGGTTAAGTGCAGGTTGAGTTTGGGATGTCCTTGAACTGTGGGTAATCATGTTGTTTGAACCCAGCTCCACAAACAAGCCATGGTGAACAACCCACTGTTCATAACCCAACAACAAACCATGGGTTCTCTTCATGGGTTGTTCATTGCTAACAAGCCATGAATAACCCATGAAGAGAACCCATGGTTTGTTGTTGGGTTATGAACAGTGGGTTGTTCACCATGGCTTGTTATCTCGGCTGGCTTGGATAACACAATAACCCATGTTTCAACAGCAACCTGCACTCAACCTTTGAGTGTGAGTTATTGTGCTGTCTGAACCCAGACAATGTCTAGTGTTTGCTCAGTAGCAAACCCAGTTGCTGCATAATGTGTAAAGCAGCCAAGGGCACACTAGTCTATGGGTGTAACCTCATATAATGATATAGTCAGCTCCCTACATGAGGGAGCAGCTCTCACTGGCGAGGCTTTGCATGTAGAATCTCCCGACTCCCAGGCAGCTGGGGGAAAGCACCTCAGCAGTCAATACTGGGCTAGATGGACCAGTGGTCCGTCTCAGTATAATGCAGCTTCCTTTGTTCATATCCATCCTACATTCAAGCAGACCCCAATCATGCTAGATATGCATTGGTGTTCCTATTTGGAAATAGGAGAGAAGTGCCAAGACCCGGGCTGTGTGAAGCATGCCATGGCAAAGGTCAACACCAGGAATGTATCCTCATGTTTGAGGCCATACATGTGCATCAGAATTGAACATCACTCAGATCATTTGAAGGAAATGAGTCTCATTTCCAGAGGTGATGGTTTCAGCTCCTTAAAGGGCCTTTCCCTACATCATCATGATTTTGTAAACCCAAAACCCAAAAAAACTATTAGAAACCAAATAGTCTTTTGTATCAATACCAGAGGATCGGGCAAAAAGTGAAGAGTTTAAAAGGAGGTGGCGGCAGGAAGGAATGTCCTCCTCCTTGTTTGAACTGCCCTCATCCCTACACACAACAACCCCGCATGAACTGTAGGCCCCAGATGTTGAGTTGTGGGCATCATTTAGTCACTCTCTGGATGCTTGGCAAGCTCCTCTGACAGCTGCTGTGGTATTTCTCATGGGTTCGTGGCCTGGATGCCCAGAATGGCATAAGTGACTGCTTGTGTAGTTTGGCACACAGTGGAAAGGAGACAGGCAATCTCCCAGGCTGCCAGCTCCTGCCTTGTCTCTGGCTAGATTTCGTGTGGGGCAGGAATTGCCTTTTCAGATTTTAGTGAGTGGTAGTGATGAGGGGAGATTCATCAAAATACCAAGGCCCAATGGCATTTGAACAGCATAGGCCCCGATTCTTTGCTTTTCGTTATACATCAGTGGTGGGTGGGTGTTGAACTGCTTTCAGCCCGAAGGCCAAATTCCATTTTGGAGAAGCTTTCGGGGGCTGCATTCCAGTGGTGGGAGGGACTGAAGGCAAAAGGGGAAGGGCCCAAATACCAGCCTCTCTTAGTGTGAAGCTCTTACTGCCAGTCACTAAGCCTTAGGAAAGGCACTTCAGTCTTTCAGAATGGGGAAATAACTGCACGAAACCTGGGAAAGCACCAGCCTATTGGTGGTTGGGTGAAAAGGGATGCAGGCAGGGTGAGGGGAAGGGGTGTGGCCTTGTGGGGAACCCTGGGGAGGGCAAATGTGGCCCCTGGTTCTGAGGTTCTGCACCTCTGTTATACTACAACTACAACAATGTTATCAACATGGATCAAACTGTCCTTTTGTTGAAGCACAGTGATTTGTGACTCTGGTATGCATAGGACTGAGCTGAAAGCCGCTTCGATTTCATTGTGGTGGTGGGTGATTTTCAGGGGGGCATGAAAAGGGGAAAAGTCAACAGTGAAACTTCTGCCAGCAATGATGGTGCTCTTGGGAGTCATGTCAACTGGCAGCCAAGTTTCCTCCCCTAGCCCCAGGAGTCCCTTGAGTGAAGGCAGGAAGTATTTCCCTCAGTCTGGTTGGCTAATGATGACAACACTCCTTCATGTTTGCCCCGCCCCAGACTCCCATAGGCTGATGATGTCAGGGACAGGGCCCTTCCTCCTGGTGTCACTGGGTCCCTGGCCAAAGCACTGGCTTCACTGATGCCCCTTGCCTATCTAATTTTTTTTTACCTGTACACTGTGTTGTCGTTACGTGTGAACCAGGTCAATAAGTACATGTTGGTAAATCATTGATAAGAAGTGGATGCTTAACTGATGCTTAAGTTTATTGCTTACACTATGCTGGGCGATGACACAGGACTGAAAATGATGTAGGAAAAAGAATGACTCCTACTATTAGTTCGCAAAAGAAGGGTCATTTCTTAGTAGGGTGGTCTGCTTACAAAAGGTAGGCTGTTCCAGGTGCCCATGGATCCCCTTGCTGGACTGAGTCCTGTGTGAATGCACAAAGAAATGTTGCATAAGATTAAAAATGGCAAATTGACATTAGGAGAGGGGTTTTTGTAATCTGACTAGAGAATTACCACTACTACTAACAACAACGACAACAACAACAACAACAATAATAAGCATTGTTTGAGAGGTGTTAATTAAAAAAACAAATCTCAATTAGGTGTAAGATATTGTAGAGCTGTGCAGAAATTGCCTCTTGAAATTCTCCACCCTATGTTTGGGCAGAGAAATGGGGAACAGGATTTCACCCAATTTTTCCAGGGGGAGGAGAATTTCTCAACAATATCTCACATGTAGGGCTCACCATAGGCCAGGCTTGTAGCACAGCTTCTTTTTCCCCTAACGGTTTTTGGTTGGTGTTGTTTTTGTGTGTGCTGCCAGTGCTGCCACGGAAAGTGGCCACAGCACGCACTGTGTTGGCAGCCTGGCCCCCATTTTGCATCCACCACCACAATGCAGATGTGAGGGGGGCAGTGTTGTGTCCAGCTCCAGGGAAGCAGTGGAGCTAGTGCTGAGCCAAAATCTGTCCTCCAATTTCCTGAAACTAAGTTTTCTTCCCCCATGAAAGAGGCTTCCCTCGTTCTGCCTCATTCTCACGGTGTTCTCAAATTTATTCATTTATTTCTGTTTTTGAGCTTACCTAATCGCTGTGAGGCAGCTGAGGAGGCTGTGTGCATGTGTTTTCTCTCAATAACACATCTCCCCATTGCTCTGCAGCCTCCCAAGCTGCTTGCGCTTCCGGAGCTGAAAAGCCCTATGGGAGGAGTTACCTCAGGATGTCTTCCCCTGGGCTTTAATTGAAGTGTGGGAAGTCGAGGAGGCCACAGGCTGCTGGAGGCGAGAGGATTGTACTATGAAAGACAGGACACTCAAGCCTATATCCCTCAGCCACCTCCCAAATAAGGTTATCACAAGAAACCCAACCCATGAGAATCTCTCCAAAACCGTCTTCTCCTTTGAATTTCTTTTCGAAAACAATTTCATTTCTCTCAGGTTGAATGAGAATGGTAAAAAAAATAATAAAAAGTGAAGGAATTTCTAGCACAGCACTATGCCACATATATCAGAAGCCATCAGAAGGCATGCCTGAAGGGAACTAGTCACCCCGGGCAGGAGCCTCCTTCCCCCAAGGGCCACTTTAAGGGATGGATTTTGCTCACCTTGGTTGAGTATTCTGCCTCAGTTTGGCTCCTGTTGGTGATGTGCTTCTACCCTAATGTCCCTTCAGCAGAGATGTTGCTCAGCCCCAAGTCTTGGTTTCTATCAGCTATGATAGAATTGTTAATCTCCTGAAAAATATGCAGCAAAGATTAGAAACATTTTAGATTTACAGCTTTATATCCTCACTTTGCTGGTGGTGAGGAGGCAGGATCAGATCTTTAGCTCTCAACACAACACAGGGGGGCTGTTATTAATCATATTTATAATGGCTCTGATGAAGTGGCAATAAGCATTCATACAAGCCTAGAGCCTTGGTTTCTGGGACATTGTCAAGTATGTACTGGAGTAACCTCTAGGCTGGGAGTGCAAGGATACGTGTGTGTGTGTGTGTGTGTGTGTGAGAGAGAGAGAGAGAGAGAGAGAGAGAGATGAATGCTGATGTTGAAATGGAGCATACCATCTCTTTCATATATTTCACTATTTTAGTTTCCTCATTGCCCAGAAGATGGCAATGTTGTTCTTGTTGCTTCAGTCTGGTTTTGTTGTTACAGTAATACCTTGGATTGCAAGTAACTTGGTTTGAGAGCATTTTGCAAGACAAGCAAATTTTTAAATATTTATTTAAATTTTTTTGACTTGATATACAAGCGACGTCTTGCAATACAAGTATTGTAGTACGGCTTAGGTAAATTAAAAATCTCTGTACAGGTTTTTTTTGGGGGGAATTTCGTTTTGATATAAGAGTGTTTTGGATTACAAGCACGTTTCCGGAACGAATTATGCTCTCAATCCAAGGCATGACTGTATTGTTTTGCTGTCCTTTAGGTTGTAAATCAGCCTTCCCCAGCCTGGTGCCCAATAGACATTTGGGACTTCAGTTCCCAGCAGCCCCAGCTAGCACAGCCAACGATCAAGGATGCTGTGAGTTGCAGTCCAAAACCTCTGGAGGACACCAGGTTGGTGAAGGCTGCTCTCAGTAATGAATCAATCCTCTAATTCACAGACTAGTTGAGGAGTAAAAATGTGTTTTGCCTTGACTGAAAAAACCACCTTACATTTCCAGTGCTCTCTCCTCCAAGACAAACCTAACATATAAAGCAGGGGTGCAGAACTAGTTTTGGGCGAGGGGGCCATATGACCTCTGTGGGCCATATGACATCAGGTGGGCATGGCTACGCCCCTGACATCAGTGGGTGTGGCCACACTCAGCTGCCCTCAGTTCTCTCTGTCCCAACCATCATGTGGAGCGTCCACCCAGTGCTTGGGCCAGGGACCCGGCTTTGCTGTGCGCATGCATGGGCGCCGATGGAGGAGTGATGGGGACTAGGATGGCCTAGCTCTGTCTTTGCCTGTAGTGGGCGGGGGGAGGGAACACAGAGGTGGAGCAGGCAAAGCAGAAGCTGATGGAGGAGCGAAGGGGACAGAAGTGGCTTTGCCCACCCCACCTCCTTCCCCATTGGGGGAAGGAGGCAGGGCAGGCAAAGCTGGGTCAGGACTTGACTCATGCCAAGGGGAGCAGCAGCTCTCCCCAGCACATGAAGGTCCCCACCCCACCCATATCCCTGTTGTTACCTCTGATCTTAGCGCCTAAGCCCCGCCCACTGGAAGAACTCACCGAAGCTCTGGTGTACCAGGCAGGCCAGATTCAGCCCAAGAGCCAGAGGTTGCGCACCCCTGATGTGAAGGCTGAATTGAACTTCCTGCCATTTGGACTGGATAAAATACAGTACTGACACTCCCAAGCCCTTAAGTATGTATTGGAGGAAATAAAGGGATTATTACCTCAAATTGTTAGGATATTTGGACTGAGAGAGAGAGGGAGGGAGACAGACAGACAGACGGACATCACTGTGTCATCCCTCCCACCCAAGCCCTACACCCCTCTTCTCATCTCAGGTTAACCTCCTCCCTTCTGTTTCAGCAGGGTGGATGTGAGCAGCAGTAGCAACAGGAACATTCGCTATGCAGGGGAAATGTAGCTGCTGAGAGTGGAGGTGGCAGAAACATTCCTTGCAAAGGGGAGACAGGGTGGCTGGAAGCGGGCAGCTGAGAGCTGTGGTGGTGGGAACGCTTGCTGCAAGAGAAGGCTGAGAGAGTCCAGAAACAGGAACATGAACTTGGGCAAGATGGGAAGATCTCAAATAAACAAAGTCCCTGTGAATGCTCTATTGGCAGCATGTCTTGGTTTAACTGCTTGGCTAATCATTCTGGCTGGATAGTGTCCTACTATAGCTGCATCAGACTCAGCATTACAGCAAGTTACAGGGCTATCCACAGGGCAACTAAACAGGCAAATGGTCAGACAGAAAGTTTTCAGCCCAGTATAGGATCAGGCTAAGGTAGGAGTGGTCAAAAGATACAATACACAGTCCAGAAGCAGAGTCAAGCAGGAATCCTAGGGTCAGTAGCAGAGAGGATCCATCACAAGGCAAGGTCCAGAAAACAAGGTAGAAGGCACTGGAGCAGAAAGAACAATGTTTTTCCAGCATTGGTTGGGTGAAAACTGAAGGCTTATATAGCCAGAGCTTCCTAAGCCCCACCCAGGGCTCAGTTGCAGTGTGTGAAAGTGGGTGGAGCTAGGGAAAGGGGTGGGGCCTTCAGTGAGCACCAGTGGGTCAGATTGAGACCCCTGGAGAACCAGATTTGGCCCCACACCTGAGGTTCTGCACCCCTGTTGTAATCCCTCGAAATAAGTCTGGCACCTGGACTGGGGAGAAGGGGAGTTGGTGGGAGAAGGTGGAGCTTTATTTTATGCTGTTCTAACTGAGCTCAAATTGCCTTTCTTTTTCTTTTTCAATGAGCTATTCTGAGTTGAGTCCAAGGAAATTCTCCCAGTATGGGTGAAGAACAAAAAGATGACCCCCCCCCACTGCAATGGCCTAGGAAATTAAAGAGGACACAAGCATCTCACACTCTTCATTTTAGGGGGGGGGGAAGTCAGGAGGAGGGCCTTGCTACTGAGGAGTTCTCCTTTGTAATCGAACACTTCTTCTCAAAGGAGCCTTATTGGCCTCCCTCTTCAGGTGACGACAGACTCAAGGACTAGTAGGTAGTCACTCAACCTCCGCCTCAGAGGCAGAACTCCCCAACTTCTGTGGGGATGGATCAGGGGTGATCTCTCCTGAAGTCTCAGGCTCCTCGGGTCTCCTGCCATGGGTGGCTCCTTGGCGTTGTCTGTCTCTGGGAGCTCTAGCTCCTCCTCAGAGGAGGATTCCTCCAGTGGGGGCATAACAGATAAGGGAGATGGGGCAGCGAGAGTGGTGGCGGCACGAACACTTGCTGCAAGAGGAAACTGTGGCTGAGGGCTTCTCTGCATGAGGCATTTATTGTGCACTCATGAACTCTCACTCACTTTGCAGGGACTTTTCCTGTTGTCACAAAATGCTTAAATCATACATCACAGAAAATGTTCACCAAAAAAGTACCAATTTTCATACAGATTTTTTTTAAAAAATAATAATAATTACAAGCTCATACAGGAGTGGGGTAGATTGAGCTTGACCTAAAAAAAAACACACAAAAAACAAAATACCAAACACGCACTCACACACACACACTGACAAATTCAGCAAGACCAAGATTGACAGTTCCGTCAATCCCAAATGACTCGTCTCCTAACCATGCCAGAATATTCCCCCCATCCTGACAAAATGGCTGTCTGGAATCAGAGCAAGTCACTAGTCACAGAATTTAGCTATGGAGAGCGGCATGGCCAATTCTATACCTATAGGGAACTTGGGCAAGATGGGAAGATCTCAAATAAACAAAGTCCCTGTGAATGCTCTATTGGCAGCATGTCTTGGTTTAACTGCTTGGCTAATCATTCTGACGTAAGGTTGGGCTAATATGAACTTCTCCCTGTCCAAGCCTGGAATGCCAGGGGTATACGGATGTTTACCAGGAACAGCCTCGGTCGGGAAAAAGTAATCTCAGCAAACAGACTAGAAGTGGTGAATCTAATGTGTAGCATCCTGGAAATCCCACCACTAATCCAACTGTTAATTAATAAGTTTTAGTTAATGCTACTTTTATGTTCTTTTATGTTCTCCACAGGTAATCTCCTTTCTGATGTCGATTGGATGATTTTAGCCTCTGGTTTTTATACAAAAACCAGAAGACAAACACCAAAACAGGACAGAATGCAAAACAGGACAGAATGCAAAAAGAGAACATATCCTCTAAGCTGCCAATGGGTGTGTGTGTTTTTTTATTTGACCCATCATCTTTCAGAAGAAAGAGGTCTTTTGTCAGGGACAATCTAAATTATATGAAGAGGCCGAGCCAGCTTCCAAGATGGTGGCTATTTCTCTAACACCATCACGGCCAATTATTCATTGGTACCTTTGAGAATATGTTCTATTTTCACAATCAGTCCCCCATGTATACAATAACTGCCCCCAAACCAGGGGGGTTCCATTCTAGTTATAGTTCTCTACTCTGTGATAGTTCTGTCCTCCATTAATTTTTCCTGTCTCCCTTTAAAGCAATCTAGCAGTGCAATCCTGTGTGTCTACTCAGAAGTAAGTCCCACTGAGTTCAGTGAACCTTACTCCCAGGTAAAAGGGGATAGGGTTGCAGCCATAGCCATCTAAAACTACATCATGGGACAGTGAATTCTACGGATTAATTCTGCATTGAGTCAGTGCTGACTGAACCCCTCCAAAATTTCATGATATAGGACAGTGATGGCGAACCTATGGCACGTGTGCCACAGCTGGCACGCAGGGACCGCTCTGCAGGCACGCGAGCCATAGGTCACCAGCCCTCGAATGGCTTTGGGGGCACAGAGCTCGAGAGCAGGGGGGCGAAGCCATTGAAAGACGGAGGCGGGCGGAGCGGCTGCTCCTGCCGGCTGCGTGTCACCCGGCATCCCGCAGGCCGCCGCCTCTGCCGGGGAAGGGCCGAGAAGGTCCTCCCGGGGCGGGGCGGGCAGGCCTGGAGAGTCACCTGGTGACGTCACTGTGCGGCGCCAACGCTCCCCGCCAGCGGCGCGAGGCAGCATCATGCCACGCGCCCGGGCTCAGGCCGTGATGCGGCAGGCAGGTCCGACAGGAGCGGCTGCTCCTGCCTGCTGCGCGTCACCCGGCATCACGCAGGCCGCCGCCTCTGCCGGGGAAGGGCAGAGAAGGTCCTCCTGGGGCAGGGCAGGCCTGGAGAGCCGCTGTCGCCCTGGCGACTATGTCACTGGGAAACATCCATGTCACCATGGCTGTCCCGCCTCAGGAGTCTCCGTGGGCGTCGCTGCAGTGGGCCAGGAGGCTGACCAGGTCCGTGGAGGAGGGCAGCAGCGAGGAAAGGCAGGTCGCACATGCGTTATTTTAATTTTATTATATTTGGTTTAATATAGGTTTAATTGCACTGTTATATTGGTTTAAAACAGGTTTAATGGCAGTGTTGGCACTTTGGAATAAATAAGTTGGTTTTGTGTTGCACTTTGTGCACTCGGGCTCAAAAAGGTTTGCCATCACTGTCATAGGATGTCTCTTTGCAGAGGCCATGCTGATTCATGCTCAGCAAGTTTTGTTCTTTAGCATGCTGAATAAAGCCTATCTTTAAAGGGGGGGGGCACAAACCAATGACAGCCCCTTCAGTGTGCTGCTTGGGCATTTCAGAGGGGCTCTCACTGGCGGGGCAGCATGGGTGAGATCACAAAGAGCAGCAAAGGTTTTTTTTTTTTGCCACTCTAGCTGAGCGCCTCACTCACTGTTTCCCTTTACCCACAGTGGGATCGAACACCCAGGTTCAGATGACATGACAACCCATCGTGGGTAAAACACCCCCTACCCTAGAACAGCCCATGGGTTCTCAGGGTAGCTTGTTAGAAAACAACAACAACAAGCCACCCTGCGAGAAGCAGTCTGAGTTCAGATGGCTCAACAACCAACCATGATGGGTAATCTTGTCGTGTGAACAGGGCCGGATTAAGAGCATTATGGGCCTGGTGCTGAGGATTTTGGTGGGCCTTTTTATGGAAATAAATAAAATGAAGACGCAATTTTATATTAAAACAAATTAAATATTTTAATTACCATTAAAGTGCCAAAACAGAAACATATTGAAAATATTTCTTTTTTTGTAAACAATAAGCTTGTTAACTCAATAAAACTGTTATAAATAGAACATTCACAACAACCATTTTTAAATAAACATAAACCATATAAACAGGTAATAACCAGGTCAGGCCTGGTTATTACCGTACTTGGATGGGAGACCCCTCCTCTAGTTTCCTGCATTGAGCAGGGGGTTGGACTCGATAGCCTTGTAGACTCCTTCCAACTCTATGATCTATGAATCTATGAGCCAGACCTGCCTTTAATGTCTCTGCCCCCAGCAAGCTCTGCCCTTTAACTTTAACACATTCTGTGAAGGTTTAAACAGGACCCTACACACATTCAGCAGAATGCTCCAGACCTTCACCAAATACACACAGGTCAGGAGAGGCAAAACCACGTAGGGAATGGGATGTTGGGGGCAGGGCCAGTGCAATGCATGGATGAGGGACTTCTGAATAGGGTTGTAGTCTAACCTAATAAAGGTTGCAATCCTATGAACACTTATTTCGGAATAAGCCCCAATGGATACAGTTGGGCTTATTTATTTATTTATATTTATTTATTTAATACATTTTTATACCACCCAATAGCCGAAGCTCTCTGGGCGGTTTACAACAGTTAAAACCATAAAATACAATATAAAATAAATATAAAATTTAAAACCACAGATTAAAACAAACAACAAAGCTAGCAGCAACAGTTACAATAACAGAGTTAAAAACAACTATAAAATTAAAATGATTAAGATGATTAAAATGATTTAAATGCCTGGGAGAATAGAAAGGTCTTCACCTGGCGCCGGAAAGAATACAAAGTAGGTGCCAGGCAAACCTCTTTGGGGAGCTCATTCCATAACCGGGGTGCCACAGCAGAAAAGGCCCTCCTCCTGGTAGCGACCTGCCTCATTTCCTTTGGCAGGGGCTCTCGGAGAAAGACTGCTGATGCAGATCTTAGTGTCCGGGCAAGTACATATGGGAGGAGACAATCCTTCAGATACCCTGGCCCCAAGCTGTTTAGGGCTTTGAATGTTAGTACCAGCACTTTGAATCGGGCCTGGAAACAGACTGGCAGCCAGTGCAGATGAGAAAGCACTGGCATAATATGTTCTCGTTGGCCAGTCCCCGTTAACAATCTCGCTGCCCTATTCTGGACCAGCTGAAGTTTCCGGACCATTTTCAAAGGCAGCCCCACGTATAACACATTGCAGTAATCCAAACGAGAGGTTACCAGAGCATAGATAACTGTAGCTAGGCTATCTCTGTCCAGATAAGGACGAAGTTGGTACCGGTATATCAGCCTAAGCTGATAAAAGGTGCTCCGTGTCACCGAGTTCACCTGTGCCTCGAGTGACAGTTGTGGATCCAAGAGCACCCCCAAACTACAAACCTGATCCTTCAGGGGGAGTCCAACCCCATCCAGAACTGGTTGAATATCACTTAGCCGGGCAGATAAACCACCCACTAACAGTACCTCCATTGAGTCTCAGTTTATTAGCCCTCATCCAGTCCATTACCGTGCCCAGGCAGTGATTCAGAACAGCCACTGCCTCACCTTTTATTTCAAAGTAAAGCATGCAAATGGGTGCACTATATATCCACAAAATGCCTCTTTCATTTTAAGGCCATTACAAATTGCAGACAGGATTTTCCATCACACTCAATAATATATATTTTTTCTCGTCCCCCCCTATATGCCCTTCATTTTGTTTTTGTTTTTGCTTAACATTCAGGGCCGGTGCAAGGCAGTTTGGTGCCCTAGGCAAGATCAGATATTTAGCGCCCCCCCTCCCACTTGAGCCCTCCCCCCTCCCGCCCTATGCCCATTATGAAATAAATTCCTGCAACCTTGTTCATTCTGTCTGTCACTCTGCTGATCAGAACTTTTCTTAGGAGAGCTCTCCACAAAGCTTTTTACGTTCCGCTAGAGAGACGCCTGTCTCAATACTGAATGTTCATAATCCAGGGATATGTTAAATCCCATGTCAGATATAGACACCAATCCACCTAACACTACAGTATAGGCTGGTTGATGGCCAAGATGTTTAATGCAGAAAAGCTTAACAAAGAAACAAACAAGGTAGTGTGATTTAAATAACAAAGAAGCTCTCTCTCTCTCTCTCTCACCTTCCCAAACATGTAGGTAGAAACTACCGCACTGCAACTACTTGTGTGTGTGGATTATATAAATAATTAGGTGAAACCTTTTAATACGAAAAACATGCTGTGATCGTATGGACAATCTTGAGGAATTATGGAAACATGTCAAGAAATGCTGTAGCACAAGCGCTGAAAATAGTGGCGACTAATTTCTGAGAGAATGTTCTCTGTTACTTTATTCGTTGAGGTGCTTTAACCTAAGGAATAGATGAAACAAAAACACGTACTATGTGTTTTTTTTTTTCTTTCCGTTGAAGCAAAAGTTGAAGCAAAACTTTTCCTTTTATGCGGAAGTCAAGGCTTCCAATCCCCACCGCCTCCCTCCCCACCCCGCCGGTGTTTCCAGGATGCCCCGACGCATCCCAGGAGGCGGAGGCAGCTCTTCCCTTCTCCCGATGCCAGAGTGCCCTGGTGGGGGGCGGGGGATGCCTGCGCCGCCCAGCTCGGCACCCTGGCAGCCTCTGCCTTCCGTCCGCTCCTGCCTCCCTGCTTACCAGGCGTCCTGGGGGCTCCGTGCGCAGCGTCGGGCCGAGGCGGGCCACTGGACGGGACCTCCGCGCACACAATGGCTGGCCCAGGCAGGCAGGCAGTGCGCGAGCGAGCGGATGCCCAGGTGTGTGTGTCTGCAGCGAGCCACGGGGCTGCTTCTCTCACACACTCACTCATCGGGCGCAGACTGACGGCGGAGCAGGATGCGTGTCAGGCCGGAAAGGACAGAGAAAACGCCGCCGCCTCTGCCTCCCTCCTCCTTCTGCACGCCTCAGTGGCGCCCCCTGGAGCCCTGCGCCCTAGGCAACAGCCTAGTTCGCCTAATGGACGCACCGGCCCTGTTAACATTCATACTGAAAAAGAATTCTGCTGAAGTTTGCACACTACTTTGTGATTTTCAGTTGGGCATAATGAGAAGTCTGGTTTCACCAGCTCTCTGTGGATCTTAATGGTTAATCTAGAACAGGGCTCTCCAACCTCGGGTCCCCAGATGTTGCCAGACTACAGCTCCCAGAGTCCCTTGCCATTAGCCATGCTAGCTGGGTATGCTGGGAGCTGTAGACCAGCAACATCTGGGGACCCAAGGCTGGAGAGCCCTGATCTAGAATGATGAGTGTTTCATTGCTGTATTATGTTAAAATGTAAGCTACCACCCTCCCGGACGTGCAGATGCCGAGGACTGCGCCTGCGCTCCCCCTCAGGATAAAGGGCCGCGAGGGGGCAGCAGGAGAGGGGGAGGGGCAGCTGCCCCCCGCCCGGCTGGCCCTCATGGCGCGGCCTCACCTTCTTGCAGTGCTTGCCGAGCCAGACCCGCGTGGCGTCCAGCTGAGAGACGGTCTCCGGGCTCTCCCAGAACTTGCCGGCGGGGCCTCCGTCCTTGCGCCACGACATGGACAAGGGGGTGGCGGAGGCTCCGGCAGCTGCCGCCGCCGCCGCACCCGCCAAGCCGCCTCCCGCCACGGGGCCCCCGGGACTAGAGCCGCCGCCTCCGGGCACAGCTGCTGCTGATGCCGCCGCCGCCATTGTCCTGCCCAGCCTGCCGCGCCGCCGCCACTGCCGCCGGGGCCCTACGCCGCCCACTCTCCTGGCTCTGCGCATGAGCAGAGCCCGTGGGACGCCGCGGCAGCTGCCACACCGCCGCCATTCTCCTCCCGCGCGTGTGGCTCTCTCTGCGTCTCTCCGTGCCGCGGGTCCAGGCATTGTGGGCCTATTTTGTGGTAGGGGCCTGGAGCTGCAGCTCCAATAGCCCCTATCTTAATCCAGCCCTGCGTGTGAACCAGGTCAATGCATGAAGGCTCAGCCTTCTCCTTAAGGACTTGAAGGTATCAGCTCTGTAGCTTACGATCCCAACAGTTCCCTCTCATCTTTTTCTCTTCCTTGTATAACCAAAGAAAAGCAACCACCTATGTGTTCATATAACTTCATGATTACCGTACCCTTCCAGTGGCCATCAAATTACATCACAAACCAATCTTGAGCAGCTAGTCACTCAGATCAAGACATACATGTGCGTACTCAAGAGCTATGCCTGGAGAAACACAGCCCCAATATTATGAGCAATGCTCCCTATAGCCAGTCCTAGAGACCTGTTTTAGCAGCCAGATTGAGTGAAGACACATACAGCCTGCAACCTCATGTCATCGTATATAATATGTTTTGCACAATTTCTGGAAGAAGAAAAGCAATAACGTCTCTACCATCATAGATCTTATAAATCAATAAGGCTTGTGTGCCATAGTCAATTTGTTTGTCTTTAAGGTGCCACAAGACTCTTGCTTGTTCAGACAAACTGGCATGGCTACTCTACCTTTCTGGGATGTGTTGCCATATTGACTTTAATCGTTATTTATTTGCACTGCCCCTTCCAGGATATTTCCAATGCCCAGTGTTTGAGATTACATACTGGCATGCTCCTATTTGAAATTCTGATTAAAAATTTCCACAAATACACAAAGGCTCCTGAAGGTCAAGTCACTATTCCAGATAAACATCTGCTTAACTCAGCAGTGCTGGCATGAATAGAGACAGATGCCAGCCACTTCCAACATCTGCAGTTTCATAGATTCCAGGAGAGAAAATGCATTTAATGCATGAGAAATCACTGATTTTGCCGTAGCTCCTCTTCACAAGTAGGGTTGAGGGCTCTCTACTGTCCCATTCCCATGAATATCTACTATCCATAATATACAATGAATGAATTGATTTATTTTAGTCACAGACCAGTAAAACACAACATGAGAGTAATAGAACAGAACAATAAAACAAAATACATAAAAACACCACACCAGTAAAAGCGAATCATTCAAATACTTAAATACTTAAAATAAGTAAAATCAGCATGTGCACCAGAAGAATCTGAGCCTAAAATTAAGTAATTACTCTTTATTGATACCCACTAATCTCAATTTACATAGATCTATAGCAGCTGCACAGAACCTTGCTAATTTTATCTTGACCTTTTTGTGTCATGATCTGACAATAAATGTGCTAGGTGTTGTTCATCCGCTCTCTCCGGGGACCGTTGTATAATGGGGGTTATGACTGAATGGCACAAATCCTTATAGAAAATGCAGTATAGCAGGATGTGCCATGCTGTTTCCACTTCTCCCTTCCCACAGGAGTATACCCATTCCTGGTACGGTTTCCTTCCAAATCATCCATCCAGTAAGGCAGAAGGTAGTACATTAAATCTTGCCTTGGTAAAAGCTTTCCTATATTTAGTGATATGAAAATCAGACAGGTATTCTGCAGGTAAAAATGCCCTCCCATTACCTGTATAATTGGGACATCTTATGGTGCTACTTACATGATTTTGTAATTCCACATCCTGAATGTGTTGCTGAATTATCATTTTAGCTTTTTCGCAACCTAATGCTATTAAGCTGCTGTGTGTGAATCCCAGATTTCGTAGTTTCTCATGAAGCGTAATTTTCCATTTTGTGTGGCATGTATCAGTTAATGTCAGTGGGGCCAAACCTACTGGGGAAAAGATCAGCTTTAGCCAGCAGTGAATCTTAAGGATCCACACACATGCCCCCGCAGAAATTTGCCTTGTCTCTAAGCACACAGACACATTGGGAACACAGCTCGGGATTCCCAACACTTTGCGGAGAAACTTAGTCAATATGATTTCAAACTGGGTATAGCTTTTATATGCATCTGGGAGATAACCTTGGCCTGGAATACTTGGATGGCTCATGGCTGAGGGAAGGTATTGGCCTCCTTTCATATAGAAGAAATTCAGCAGAGCCTTAATACTTCTTTGGGTATTTTCAATTGCATATTTAATTTGTGAGCACCGTGAGCCAGAAGAATGAGAAATAATGCCCAAGTATCTGAAGGATGTGACCTGTTTAATGGGGTGATTATTGATCTTCAACTAATGCTTTACCCTCTTACTTGACAAAACCATAACCTTGGACTTAGCATAATTGATTGTCAGTAATTCATTTTTACAGTAATGGTCTAGAGCTCTTAGGAGCCCATAATATACAGAAAATTCATGGGTCCAGTTTTTCTGGCACTGCCTATGGAGGGGCAGTAGAAGCACACTGGTGCTAAATACGTGTATGTAACAGTGGGGAAGCAGCTAATGCTAGGTCAGGGCTGGGTGTAGACTGAGCTTTAAAAGAAGCAATTATAATTTGGAACCAAGAAAAGCTAACACATAATTTAAAGTTGCGTAATTTAATAAGCGTAATAGAATGTAGAATGTCATGAGGAGTCAAGCCAATGATTTAGTTTCTTTGTATTTGGTGTATATTTTTGATGAAATGTGCAGCAAACTAATGGGACGATAGTTGGCTGGTTTACTTGGGTCACCTTTTTAAAATATGGGAACCACAATGCTAATATTCCATTGGGGAGGAAAGTGACCGCTGTTACTAATATCTGTAAATAAAACTGCAAGTATAGAGGCCCACCAATTCGGGGCTGCTTTATAGACTTCCCCAACAACTCCATCTTTCCCTGGTGCCTTCCTGTTCTTTAGGGTAGCAATTATTTCATAGATTTCATCAGAAGAAACAGGGTCCCACACTGGTAAATCTTCTCCAGCCACAATAGTATGTATATTATCCTTGTAAGGTTTCAGTAAGTGGTCTTTGGAGATAGGTTCATTAAACAAGTCTCGAAAATGGGACTCCCATACGCATGAGGGAAGATTTGGTTCAATCAACAAGTGGCCATTAAAGCTCAGCTCATGAGGAGGAATAAAGAGCTGTCAAAGGGCATAGCAAGAAACACAGGAAGTGGCATTATCACTAGTCAGATAACTGGTCCATCTAGATTAGTATTGTCTGTATAGTGGCTCTGCAGGATTTTGGGTGGGCATATTCCCCCAACCCTACCTAGAGATGCCAGAGATTGAACCTGGGTTCTCTTGGATGCAAACATGGGCTCTGCCAGTGAGCTATGAATGGCCCTCTCCCTCACCTGTGGCTTCAAAGCCTAGCTGACCACTGGAAATCCTTTCCCTTACCTACCCTTGTATTCTACAAGCCACACATACACAGATATTTGCAACTAGCAGAATTAGTCATAACAGAATTAGTTATGTTTCCCCTTAACTGAAATGTGAGACTTTTGGGGATCCTGAATTCTGCACCTAGTATTGAATGCCATGTCCTCTAGCAGTCATGGATGGGGACTCGGACTCCAGGACTTGACTCGTGAGTCGGACTGAGTCCCCCCTCTGACTCGAGTCAGACTCGAGTCCCAATATTTTTAATGGGACTCGAGACTCGACTCGGGACTCGAGACCAAGGACTCGTGTTCCAAAATTGTGTTCCTCAAATGAAACATGGATAGGTTTTAGGAAGTACAGCAAGTTTATTTTTTAAAATCATTTTCCTAAAATGCAACCTTTCAGACATTTTGGGTTTGGCTGCCTCTGCCTGCCTGTTTGGGGTTCCCTGCCTCCTCTGCCTACCTGGTCTCTTCTTAACCAGTTCCACAGTTTGAATTGTCCAAGACAAAGGCCTCTGCCTGCCTGCTTTGGGGTTCTCTGTCTGTCTCCTCTGCCTGTCTGGTTATTTTGGGTTTGTCTGCAGGGCCGGATTAACATAGGGGCTATTGGAGCTGCAGCTCCAGGCCCCTACCATCAAACAGGCCTACAGCCGGCCCGGCAGCGCGCGGTGCGCGCGCCCACTCACCCGAGCCGCGCCGCCGACTGCTGGCTGCTGCCGCTGCTGCGCTGCCGCACTTGCCCTTGCGTCGAGACGCCAGGCAGCGGCTCCCTCGCGGCAGCGGGCCCCCCCCGCCCCTACCAGAATAGGCCCACAGCCAGGGCTTTCCATGCCGCGCGGACGGAGATGGGTCACGTGACTGTTACTGGGCCAATCACAGTCGTGCGCCCTTTCTGCAGCAGCAGTGGGTCGCCTTTGTGGAAGGGCGGGCGTGTGCATGGAGAGGAGCGGGGCCCTTCCGAGGCGCGGCTGCTCCGAAGCTAAACCGGACGCCGCCTCGGCTTTACAGCGGGGAAGATGTGCGAGGCCTTTCAGTGGAGATAGAAAGGTACTCTGCACACGCTCAAAGGCACTCTTCTCCACCCACCCACCCTTCCCTCTACTGCAGGGCTTGGCGCTCCAAAAGTGTTTCAGAGCTCCCGTTCAGGCTCAGCTCCACTAGCCCCCCCCCGGCCCGCTATCCATCCTGGCGCTGGGCTTTCCCATTGGCTGCCCTGCGCGCCTTGGCTCCGCCCCAGCCAGGCTGTCCCTCCGCCGCCGCGCCAGCCCCCCCCATCCCGCCGACCCCCGCCTTGCCTCGCCGCCGCGCTTGGGGCCGACGGAGACGCGCCCGGGGGGCATCACACGGCCGCGCGCGCCGCCCGGAGCAGCATCGCCCTGCTCCCTGCGTGCCGCCGCCGCCGCCTCGTCGTCGTGGTCCCTTCTCCCGCGCCGCCTGGCTGCCTGGCTCGGTCCCTCCCTCGCCTTTCTCTCGCCAGCCGCCGCCGCAGTGGCGAGGAGAGCCCAGCTCCGGACCCGACCGCGAGGAACAGCGGTCGGGTCCGCTGCAGCAGCAGAAGGTTTTTTTCTTTTATTTTTTCAGAGCGGAGCAGCGTTTTAAAAATTATTTTTATTTTATTTTTTGAAGAGAAGGCTGCAAGAGCGAGCAAGCACCGTCTTTTCTCCCCATCCCCCACTGAGGAGCCCGCCAGGCAAGGACTCGCGTTCACGGGTGGTGGGGTGGGGGGTGCTTTGGCGGTGGGGGGTGCTTTGGCACAAGCAACCCTTAGAACTTCTAGCCCAGGCTTAGGCAACCTGGTGCCCTCCAGATGTTTGGACTACAACTCCCAAATCCCTTTCCACTAACCATGCTGACTGGGGCTGATGGGAGCTGTGGTCTAAAACATCAGGAGGGCACCATATTGCCTACCCCTGGCTTAGAGGATACACACTCCGTATTGCACCTTCTCCAAGTCCAATTCCCCTCCCAGGGTATCTTTTCAGGATCGAGGTATGCCTATGCACACCAGTTGCCTATTCATGTTCTAGCCTATAAGTGAGATGTCTGTTTGTGGAGATTAAATGGGGGGGGGGATAGAATAAGAACAGTCATGCTGGATCAGACCAAGGGTCTATCTAGTCCAGCATTCTGTTCGCACGGTGGCCAACCAGCTGCCCACGGGAAAGTTAGCCCACAAGCAAGACAGGAGTGCAAAAGCACCCTCTTACCCAAATAAAGTTTCTACGGATGGTCAAGACCCCTTAGGAATACAGAAAATTATCAAGGATTTTTATGACGGGGATGTTTATACCACAACCACCAAGGGTTCAACACGGCTGTTGCCATGCCATCCATATTGTCCACAGAAAACAGCCGGGGTATGCAAGTGTAACAAATCATCATCCTTACGAAGAATCACTTCTGCCACCCTCCCCTCCTCCCAAAGGAGCTCAGGACAGCACAGATGGTTCTGCCCCCTCTCCTTCCACCACATTTTGTCCACACAACAACCTCCATCTCCCCAATTCCCATGATCCCTGACCATTGGCCATGCTGGCTGGGGCTGGTGGGAGTTGTAGTCCAAAACATTTGGAGGGCACCATAAACATCTGGAGGGCACCTCTGGCTTAGGAGATATACACCCTGTGTTGTACATTCTCCAAGCCCAATTCTCCTCCCTGGGTATCTTTTCAGGATCAAGGTATGCCAGTTACTGAGGAACATGGGTGGGAAGGTGCCGTGGGGCAGCTTGGAGGTGGCGTGATCTAAGCTGTGGTGGCTTGTGCGACTCAACTAGGATTTCGCTGACCCGAAGTGGGCTCGCGTGGCCTCCGGGCCTCTTTCTGCTCATCCCAGAGCTTAGAGGCGGGGTCGTTTCTTATGTTTTCTGTGCAAGATGTGGGAGTTGTGGGTCATTTTTGAATTTCTTGGAGCAAGATGTGGTGGTTGTGGGCCGTGTTTTTTAAAAACAGAATCTGAGCAAGACGTGGTGTGGTATTTGTGGGGCAGTAGCATTTCCTCTGAGTAAAATATTTGCAGGGTGCTTGGGGACTTTAATCATACGCCTTTCCCAAGCCCACTGCAGTATCCTGCTCAGGAGACAGGCTGGGGCCCATCGAGGTTGGTGCTGGTTGCTGCAGCACCTTTTCTTCCTTATTTTTTTAAAAAATATTTTATACTCTGTGAGCACCTGTATGGGCAGGTGCACGGTTATAGATGCTCATCTTTTTATTTTTTAAAGACTTATTTCAAACTAATTATTTACTAAATTTATTTTAGAGTATTGTTATCCCGCTCCTCAGTCAAATAGACTCCTGGCGGGGCTTACATATGATCAGTAAAGGAAGACAGTCCCTGCCTGCGGGCTTACAGTCTAAAAAGACACAGCACACAAGGAAAAAGGAATAGGGAGGGATGAGGGATGAAAAATAACAATGCAATCCTGTGCATCTTTAGCCAGAAGTAGTAAGTCCTTCAAGTCTCAGCATCTGCCAGCTGGCCATGCTGGCTGAGGTATTCTGGGAGTTGTAGGCCTTATTTCTGTCTAAACCTGCATAGGACCTTTTTCTCCTTGGGGGCTAATGAGCATGAACATGTTTTTTTCAGGTGCAATTTTGACTAGGGAAAAGACTTGGATTAACTCTGTGTGTGTGTGTCTCTCTCTCTCTCTCTTTCTCTCTCTCACACACACACACACACACACTTCCCCCATCAAATTTATGGAGGAGAAGGATATCAATGGCTACTAGTCCTGATGGCTCTATGCTATCCAGTATCGGAGGCAGTATGCCTATGTACACCAGTTGCTGGTGTGAAGGCTAAATGCAGGTTGCTTGTTGCTAGTTGAAAGCGATATTTGGAGTTTGTGAATGACCTTAACTTTGTTGACTGTGTAACTTCTTTGCTGACTGTTCTTCTTTGCTGACTAAAATATTTAATTTGTTTTAATATAAAATTGCGTCTTCATTTTATTTATTTCCATAAAAAGCCCCACCAAAATCCTCAGCACCAGGCCCATAATGCTCTTAATCCGGCCCTGTTTGTCTGCCTGGTCTGTTCTTGCCAAAATCAGTTGCAGAGTTTTGAAATAAAAAGGCACACTTGTGCCTAGAATTAATTTAAGCCACACATCTGAAATAGCCTTATTTTGTTGGGAAAAAACCCCATTGATTTTAATAGGGACTCGTGGAGTCAGCTTTTTGAGTGACTCGGCACTCGTGAGTCACCATTTTGGACCAAGGACTCGGACTTGGACTTGAGACTCGGGTCCAAAGACTCGTGACTCGACTCCTGACTCGAAACCAAGGACTCTTCAACATCCCTGCTAGCAGTAATACATTTGTTTGCACCTTGAGAAGCCTAAAGTACATAGTCTTCAATTGCCACAAAAATGCCGGGACCATCACAAAAACCCTTCTCACTTTGTCATGCAGAGTCCTGAATTCCCCTGCCTCCCGCAAGTGCAAACTACTTTAAGCTGCTCTTAAAGGAGCCAAGCTTAGCTGCAATTTTGCCCATAGCATGGCCCCTTTAAGAGTAGCTCAGTGCTTAGGCTCGAACAGCCACAGGGGCTCCACAGAGAGACAGATGCTGCTAAGCTGGGAGAGCCAAGCGAGAATGTGTGTGTGTGCGCACATGCGCGTGCGTGCATGCATACATGCATACATGCATGCTCCACCTGCTGAAAAGGAGGTGGAGGCTGCACACACTGGCCTGGACAGGGGGAGAGGTGAATGAGGGAATTTATCACATGATTCCTATCATGAAGGCACACTTGGATGAAGCCGATTATTTAGATCCATGCCAGTCAGGCTTCAGGCTGAACATGGGACGGAAACAGCCTTGGTTGCCTTGGTGGATGATATGACGAGGGCCTTGGATAGGGGCGAATGCTCCTTCCTAGTTCTCCTCGATCTCTCAGCGGCTTTTGATACCGTGGATCGCCTGGAGGGGTTGGGTATCGGAGGCACTGTATTACAGTGGTTCTGGTCCTTCCTCTCTGGAAGGTACCAGAGGTTAGTTCTTGGGGAGGAGGTTTCAGACCCTCAGCTGCTCACTTGTGGGGTGCCGCAGGGTTCCATCCTCTCCCCGATGCTATTCAACATATACCTAAAGCCGCTGGGAGCTATCATCAGGAGGTTTGGGGTGCGATGTCATCAATATGTGGATGACACGCAGCTCTACTTCTCTTTCAAGTCCTCACCAAGGTTGGCCATTGAGACCCTGTCCAAGTGCCTGGAGGCAGTGGGTGGCTGGATGGGAAGGAACATGTTGAAACTGAACCCTGACAAGACCGAGGTACTTCTGGTGGGAGACAAGGGGAGGTTAGGGGATGTTGACCTGGTGCTGAATGGGGTACATCTACCCCTGAAGGACCAGGTCCGTAGCTTGGGGATCATTCTAGACTCCCAGCTGTCCATGGAGGCTCAGATATCAGCTGTGAGCCAGGCGGCGCTGTATCAACTCCATCTGATATGGCAGCTGCGCCCCTACCTTCCTAATCACCTGCTCCCATCAGTGGTTCATGCCTTGGTCTCCTCTCACCTAGACTACTGTAATGCGCTCTACGTGGGGTTACCCTGGAAGATGGTTCGGAAGCTTCAGCTGGTACAGAACACGGCAGCTCGCCTGATTAAGGGCAGCCACCGGCGTGATCACATCATGCCAGTGCTTAAGGAGTTGCACTGGCTACCAGTTGTTTGCCGAGCTGAATTCAAGGTGTTGGTTTTGACCTTTAAAACCCTACACGGCTCCGGCCCAGTTTATCTCAAGGAGAGCCTCCAGCAACATCAAGTAGACCGCTCAACAAGATCTGCCACGGACAGCCTTCTCCTTATCCCATCAGCCAGAGCAGCCAGGCTGGTGGGGACTAGGAAGAGGGCCTTCTCTGTGGTGGCCCCCAAGTTATGGAACTCCCTCCCTAGTGACCTTTGCCATGCCCCCTCCGTGATGAGCTTCCACCGTGCATTAAAAACTTGGTATTTCAGGCGGGAATATGGGGTGGGTTAGGATTTTAAAAGAATTTTTAATACTGTTTTAATTATCATGTTTTATTGTATTATTTTAATAGTACATCAACCAGGGTGGCCAGGTGGCCGGCCAGATGGGCGATTAACAAATATAATAAATAAATAAATCTTTATCTTGTCAAAGATTTTATTTCCTAACAGAGCTGACTCTGTGCCTCTAACAGGTGAGATGCAGTGTCAAAAATAGGAAATGCAAGAAACTTCCCCTTCTCTATGAAGTTCCATGTTTGGGGAGGGAGATCTTTAAAAAAAGGAGTTAAAATAGTTTGGGATATGGAGTTTGAAGAGGAAATATCAAAGGATGAGTGGAATAAGATTTGGGATAGGCGAATATTGAAAAATATGTCAATAAGAATTAAAGAGAATTTTTACAAGTTAATTTGAAGATGGTATTTGCGGTGAGATTAAATAGAATAGATAATAAATGTTCTCCAATGTGCTGGCGAGGTTGTCAGGAGCTGGGTACATATGCTCATATGTGGTGGAGTTGTAAAAATGTAATGGATTTTTGGAAAATGATTTTTGAAGAAATATCAGAAATTGTTGGAGTTGACCTAGAGATTTGTCCTAAATTAGCTTTGCTATCAATAACTGCAAGGTGACCGGTCCTCAAAATGTTAAAGAATTAATTATAAATTTGTTAACGGCAGGTAGATTAATGATAGCAAGGAAAGAACTTCCAATGGCCCCTATGTGGAAACAGGGAGAAGGCTTGCGCGTGGGGGAGGAGAGAGGAGGCAGGCACCTGGTCTGGTAGGTCACGGGAAGAGCCAATGGCTCAGAAGGGCGGGGACCCAGGTAAGAGCTTATTTAAGCTCCTGGGTTCCCGCCTTCAGCCTCTTTGCTCCTGTGTTTTTCCAGCTGAATCACATCGTCCTCCTCCTCGATCGTCATCTGGTATCGTTCCTTTGTTTGTGTGTGTGTGTGCATGGGTGCTTTGGGAAGGATCGGGTGTGTTTGTTGGCTGAAAGAGTGCTGAATAGTGGAGATACTGGGGATTTATAAGTAAAGTTTTGTTCTTACTGCTTTTGTTCCTACTGTTGCTGTAAGGTTGTTTTGTGTGGGAGGGGGTGATACCGTTGCAGCACCACGTGCTCCGCCGCCTGGCTTCGGCACAGCCCTTTATTTTTATTTTATTGCCCTTCACCTTTAGTTTACTTGCCTTATAGTCTTTTAGTTGCTTTTGCCTTGCTTGCCTGAAAGTTCTTTCAGTTGTTTTAATCACTTTATCGATCAGCTGTTACAGAGGCTTAGCTTTAGAACAGCAGCAGGCCGCAGTAGATTATCGGCGTTGCTTAGCAACGGAATTTGTTTATTTCCTTCTACGGAACAGCTGGTCCCTGGTGCCTCTCGCTTACGGTGCTTAGCTGCCTTTTGTTTTGAGAAGGGCTGCTGCTCCATTGTGTTTAGCAAGAAGCTAATCAATTTAGTCATAAACAATTTAAATCAACATTTAATTAATAAACAGATCCTGTAGCTTATGCTGGCTCAGCTTGTCTGAGCGTGGAAAGCTAAGCAGGGTCAAGCCTGGTTATAATCAATTTAATCAATTTTTGGATTCATTTAAGTAAACTTTAATCAGTTTGATCAATCTATTAAATCAATTGATTTACTACTCCCCCCCCAAAATAAAAATTAAAAAAAAAAAATAATTAAAAAAAAAAATTTTTTTTTCTCCCCCTTTCTTTTTCTTTCCCTGCTACTCAAATAAACTGAATCAATCTGATCAACTAGCTGAATTAATTTATTTGATTCTTCCTCCCTAATTTACTGTGCGCTGCGGTGCTGGCACAGCTGGTCTGGGCGTGGAATTAAATAAGTATTTTACTTTAATCTTGTTGTTATTCATCAATTTCTGTTAGTGTTTCAGTTGAGGTTCCGCTCCAGATGCCTCCCAAGAAAAATCAGGGTGGCAAGAAGGGCAAAGGACGTGCTCCTAGGCAACCAGCAAAACGTCCGCCACCGGCTCGTGTTTCCTCGTCAGATGAAGAGGACCTTGATGCTTCAAGGGTTGCCAAGAAAGGGCGGGCAGGGCAGGGCCTCTCTATGCGTGGCAGATCAAAGGATAATGTTCTGCATTCTTTTTCAGCTCAATTAGAAGAAATGGCAGCCACTATTAATGCCATGGCCCCGTCAAAGCCCAGCACGAGCCGTTTTTCTAGGGAGCATGCAGTAGGAATCACCTCCACGTGCGTGGGACCAAGAATTTGATGAAACAGATGCACCAGAGAGGGGTGAGTATTACCCACACAATGGCAGGGCATCATGGCCGTATAGGCACACAAGTCCACCACGTGGATTCAACCATTATTATCAAGGCCCAGCTGTGCCACCCCCACCGGGGTGGCCATATTATTGGGGTCAGCCGCCTTCTTCACCTACAAGATCCCCCTCACATTCCAGAAGAGCACCAAAGAATCATCATGCATGCAGGGTAGATAGTGACGGGGAGTCTTCTCAGGTGAAGAAGGCATGTGTAAAGGTGTGGTCTGGCCCGCGGGGCCATACTGTGACCGAGTCTAAAATGCACTCCACAGTTGATATGGTAGATCATTACCCTCGCGTAGGAGCGGGCGCCATGCCCTCTGGCGCCCCCTCCTTTCCGTTGGGATACCATTTGGCCCCTGCAACCAAGGAGAAAATAATCCGTGGTGAATATGTTGATATTTTCTCCCTCCTGACAAGAGAAAATGAAACTGCTGATAATGATAAAACCAGTGAAAAAGACCAAGAGGCAGTAAAGCGCAAAAAACCAGCCCGCAATTGGGCCAATTGGTTGCCAGGGTTTATCATTTATATGGGCATCATTCAGCAGCAGTTTCCCGATCGAGCAGCTACCATTACCAAATACCTAGATATAATTTATCGGGCTTATTCTGGCTTTGAGGGTGGCGCTTGGTTAGCATACGATGAAGGGTTTAGGAAAAAGGCTGCCTTTCATGATGACATAAGATGGGACAAGAAAGATCATGATTTGTGGTTAGAATACATGATCCCTGCCAGGCCTATTTCAGGTGAGAGGTCTGAGAGTGGTCATGTTTTGTCCAAGGGAGCGCCTGCCTTCAACCCCCGTGCTTCCACAGGGCAGGCGGTTCAACCCCGCCAGGCGTGCTGGGATTATGCCTACAAAGGGCACTGTGGGCGCACGGAGTGCCCATACAAGCATGCATGTGCAGTCTGTGGAGGCTCCCACACGTCAGTATCCTGTTTTCGTTTGCGGGGCTCAAGGGGTGGTTTCAAGGGTGCAGGGCCCAAGCGGCAACACGGGACTGGCCAACACCCTTCGACAAAAGGGCCCCAGCCCAATTAGATTACATACGCTAGCTGCATTACTGTCTACGTACCCCAACAAGCCTGATGCCAATTACTTGCTAAGTGGTTTCAGATATGGTTTCAGAATTCCATATCAAGGTCCTCATGTGCACATGATGTCCCGTAATCAAAAATCAGTTATTGAGGCAGAGTACATAGTCCAAACCAAAATTGATAAAGAAGTGCGTGCGGGGAGGGTGTTGGGCCCATTTTCTTCGTTACCCATGCCCTCCCTACGCATATCACCTTTGGGAATAGTTCCTAAGAAGGCCCCGGGTGAGTTTCGCATGATTCATAACTTGTCCTTTCCCATGGGTGCCTCAGTGAATGATGCTATACCGGAACACCTTTGTTCTGTCCGGTATGCGTCATTTGATTCCGCAGTTGATATGATTCGTTCCTGCGGTACTGGAGCCCTCATGGGAAAGTGCGATATTAAATCAGCATTTAGATTGCTGCCTGTCCACCCCGATGATTTTGACCTTCTTGGGTTTTGTTTCCAAAGAAAATTTTACTTCGATAGAGCCATGCCAATGGGCTGCTCCATATCGTGCTCTGCCTTTGAACGTTTTAGCTCTTTTCTTGATTGGGCCTTGAAGAACAGGACAGGCCTCGAACAGGTTGTCCACTATTTGGACGATTTTTTGTTCGCAGGCCCAGCCTGCTCTGAGCAATGTGCATTCTTGATGGACCAGTTTAATAACTTGGCCTCTGAGCTGGGTGTTCCGTTGGCAGTCGAGAAGACTGAGGGTCCCGTTTCCACACTCAGTTTTCTTGGAATAGAATTAGATTCAGTGCAGCAGTGTTCCCGCCTCCCAAGAGAAAAACTAGTCGATATAATTGAGCGCATTTCCGTTGTATTGCAACATTCAAAAATTACGTTATGCAATTTACAGAGCATTGTTGGTCATCTCAATTTTGCATGCAGAGTGGTCGCTCCAGGGCGGGCATTTTTACGCCGTTTATGTGCAGCCATGCGGGGTCTGAAACGCCCATTCCACAGAATTCGTGTATCGGCTGCAATGCGAGATGATCTTCATGTTTGGTTACAATTTTTAACTCAATTCAATGGTGTTTCTTTTTGGAGGCGAGAGCTGTTGCTCCAGGCAAATTTTCAGGTTCAGTCAGACGCTTCCGGTGCTATGGGATTCGGAGTTATTTTTCAAGATCAGTGGTGCGCAGCGCCATGGCCCGGGGCATGGCTGGGTTCCGGGTTATGTAAAGACATTACTTTTCTAGAGCTGTTTCCAATTTACGTGGCCGTCCATCTATGGGCAGACCTTTGGGGTAACTCAGTAGTACATTTTTGGTGTGACAATCAAGCTACAGTGCAGATATTGAACACTATGTCTTCAAAGAACCCCAGAGTTATGTCTTTAGTCAGAGCACTTATACTGCATACTTTGAAGTGCAATATTTTGCTCAGGGCACGACACACACCCGGCCTCGACAATGGCATCGCAGACGCCTTGTCCAGGAACCAGATGCAGAGATTTCGGGCCCTTGCCCCATGGGCCCAGCAGTCCCCTGTCTTGATGCCAGATTATCTTTGGCAGATTGGCGAACAGCTGCTTCACAAGCAATTTGGTGTTCAATAGCCCCAAGCACGCAGGAGGCCTATATGCGTTCAGGTAGGGATTTCGCTGCCTTTAGAGCGGCTGTCTGCCTCCCAATGTTGTGGCCGGTGCCAGTCGAACACCTTATGCAGTTCTGCATTTCCAAATTGCAGAGTGGGTCATCAGTTAAGACTGTTCGAGGGAAATTAGCTGCCTTGTCCTTTTTGGCCAAGACACAGGGTATTCACGATAACTCAAATGATTTTAGGGTAAAAAGAATCCTGGCAGGATGGTCCAGGGTGTGCCCTCGTCCACCTGACTCGAGGACCCCGGTGTCACCCGAGGTTTTACTCAAGCTCCATGAACAATGGCCTACAGTCTGCCGTTCTCCTTATGAGGCGGTTTTATTTCATGCAACAGCCTTGACGGCTTTTTTCGGCACTCTTCGCATCTCTGAATTGGTGGTGCAATCCCGCTTGGATGGATCTGCACGCGCCCTACAATTTTTGGACCTTTCCCTACACGCCTTGTGGGCGACAATAAAAGTGAGAAGATCCAAGACTGACCAGTTGGGTAAAGGGTCTATCATATTGCTACACGCAGGATCAATGACAGAGCTGTGTCCTGTTAAGGCCCTACATGCATTTGTGGCTATACGGGGTATTGCTGATGGCAGTTTGTTTTGCCATCAAGATGGTGCGCCATTAACCAAGTTTCAATTTTGGTCAGTAACGAAGTCTGCCCTGGCGGCGGCAGGTTGGGCCCATTTGCACTTTGGAACCCACTCCTTCCGGATCGGTGCTGCATCTACTGCAGCAGAATTGGGGTTTTCTCAGGAAAAGGTTCAAGCAATGGGTCGTTGGAGGTCCCGGTCTTACCGGGCCTATGTGCGAGAGTTGCCTTGAAGGTACTGCTGTGGGCTGTGTTTTTCTTCCAGGTCACTGGAGTGGAGGCAGGACTGTCCGTGTGCTGATTTGCGGGCACAGTATGGTGTACTGGGCAGCAAAACGAGCCGCCAATACGGGCTTTGGGTCTCACCTGGCGGTCGAGCGTTCGGCGGACGTCCATTGGATGGGTCGCCGAGGCATGAGATGGCAGCACCTCCTCCACAGTTTGTTCTGGACTGACCAGTTTTCATCCCCCCCAGATGTCCTGGTACTGCATTTGGGGGGGAATGACTTGGGCTTGCTGAAAGGCAAGGCCCTGATTCTCCAGGTGCTATGCGACATAGCATCCATCCGAAACCGGTGGCCGGGGGTTCAGATATTATGGTCGTTCATCATACCGCGCCTCAGTTGGCCTAAGGCCTTGAATAGGGCGGTTAGGAAGGTGAACGGCGAAATTTGTAGGGCCATAGGTGGGATCGGGTTTTGTATTCCCCATCCCAATATAACCTTGGCCCGGAGGGAGCTGTATCGGCCGGATGGGGTTCACCTATCCGATATTGGCAATGATATATTTATTGGAGATCTGCGAAGGGCCCTGCTCGCTCTTTTATCGTGCAGGTGGGGGAGATTCGACTAAGCGATAGCTTGTCTCTCCCTGTGGCGGGAAGTGCGGGTTTAGGCAGGAACAATTAGAGTTATGGTGATCATCCAGTGGCACCTTTCAAGGTGACTGACGTTTACCCAAGGCTGCCCTCGCCAACGCCAGGAGGCTTGGCACGAGGGAGATTGGGACGCCTTTGGGGTTTTACCTTTCTCACCTATTTTGGGAGCCTGGAGGCGCCAAAGTAAGGTGACGATGGTAAGGCCCTCCAGCTCCACATGGAGGGCAACTGGCCGGTGGCGGGCAATCCCGCCTCCAGTTCAGTTAGGATGCATTCGCCAAATATTGGTCTTTTTTCCCGGCCAAGGGCCGGGCTAGGTTAGAACTGCACTTCACCCTTCACAGATCTTCAATTCAATAAATGTGGCCCTGATTTGAAACCATATACTCTGTGTCTGCCTCTTCTTTATCTCGCCCTTACACGCGCAAATGGAAAATTCAGCAAGTTATCACTATTACCAATTGGTATAAAGAAGTATGGGATATGGCATTAAATGCCATATTTACTTGTAATATCAGATGCAAAAGGGGACAATTAAAGAAAAATATTTTTAAGGATATTTGGGGTCTATTTTTGGAATATGTGTTAAATAAGGGGAAAGGGAGTATGCTGTGTCAAGATATGTTGTATTTTTGGAATAATGAATAACTATAGATTATAGATATACTGTAATATTTGGTCCCGTGGTGATGGGAGCACTATATAAGTTGTATGTGTGTTATTTTCTTTGTATTGTTAAAAATTTTTTAAATAAAATTATTTAAAAAAAAAAAAAAAAAGGAGTTTCCTGCACAATGTAGGGAAAGTAGGCTGAAAGTTACGTTTGACTGAAATAATGGCATATTCCTCCCTGGTTTACCCCTTCCTACTATTTGTTGTCGCCTCTAGATTACATTTTAGATTGTAAGCTCTTTGGGGCAGGGAACTGTTATACTCAGAAAAGCACCATGCACATGGATGGTACAATAATAATATTGACAACAACAGCAATCACCACCACAATCATGGGTCTGGAGATCAAAGTGGCTTCAGAGTGGTCAGAGACCTTAAACAGTTAGAGCATCCTGGGGTGGCTGGCTATACCCATGGCCACGCCCTCATGTTGCCTGGCCACACCCTCTTGATCACACCTTCATGTTGCTTAACCATACCTCTTACAAATTCACATGTGTGTCCCTGTTTTCATCTGTGAAATGTTGGAGGGTATGAGAGTGGGGTGCTTCATAAAAAAAAAGGAAAGGCCATGCCATACAGAGCTACAGCCTCCACCAGGATTTGCCATAGGCAGGGAAGAAACTAGAAGGAGACCTTTTCTGAGCAAACAGATTAGTAAACCTTGGCATGGCAAAGAATTTCCTTGTCTCCTCCTGGATGTGTAGAAGAGTAATTAAAATTCTCATGATGGTTCAATGCCTACAAATCCTGTGCTCCAAATTAATTATTTCTTTGTATGTTTATCCAATATTTGCTTATTCTTTAATCACCTAAATCATAATTCTACCCAGCATCCCACTCACTCCTCTCGACTCCCACCCCCAGAACCAGCCAGTTCATTGGTGGTTGCTACCTTTATAAGCTAAGTAGAGTGAATGGGGCTCCTACACCAGATTCCCTGGTTATTTTAGTCTGCTTTGAATGCCTGGAAGCCTCCGTGTCATTCAACATCATGATGAAGATATTGGGACTCCTCGTGCTGGTTTGCACTTTAATATCTGGACGTATGTTGGCAGCTTTCTGTGGTTCCATGTGTTTTCCCCATTTGGGGGCTAGTTCCATCATTAACAAGTACAATTCATTCCAAAAGTGGTAGGCATGAGCTTAGACAGTTCAATTTACTGTTTAGACCAGGGATGGGCAGAAAGTAGAACTCGAAATGTAGTGGATTTCAACTCCCAGCACTGGCCACACTGGCAGGGGCTTTGGGGAATGGAAGTCAAAAACATCTGGAGGTCTACTTTCTTCCTCTCCTGGCTTAGATAAACTCATGGACGATGAGACTATCAACAGCTACTCAGTTACCGACAATAAGACCAGAGCACCAGACGTAGGGGACAATCAGGCAAGGGCTATAGCCTACCCTGATTGGTTTATGGGCTTCTGGGAGTATCTCCTGATCACTGAAAGGAGAACCACATGGGCCCTTGGTTTGATCCCTCAGGGCTCTTCAATTCATGTGCCATGCCCACATTCCGGCCTTAGCATGACAACATTAATATGGCAGGGAAGGAAATGCTACTTCCATCGAGTAAGCATCGAAGCAAGTATCTGGATCACTGTGGTCAGTCTTGTTCCACCAATCTGAGCAAGTATCTGGATCACTGTGGTCTTTCTGCCACAGAAGAGGTATACTGCCAGGTAATATTTTGATTTTCTTGCATTTCAGAAATCACTACTACCGCTCCCGAGACTACTCCTTTAACTGGTGAGTATAATAAGTAGTGAGGGCAGAGGGAGAGCTTTGCCTTGATGTCTTCTCAGTGTTGAGCACAGCGATCTGTATTTTCAATCAATCAATCTTTATTGTGCGGTCACAGACCCAACAAAACTCATGTAAACATATAAAAACAATTTAACCAATTTGTAAGGTTACATATCCTGAAAGCAATTTTAAAATTTTAAATCAGAAGCAAGAATCGACCTACGCATTCTCTGTGCAGAAAAAAGGAACTTGACCACTAGCTCTGTGATGGGCTTGTTTGTGTCAGGTAAAAAATATTTTAAATACCATCCCAAGGACCTGCCAGGGAATTTTCTCATTACTGGGCAAAGAAGTCTCGTACGCTCATCCCTGTAGAAGTTACATACAAAAAGAATATGCTCCAAAGTTTCGATTTCTTGTTCATGACAGGGACATAATCGGTTTTTGTATGGAACGCCATAATAGCGCCCATCTTAAACCGCAGATGGTAAGCAATTAAATCTGGCTCTTGAAAAGACCTGCTGGCTGCTGGTATTTTGAGATGGACAGATTACTCAGATATCTAGCACTTTGGGGAAATTCAAAATTCAAACCAAGATGCAAGGATGAGCAAGTTTTACGGGCATTTGATATAGAATATTGAAGGACAAGATCCTTAATATGATTTTCTACAGTAAAACGTGCTACCCTGACATCATAGGCATTATGAAAATCCATAGGCAAACCCAGTGACTGCAATTTGATGGAAAAAGATTTAGCCCAGGAGCTGGTGTAAACATCTTTCTGAAGAAGGTGTAAATATCCTACAGAAGAATTTGCATATACTACTTTAGTCCAGTATCTAAACGTGTATCGCCAGGCGGAGCATTCTAATGATACAGTGCCTACCTCAAGTCTCAATCCTGCTGCAGGAACACATCTTGGCATTCCAAGAATAGATCTTAAAAAATTGGAGAGAACACTGTCAATACTTGGATGGAATCCATGGATCCAAATTGGGATTCCATACAGCAGTTGAGGCAAAATCTTAAGCTTAAATACCTGGACAGCAGCAGGTACAAATTGACCCCCTTTGGTTAAAAACAAAACAAAACGGTAAATAGCCTTAGTGGTATTCTGAGCTGCCTGTATAGTCGTCGTCCTTCTATGGGCAGCCCAAGAAAGACTATAACAAAATGTAATACCCAAGTATTTTCACTGTTTAACTTGGTCGATGTACTGGCCATTGATTTTCCACTTGCTTAACGATGCATGCCGCACAAAAACCATGATTTTTGTTTCATCAAAGTTTATGGTCAATTGATTGATCTTGCAATAGGATATAAATGCAAACATTAGGCGTGTAAGGCCTACCTTTGATAAAGACATCAGGACAGCATTGTCTGCATACAACAGTAAAGGGCATTTGGTCTCAGCCAATTTTGGTGAATGAAAATCTAGTGCTAAGCAACACCCAATCATCAGGTCATTTAGACAGAGGTTGAATAACGTAGTGGCCAACATACAGCCCTGGCGGACCCCCCCTGGTAGCTGGAATAGATCTTGTCAAATTCCCTGCTATTCCGCATCTTACACGGAGAGTATTTCCCTGGTAAAGGCAATTGATGAGGAGGTACAGTAGTCTCTTATCTATGGAGGTGTAGAGTAACTTTAGCCATAATTTGTCTCTTGGAATAGAGTCGAAGGCAGATTTTAGATCTATAAAAGCAGTATACAGACCATTACCAAGAGAGGTCATGTATTTCTCTGAAAGATGGTTTAAAACAATACTGTGGTCTAACGTTGATCTGCTGCCCTTTCTGAAACCTGCCTGTTCGTTCCCCAGGATATTCTCATCCTCCATCCAGGAGTCTAATTTTCGTTTCAGATAGCTAGCATACAGCTTACCCAGAACCAAAAGTAAACTGATGGGTCTATAATTGAATGGATCCTCTCTTTCTTAAAAATTGGTATTACTATGGCCTCAAGCCAAGCAAGGGGAACTTTACCTGAATTATTAATGTGAGAGAACAAATTTGCCAACAGGGGGTCCCACCAATCCATGTTAGCCTTCGACATTTCCTGAAGAACATTATCTATTCCTGGGGCCTTACTTGATTTGATATTTCTGATCAGGGACTTTATTTCAGGCTGCATTAATGGGTCCCATAAGGGAGTGTCATTTAAATCTATGGTAAGAGAGATATCCATTACAGGCTCTGTAGCATCCGTAAAAAGAGCAGTGAAATGCTGATCCCAGCAGAGCATATTCGAAGAGGAACCCAGAGCATCAGTAACTACTGCCCAGAAGAGTTTAGAATTTTTATTTAGTGAAGAATCTATCAAAGCATTCCAGCCCTTCTGGACTGCTAGTCTCTTTGTAGAGGCTATCAGAACTTTATATTTCTTTTTAATATCATAATATTCTTGAGGTAAGGCATTTAGGTTTTCCTTTCTATAATGATTGTATACCTCTGTCAATTGTTCCTTGGCGACACGGCAGTCATTGTCAAACCACTTGGGTCCGCCTGTCTTGGACAAAGCTCCTGTGGAAATTTGTCTTGGGATTAAAACAGCATTTAGGGCGGTAATCAAGGATGAATAGTTATTTAAGGCACAGTGACCTGTATTTTCATGGCTTTAGTATTGGATTTTTAGAAGAGGGTTTGGTAATTCAGGGATGCTCAAAGATTTTGCTAGATCCTCACTTTTATGTTCATCGATCTGCACTTCCTGGGGTAATACATGGATCAGAACACACTAGTCCCTTGGTTTGTTTTTGCACATCTCTGAATTCTCATGCTGAGATATGATTCTTGGCTCAAAAATGCATGCAAAACTGTATATTTTAGTGTAAAATGCAGGTAAAAATACATATTTAGTAAAAAAAAAAGAAACCATTAAGAAATAATGTGATCTTCTTCTTCTTCTTCTTCTTCTTCTTCTTCTTCTTCTTCTTCTTCTTCTTCTTCTTCTTCTTCTTCGTCATCATTATCATCTATAATAATAGTAGTACAATAATAATAATAATAATAATAATAATAATAATAATAATAATAGTAATAGTAGTAGTAATAGTAGTAAGTAATAATTCTGCAGATTGATGCAGAAAAGGGATGGGATGTATTTACAAATGACTGCATTGAAGACTGATATGGAGCAGAGACTGACCCATCATTCCATCCCTATAAGGCATAGGACTACATTATGGCTTTAAAAAACTACAGAAGCCTAAAAAAAAAACTGAACCGGGCACACTTTGTTTTGGTTTTCTTTTTAAAATATCTTTAAACACTTTTCCGCGCTTGCAATAAGAGGCTCAGACCAAAAAAATTGCATTAGACAGCATTACATGTGATGTACCTCATCCTATTAGATTATTGTTCAACCCTCAAGGCAGAATGCCTCTCTCTTCATATGTCAGAGCCCTAAGCATGAACCACCGTAAAGTGAGAAGAAAGGAAACAAAATGAGTCCTGAGACAAAGGAGAAGGTGTGAAACCTAATAGAGGCCTGTTGTAAACACAGTGCTGGGTTTGTTAAGAAAATGTTCTTGACTTGAGCTGGGTGCCACATGGTCAGCCTCATGTATAGTGTGGGTCATGCTACAGGTATTGCGCCACCAGCACCTGAGCAGTATTAGAATGCCAGAGTTATTCTTGACATTGTATTAAATTTCTTCAAAACACAACATGAAGGCACAACACTTTCAATCTCCCCCAACACTTTCCCATACATTTTTCTATATTATATAATCCCTCATCCCACACATATAATCATATATCCACATTTCATAATGATGGGCACACAGGAGAGCCTGCATGAATAAGGGGATGCTTGTTCCTCCGTTGATTTGTTTTACACATGTGGCATCGCATTGAAATCATGCAGTGCTTGTCATGTCTCCCAACCCGGAGATCCCATAATAGCCTGAGGAAGACTCAGAGGAGGAGGTGGTCCTCCTGGCTGCTCCACCCAGGGGACAACCTTGGATAGCTGCTCCCATGTCCTTCCTACCAGAAGATGTGGTCCTGCTGTCATCCTCAGACCCAGCAGATGAGCCCAACAGCATCTACATCTCCCAGACCTCACAGCACCCAACGGATAAAGAACCAGGCAAGGGCCCTTTAAAATTAACAGCCAGCTCCTCCAAGGAGGCAGGGCCAAGTACACAACTTGGCTTTGTCTACTAACATAAGGCTTCGGCTCTCTGCTGTACTGTGGCAAATCCCCCTAAGGCTGTAATGGACCAGGGGCCTGATAAAGGAGAGCTGAATACCCTCAGGAGTGAGTAAGCAAGGTAGCCTTTTTCTTGCTTTGATATTTATTAGCCATGATGGATGGCCACCTGTAATGCACAGCTTTCACTGAAAAAATGCATTACTTGAATAAAAAATAGCCCAAAATACATAATACCTGCCTGGGGTTAGACGTTCGACATCTTGTGCCCAATGAGGGCACAACAGGGTTTAAAGGGAGCAGACAATAATCCATAATGCATTGGAATAATTTTGGAGAGCATCACTGAAAAGATGCAGAACACACAATGCAAAACCTGTAAGTCGGGCATGGAAAGATCTTGTTTTTTAGATTCCCTTTATGGACAAAATTTCTCAGAGAAGCCAAATGGAGGCTTCTTTCAGCATACTATACATCAACATTTTCCTCATTTTGACTTTTCTCTGACACTGATCAATGGTTGCGCATAGCACTATTGAGGTAACA
>CM037881.1:24833497-24835997 GCA_021292165.1 Shinisaurus crocodilurus
TCTGGAGCTGCTTCTGAACAAGGGGGCACCGCTAAGTTCTTGTTGCACGCACCAATCTGAGCAAGTGTCTGGATCACTGTGCTCAGTCTGCCACACAGCAGGTATACTGGCAGATAATGTTCTGATTTTCTTACATTTCAGAACCCAGACCCCCTTGCCGTTGCCGGCCTTGTAAAACTAGTGAGTATCATATGCAGTGGGGGTAGAGGTAAAGCTATGCCTTCATGTCTTCTCTTCTTCTTCTTCTTCTTCTTCTTCTTCTTCTTCTTCTCCTTCTCCTTCTCCTTCTCCTCCTCCTCCACCTCCTCCTCCTCCATTATTATTATTATCCTCATCATCTACAATAATAATAGTACTGTAATAATATTTATAATAATTATTATAATATAAAAATAAAAATAATTATTAATACTGATATTATTATTCTGCAGATTGATTTAGAAAAGGGATGGGATGTATTTACAGATGACTGCATTGAAGACTGATATGCTTGCGAGGAGGAGGGTCCGAGAGCCTGCTGGGATGCATCATCGTATCCCAGCGGAGCCTCCCTCGCCCCTCCCACGGAATCTGTTTTGAAGGTTGGAACTGGAATTCGACCTTTCCTATGGCCATCTAGACAGCATCTAGCAGCCATAGCATTGTGCTCATCGTGTGTAAAAAAAACAGCTAGAAATACAGTAATACCTTGGATTGCAAGTAACTTGGTCTGAGAGCATTTCGCAAGACAAGTTAAAAAATTTTTTTAAATTTGACTTGATAAGCGAGCAAGGTCTTGCAAAGTAGGGATGTAACCGCTCGCCTCAAGCGGACGTAGTAGCAGGCCGAAATTGGCCCCGCTCACGCCCGCCAGAGACTCACTTTGATATAAGAGTGTTTTGGATTACAAGCACAGTTCCGGAACGAATTATGCTTGCAATCCAAGGTATTACTGTACATCATACTCAAATTAGAACGCAAGGTGACAAAACAAATTGACAAAAAAATCAATATATATTTCGTTGAAAGAAGGGTGGGGCGATCGACAAGCCAGTCCTCTGGCAATCATTTCTGCGAGGTCTCACCCTGTGCTGATTGGAGCACTTCTATGCCATGTGTCGTGCCTTCTTCTTTCTGGAGCTGTTTCTGAACAAGGGGGCACCGCTAAGTTCTTGTTGCATGCACCAATCTGAGCAAGTGTCTGGATCACTGTGGCCAGTCTGCCACACAGCAGGTATACTGGCAGATCATGTTTTGATTTTCTTATATTTCAGAACCCAGACCCAGTTGCCGGCCTTGTAAAACTAGTGAGTATCATACGCAGTGCGGGTTAAGGTAGAGCTTTGCCTTCATGTCTATTATTATTATTATTATTATTATTATTATTATTATTATTGTCGTCATCGTCATCATCATCTATAATAATAGTAGTACTGTAATAATAATAATAATAATAATAATAATAATAATAATAATAATTCTGCAGATTGATGCAGAAAAGGGATGGGATGTATTTACAGATGTCATCATCATCATCATCATCATCATCATCATCATCATGCGATCACTCGTGACCGAGTAAGATTGTCTTCCAGGATAAAAATTTACAAAAAGAAAAATTTAGAAGGAGAAAATTCTAAAGAAAATTGTGTAGACTCTAGCGATGGGTACGTAAGTGACTGTGGGGGCCAATTCTAAATCCACACAGCTTCCCACAGTGAGGACACAGGTTACCAGATTGGTTGGGTTGGGTTGGAAGAAACTTTTATGTAGGGAGATCGGTGCATTGTAGACTGATATGCTTGCGAGGAGGAGGGTCCGAGAGACTGCTGGGATGCATCATATCCCAGCGGAGCCTCCCTCCTCCCCTCCCATGGAATGCGTTTTGAAGGTTGGAACTGGAATTCGACCTTTCCTATGGCCATCTAGACAGCATCTAGCAGCCACAACATTGTGCTCTTATTGTGAAAAAAAAACAGCCAGAAATACATCATACTCAAATTAGAACACAAGATGACAAAACAAGTTGACAAAGAAATATATATATATATATATATATATATATCTTTCAAAAAGGGATGGGATAAGCGAGAAGCCAGTCCTCTGGCAATCATGTCTGCCAGGTCTCACCCTGTGCTGATTGGAGCACATCTATGTCATGCGTCGTGCCTTCTTCTTTCTGGAGCTGCTTCTGAACAAGGGGGCACCGCTAAGTTCTTGTTGCACCAATCTGAGCAAGTATCTGGATCACTGTGGTCAGTCTGCCACACTGCAGGTATACTGGCAGATAATGTTTTGATTTTCTTACATTTCAGAACCCAGACCCACTTGCCGGCCTTGTAAAACTAGTGAGTATCATACGCAGTGGGGGTAGAGGTAAAGCTATGCCTTCATGTCTTCTCTTCTTCTTCTTCTTCTTCTTCTTCTTCTTCTTCTTCTTCTTCTTCTTCTTCTTCTTCTTCTTCTTCTTCTTCTCCTCCTCCTCCTCCTCCTCCTCCTCCTCCTCCTTCATTATTATTAT
>CM037881.1:24840997-24876157 GCA_021292165.1 Shinisaurus crocodilurus
AGTGTTGAACACAGTGATCTGTATTTTCATGGCTTTAATATAGGATTTTGAGAAGAGACTTTTGTGTTAGGGATGCTCGAAGATTTTGCTTGATCCTCACTTATATGTTCATCGATTTGCACTTCCTGGTGTAACACGTGGATCAGAAACCAGCAGTCCCTTGTTTTTTGCACATCTCTGAATGCTGAGAGATAATACTTGGCTTAAGAAATGCATGTGAAACTGTATATTTTAGTGCAAAATGCAGTTAAAAATATGTATTTTGTAAAACAAAACTACCATTAAGAAATAATGTGATTTTACGCATATTACTATTATTACTATTAATATTGTTATTGTTATCATTATTTTCATTATTAATAATATTAGTACTGTAATACTAATACTAATACCAATGATAGTAGTAGTAGTAGTAGTGGTGGTGGTAGTAATATCATCATCATCATCATCATCATCATCATCATCATCATTCTGCTGATTGATGCAGAAATGGGGTGGGATGTATTTACAAATGACTGCATTGAAGACTGATATGGAGCAGAGACTGACCCATCATTCCATCCCTATAAGGCATAGGACTACATTATGGCTTTAAGAAACTGGAGAAGCCTAAAAACTGAACCGGACACACTTTGTTTTGGTTTTCTTTTTTCAATATCTTTAAATACCTTCCCGCGCTTGCAATAAGAAGTGCAGACCAAAAACATGCATTCAACAGCATTAAATATGATGCACCTCATCCCAGTAGATTATTTATTTATTATTGGATTTCTAGAGCCAGAAATACATCATGCTCAAATTTGAACACAAGGTGACAAAACAAGTTGACAAAGAAATAAATATATATTCCTTTCAAAGGAGGGTGGGGCGATCGACTAGGCAGTCCTCTGGCAATCATGTCTGCCAGGTCTCACCCTGTGCTGATTGGAGCCCTTCTATGTCATGTGTCATCATGCCTTCTTCTTTCTGGAGCTGCCTCTAACAAGGGGGCACCACCAGCACCGCTAAGTTCTTGTTGCACCTATCTGAGCAAGTGTCTGGATCACTGTGGTCAGTCTGCCACACAGGAGGTATACTGGCAGATCATGTTTTGATTTTCTTCCATTTCAGGAGCCTAACCCATTCGCTGGCCTCATACAACTAGTGAGTATTATACCAGTGGGGGTAGAGGTAGAGCTTTGCCTTCATGTCTCTTCTCCTTCTCCTTCTCCTTCTTCTAAGTTCTTTCACCCCCAAAGCTAGCCTGCTGACCATTAAAATTCATCTCTGTCCAGTAGTTATCTTCCATACATAGAATGACCTGGATCACCATCTTGTCCTTTGTCTCAGTCAGCAAAATGTCTTTGGCGGGCCCTGGATCCCAGCAGCATGGCTCGTCTCTTCCTGAGATTGCTTTGCCTTGCTCTCCCTCTGACTTTGTCTATCCCAACCTGCCTTCAATTTAGCAGGAGTGGCATCTGCCAGATTTGGATATATGGAGGCTGTCTGACATGTAAGCATGTGTTGTCTTCTTTCTTGCAGTCCGCCGGCATTAAGAATATGAAAATAAACTCATGGAAAAGTTAACATATGGGGACTGTGGAAACTTGGGACCTTTTGCATGCAAAGCATGTGCTCAGTCATTTATGATTGAACTCACCCATAAACACACAAGAGCTGACTCAATCACCAGCTCTCCCCTGGAACAGAGGAAAGAAATTGGAAAGGTCATTGAAATGTGGGACGTTCTGCATGCAAAAGTGCTCAATACTCTTCTTCTTCTTCTTCTTCTTCTTCTTCTTCTTCTTCTTCTTCTTCTTCTTCTTCTTCTTCTTCTTCTTCTTTGCATTCACACAGGCAGGCACTGGATTTTCCTTGGGCAGGGAGAGCTTCAAGCAGGCAGGCAAAATACAACTCACACACTCACTCAGGCTATTTTTAAGTGTATTTGATCCATTCTGTGCTTGTGCAGTTTGGACTCTTATTCCCTTCACTTCTTCCCCTCTCCCATTTTCAGCACATGTCCCTCCCTGCCACAATCACTGCTCTCCATCACCCCAGCTCTCCACCACCCCACCACCCTTTTTCAGCCAGCCTTCCCGCTTCCGTTCTCTCTCGGCCACAGTCTCCTCTTGCAGCAAGGGCTCCTGCTACCGCCACTCTCCACTCCCCCATCTCTCCTACCTGTCACGCCCCCACTGGTGGAATGCTCCTCTGAGGAGGAGCTAGAGCTCCCAGAAACAAGCAGTGCCAAGGAGCCACCCATGGCAGGAGACCTGGGGAGCCTGAGACCTCAGAAGAGATCACCCCTGATCCATCCCCACAGAGGTAGGATAGTTCTGCCTCTGAGGTGGAGGCTGAGTGACTCCCTAGCCCCTGAGACTGTCGTCACCTGAAGAGGGAGGCCAATAGGGCTCCTTTGAGAAGAAGTGCTCGATTACAAAGGAGGACTCCTCGGGAGCAAGGGCCTCCTCCTGAGTAGGACTTTTTTCCCCAGAGGGCCTGTAACACACTGCAGCTGAGCCCTGGGTGGGGCTCAGGAAGGTCTGCCTATATAAGCCCCCAGTTTTAACATAGCCAGTGCTGGAACAACATTGTTCTTTCTGCTCCATTGCCTTCTACCTTCTTTTCTGGACCTTGCCTTATGATTGACCCAATGTCCTACTCACCCTTTGACACCTGCTTGACTCTGCTTCTGGACTGCCTATTGTATCTGACTGCTTAACTATGCATTGATCATTGCTTGCATTTCAACCACTCCTGTCTTAGCATGATCCTATACCGGACTGAAAACTTTGTGCTTGACCATTTGCTGGTTTTGTTGCCTTGCCTTTGGATTGCTCCATAATTTGTTCTAATCCTGAGTTTGATTCAGCCATAGCAGGACACTATCCAACCGGTGTTCTCACTTCTGGTCTCCTCTGGCCTCAACCTTCTCTTGCAGCAAGTATTCCCACCGCTGCTGCTCTCAGCTGCCCACTTCCAGCCACTCGCTCTCAGCCACCCTGTCTCCCCTTTGCGAGGAATGTTTCTGCCACCCCGCCCCCACTCTCTCTGCAGCCCCAGCTCCCCTTTGCAGGAAATGTTCCTGCCATTATTCCCTCTCCCAGACGCCCTGCCAAAATGGAAGGGGGGAGATTATGCTCAGGTTAGAAGGCGGGTGTGCTGAGTGGTCTGTTGATTGCATCACGGGGGCTTGGTGGGCAGAGGTATGCTAAGCGGGTACCGTGTTGCTGATCCCTGATGTAAGTGCTCCATTCACGTATTAAGAAAGGAAAGCAGCCCCAGTGGGGCTGGGCTGGGCTACTGTGACTAAATAATGATAACCTAAAATTTTCTTTTTAATTCAGGTCAATGCAATAAACTATCTCAGTAACTTGGTAAGTATGGTTGACTATGTCTACATATCCCTTCTCTCTCTTCATTCATATCTGGATCTGAAAATCAATGACACTTACAAATCAGGGCATGGCATGATCACCATTAGGGCCTGGGTGGGAGGGATGACAGAGTGATGCCTCCCTTCCTCAGTCCAAATATCCTAACAATTTGAGGTAACAATCCCTTTATTTCCTCCAATATATACTTAAGGGTTTGGGAGTGTCAGTAATATCCAGTCGAAGATCAGATGGCTGGAAATTCAAGTCAGCCTTTACATCAGGGGTGCGCAACCTCTGGCTCTTGGGCTGAATCTGGCCTGCCTGGCACACCGGTCTGACCCATGGAGCTTCTGGGAGTTCTTCCAGTGGGCGGGGCTTAGGCGCTAAGATCAGTGGTCACAACAGGGATACGGGTGGGGTGGGGACTTTCCTGTGCTGGGGAGAGCTGCTGCTCCCCTTGGCCTGGGTCAAGTGCTGACCCAGCTTTGCCTGCCCTGCCTCCTTCCCCCAATGGGGAAGGAGGTGGGGTGGGTGAAGCCACTTCAGTCCCCTTCGCTCCTCCATCAGCTTCTGCTTTGCCTCTGTCCCCCCCCCCCACTAGAGGCAAAGACAGAGCCAGGCCAACCTAGTCCCCATGGCACTTCCATTGGAGCCCATGCACAGCAAAGCCGGGTCACTGGCCCTAGCACTGGGTAGACGCTCCTCATGATGGTTGGGACAGAGAGAAATGAGGGCAGCTGAGTGTGGCCACACCCACTGATGTCAGGGGCGTAGCCATGCCCACCTGATGTCATATGGCCCCTCCCCAAAACTAGTTCTGCAGCCCTATTTTATATGCTAGATTTGCTCTGGAGGAGAGAACACTGGAATTGTAAGGTGTTTTGCCATGACTGCAAAAACACGTTTTTACTCCTCTAATAGTCTGCGATTTACAGGATTGATTCATTACTGAGAGCAGTCTTCCCCAACCTGGGGCCCTCCAGACGTTTTGGACTGCAACTCGCAGCATCCTTGACCATTGGCCGTGCTAGCTGGGGCTGCTGGGAACTGAAGTCCCAAATGTCTATAGGGCACCAGGTGGAGAAGGCTGGTTTACAACCTAATTCTAAGTATGTTTACATGCAAACAAACACGGGTAACAAAATCCCAATAGCTGCAGCTCTTTCTAAGGAAAGCAGCTTTCCAGGACGATCTGATCTGGAGCAGAGAGGTGTGTGTGTGTGTGTGTGTGTGTTGGGGGAGCAGAGATAACATGATTAACCCTCCCCCCCCCAGCCTACTGCTTTTCCCCAGCAGTTCCTCCTTCCAAGGAGGAGATTTCACAATGTTTGCCTGAGCCTAGCTCAGAAACAAACTTATGGGGTTCTGAAAAGGTTGACTGCAAGGAGAGGTGAGCTTAGAATGCCATATTCACCTCCGAACCTCCCCAGTTCTTGGTTTTGTTCTAGATTAAGTGAACTCATGTTGGCTAGTCATGACTCACTGTCTTAGGCCTGGCTCTTGGCTCCACAGCAAGAATTGCTCCAACTTTAAAGTCTGTTTCAACTTTCAATTTCAGATTCCTTCAGTCGCTGCCCTTCAGTGGACACATAGCGCAATGTTATAAACAAAGCGGAAGAATACCCTGACCACCACATGTTCCAACACGATGCAGTTATGTGTTGTCTTCCTGGCATGTGGAAGAAATAAACTTAAGCATTGACTAGACAACTACTTCATCTCAATTATCTATATGTTCTTTGTGTTTTATGCACTGTACAAATCACATCCATTGCAGAGTTCCTGCTCCAGACTAGGAGTTTGCAGTTAGATCTGTCACGGAGACCTGAACATAGACATCTGGAATCTGCCAAATTTCCAAGCATTTTCATGTTACAATATGGCACAACTTCCTTGTTTTTTAGTCCCTGCCTGTTTTTCAGTCTCTGCATTTGATATCGAAAGGCAAATGGTTTAATTGGTTTAACAAAGAAACGTAGGTGATACAAAATGCACGGGGCAGACAATTCCACTGAAAGTAGTGGAGGGAGAATCCAGGGCAGAGGAAGCATGAAATCCAAACCCTTTCTGAGCTCAAGCAAGTAGGAGGAAAGATAAGTAGGTTGTGCTTCACCCCGCCATTCTGGGGGCATGTCAGGGAAATGGGAGGGCCGGACGCAGGGCGGGTCCCTGGTGGGCTGCCCACCACTGCTATCAACAGGTCAGAGGCAAAATAGGGACCTGGTTGCAAAATTCCAATTCTCATATCATCAAGTATGTGTACCCACTGCCACACATATGTACATGGTTTGATATTGCTGATTATGGGAGTCTCTGCTGTGTCTCATGCTGGCTCAGCTTGTCTGAGCGTGGAAAGCAAAGCAGGGTCAGGCCTGGTTATTACTTGGATGGGAGACCCCTGCTCGAGTTTCCTGCATTGAGCAGGGGGTTGGAGTCGATACGAAATCTATTCATTTTCTTGGCAATTATCTCTCATTACATTGTGAAGGCTATCAAGGGCTCCTGGTCAGGATAGCTATATATTATGTGAAGGAGTGAGAGCAGCAGCCCTCTCATACTGTAGGACAGACCAGTCAAACCTGACCAGTAGGCTGCCACCACCCCTTAGTCATCCACTACAGCTCGAGGAAGGGGACCGCGGGCCTCACGGATCCGTTAGAGAAGACTGGACTGAGGGCACAAGCCGCAGCACTCTATAGCAGCTTCTCCATCCCGAAACACGGTTAGGTAGCCAGTCACTTGCTCTGAGGCACTGAAAGTAACACTGAGTCGAACTGGAAGAAACCACACTCAATTGTGGTAGATATATGTTTATTAAAAAGAATAGGAAAAGGAAAAGGAACGGGGAAAGGGAAAGAGGACAAAACAAGAACAAAATACCCAATACAGACTCCTTCGGTATATCACAGCCAAGAAAAAAAGCAACAAAAGCTAACTTGAGCTACGTAATCAGTTTCTTACCCAAGCCAGGGGAGGTCTCTCTTAGGGCAGAAACCCAGGCTGATTGCTATGGCCTACACCCCAGGGACAGTTCACATCACCGGGACGGGAGTCAAAGAAGATTTCTCTGGGGCAGTCTTTTAACCCCCCCTCCCTTGGTAACTGGGCAGATCTATTTTAGCCAATCAACTCTGGCCCCACCATTTAATTTACCATCTCAGCCTGAGGGCATCTTCCCACATTCTTCCCAGCTGAGAATTATTGAGGCCAATTTAGTTAGATGGCCTTGAGCACGGAACTGCCCCCTAGAGCACCAATCTGATGAGGAGGTGGTAAATCACCTCAGCTTGCTGTGACCATCTCAAGAAGACAAGGGGCTCAAAAAGGGAACAGGCCTTTTCCCAGTTAACCTCCTTTCACAATAAGGCTGGATTTCTTCACATGTTACTTCCAGGATCTGAGGCAGTATGCCTCTCAATATCAGCTGCTGGAGAACACAAGTGGGAGGGTGGTATTGCATCCACGGCTTGCTTGTGGGCTTCCCACTGGGTCATGTGACCCCCTGTGGGAACGGAATGCTGGGCTGGATGGATGGCCTTTGGCCTGATCCAGTGGGGCTGTTCTTAAGGGCTTACACTCTCATGCCTGCCTTCCACAAATCAAAGAGACAATCCAAGCATATGCTTCTCCACTTCAAAGTACCAAAGGAGGGTTGGTTTGTGGGGAAGGGCACTGTGTGTGCTTGCCTCTTTCCCCATGCAACTGCTTCACCCAGATACTTTCCCCCTTCTAATGCAGCCAAAATGCATCTGTGAATAAATAGCTGGTGGACTGCAGGGGGAAAGGGACAGGTAGGGACATGTTAAGGACCCCTCAGCTGTGGCTTCTCCCCTGCAAACTGCCCCACCCCATCACTGACACAAAGAAAGAAACAGCCCACCCAAGTTCCCAGACCTCTGTTTGCTACTGAACTTTTTGGTTGGGCCTTAAGAGCACTCATATCTCTGGCCAGAGATCACTGGTTCTACACACACTTCATTAATGGTTGTAAACAGTTCAATGCACCAGTGCACTAGGTATTAAGAAGACTGAGCCGAAAGTTTATCATCAAATCTTTTTTGGCTTAACATGTGGGGATCCAAGTGAGTGAAAGTTTCCTCACTTTTTCCACTTCCACCATCTATTACATAGTGCTGGGAGATGCCATCTCCACCAACCCCTGCTGAGTCCCTAGATCGAGGACAACCACAATCACATTCATATCCAATTTCTGTGTTGGTCAATAACGCAATAGTGAGCACTAGCCCGTTTCTCTCTATCACCATATCTAAAAGAGCACCAAATCACCAAATCAGTTCCCTGCATCAGTACAGATATCGCATAAACCTGTTAAATGGACAGCAGCATTGGATAATAAAGTAGCTAATACTTTCACATCTCCTGACGGTTACCTCTTAAACTGATGTAGGGCACAAGATATACAGCGACATGTGCTCAGATTCTCCTGACAAAGATGACTTGCGGAATGATCCTACGGGCCCTAGACGTTGTCTGAGGGGCCGCAGGATAGTTCGGTTTCCCAGCTCCAAGGCTGCAGACACTGCTTCAGCCTTGGAGCTGGGAATTGGAGCTCCCCCCCCCCAGCATCCTCACAGGCGGCATGGGAAGAACCATCCTTGCTCTCCGAGGTCATGAATGTGACCTCAGAGAGGGATAAAAGGGGGCAGGGAGTGGGTTGGGAGAGGAAGAGATGGGATCAGCCAGGAGAAGAGCTATCCAGAAGCCGCTCCAGCCTCCTCCCCTCCCCTTCCGAAATGCTGTTGCTGGGCTGAAAATAGCCATCGCCAGGCAGCCGAAAATTGGCCTTCTAGCAGAAATGCAGAACAGGAGGATGAGTGTGAGCCTCTGAGTTTGGGGGTTCACACTCAGCGGCACAGGATTGCACCCTTGCTGATTTTGCAAGGTAGCCCTTCCTAATTAACACTGCAATCCCATACTCATCTATATTGGAGTAAGTCCCATTGAACCCAGTGGGATTATGTTTGAGTAGACATCTATAAGATTGCACTGCAAAGTTCTTCTAATAGATCTTTTAAATGCTCATCAGTCATTTGATATTGAATGTTCCTTTTGTGGGAGAAAATATTATGCTACCTTAATAGTCAGGACAGGAAAAGTAACAACAACAACAACAACAACAACAAGATAGCACTGGTGCAAGGACAGCTTGACTTTCTGTTTTGCATAGACTCAGGAGAGATGCTCAACTTCCTTTTAAAGGACAGACTCTCTTCTCAATAGTAATTAAATTTCTCCTTCTTCCTGTACCCCTGCCAAACTGAGAAGCTTATTTCTGCCATTTAAAATAATATATTCTGAAATTTTAACAAAACAAAACAAAAAAGAGGCAAAGATTTTGGCTACATAGATTTGAATATATCAATTTCAGTGTATGCATATGACGTGTGTGTGTGTGTGTGTGTGTATGTATATATAAATATATGAGAAAATACAGCTTTCTAAGAATTATACATAATAAACTTCAACAAAAGCCAACCAAGTACCCATATAAGAATCTATTCACAAGTGGTATCTGTACATACCCGTTCAAATGTTGAAAGCATTGTTAGATCCTCAGTTCATTGCATTATGCGTTTATCCTTTCAAGGTTTTAATATCAGTCTTTTAGCTGTCAAAAGGGCGCAGAGAATCCATTTGTGCCGATGGTGCGTTAACTTCCAGGAAGCAGGTAGATAATTTACGAGGACATGCACATCAGTAAATATTAAAGAATGTTCCAATAAACGGTTGATCTGTATAATCCCCTCCTCCCAAAAAGAGGCAACTATTGGGCATTCCAAAAACTTTTTTAAAATTATTTTTTTCATTGTGATTTTCAACAAAACAAAACCATACGAAAATAATAGTAATGATATGCCATTTTCTCACACAAATTGAGATAAATCACTTAGGGTGCAATCCAGTAGGGTTGCCCATAAGCCTCCAAACTCAGAGGATTATGGGCATTCTATGCAGAGTGGGAGGAGCCTGGAGGTGAGGATCACCTCTGCCCTCCTCCCACCCTGCAAGGACACTAGATGGCCAATTGCAGCCGCCTGGCTCAGGCACTTTGCATGGGGAGGGAAGGAGGCTGGAGCACCGCCAGGATACACTCTATCATGGCGGCCTCAGTGTCCTCCCCTCCTTGCCCCCCAGAACTCCCCCCCCTTCTCTGAGGTTGGTCTTACACTTTCAGAGATGCAGCTGGCATGGTTCTATCCATGCAGGCTGTGAGGTGGGGGTGGGGAGGGTGATCCGAGTGCAGACCCCCAGCTTTAAGGCCAGAGCGCTTTTCCAGCCTCAGAACTGGGACTCCATAAAATCCCAAGGCCCTCTAGACACTCTCTGAGGGCCATGGGATCGCTCTCTTAAAATACATGCATATGAAAATGTGTGCCTATGACTCATGAGTATACATATGTATATGTAAATACAGCTATCAATAAAAACAGTTAAGCATCAGCTTCAAGAAAGACCAAATATTCATCCATTCATCCATTTGCAGGTGGTGTCTGAATACCACACGTTCAAATGTTCAAAGTGTTGTTGGGTCCTCAGTTCATTGTATCATAGGAGGTGAGTGTCTATCTTTCCAGAGTTGTAATATCAGTCTTTTAGCTGTCAAAAGGGTGTGGAAAATCCATTTGCGTTGACCTTGTGTTAACTTCCAAGCAACAGGTAAATAATTTAAGAGAATGTGTGTTTCAGCAAATATTAAACAGCATTCCAAATCAAAATTTATGCATATTATGACCTCCTCCTGAAAAGAGGCAAGTATTCTGTTATATGGGTATGGGAAGCATGAGTGGTATTACACCGCCAACAATTAGCCAACTTTATCAAACCCTAGATGTCTGAAGATAAACAATAAAATAACAGCATAAAAAATAATTTTGAATTCTAAACGATCATACACAAAGCCATGAATACTGTGAAAGGAAAGCCGGGTAGTCTGCTTTGTATCTGAGAAGGCCTATGTAAATAGTAAGCTGATAGGAGCAATAGTTTCCTCAATAGAAGGAGTCATAAAAGACTCCTCTAGCCAGATGGCCCCTTACCTTATCTTAGGAAAACACCCTCGCTGATCTTCAAGGCCAATTGTTCCGGGAGAGAGAAGTGCAGGAAGGATTTACAGCTGGGGGCCCTTGAGTAGCCAGGAGAATTTACAGCTGAGGCCCATTAGGTGAGATCGTGAGCAGTGAGGTAATGGAGCATGGCCAGAGTGCTCCGGATTGGCTAGAAACGATCAGGCTATGGTCTGGGGGGGGATATAGGAACATCCATTCTGGGCCTCTGTGTCTTCTCTTCTGGCCCGGTGATGCGAAAGGGCGGAGGGGGCTGCTGTTGAGGCAGGGCCCTGTGGAGATCGATCCCCCTGGCGGAGGAGACCAGCTTGGGTACTTGTAGGTACAGTAGTTTGTTGTTTTGTTAGCTCTGATTGTGTGTATCAAAGTAGTTCTGTATTTTACCTTGTTTTTCTCCCTTCTTTCCCTCTCCCCTACCTCCTATTATATCTGCTACCTTTTAATCCTAAATAAATTTCTTTTAACCCTGGTTGGGGTGAGCAGTTTTCTCTAGTGATTCAGTGCCAAAATCCAGTACCTTGACCAGAGGGCAGAACCGTGGAACCCAGGGCAAGGGCAGTGTGGACTGGGCTAGTCCTTCACATGGTGGCAAGCGGTGGGACACAACACTGAATCATAGAGAAAAGGCGCTTGTGGGGAGTAGAGGAAGGGTAGTAGAGCTTTTGATACACACAAAACGGAGGTTTGTTGTTTTTAAGAGATTAGGGTGAGATGGATGCCCAGAGAATGTCTCCTGAGAGTTTGGAGGCCGTGGCTCGGATTGCGGGGGGCCAGCCTCAAGAGCAAGGACTAACGGAGCGTGAAATTTCTGCTTTCGAGTGGGAAGTGGAAGAGTCAGCTACGGAAGGTGTAGGAGTGTCTGACCAGAGGCGGGGAGAAGGAGCAGCCGTGCAGGATGATGGTGCTTCCGACAGTGGCAGTGACCAAGGGTCGGTGGACTGACAAAAAGAGGCACGGGCTGCTTTCCGTCGTCAACAGGAGTGGATGGATCTCCAGATTAAAATGGCTAAGTTGTTTGTGCCGGCGAGAGGCGGCAGAGGGGGAGGCGCTATCCCGGAAAGGCCAAAATCGCTCCCCGATCGGAAGTTGTTCCCTGTGTACCAGCCGGGGCAGGACGTTATGAGTTTTTTTGCATTATTCGATACCACGTGTGAAGAGTTGGAGGTGAGAGATGATCAGAAAATGTCTATTCTTCGAACACAAGTAAAGGGAGAGCTGGCTGATCTCCTGGGGCTTTGCCGCGGGCAGAAATTCAGGACTATCCCAAATGTAAAGAGACAGTACGTCAGCTCTTCGCTCTTTCAGCTGAGCACTGCCGGCGATGGTTCCGGCAGGAAAAACCGCTCCAGAAAGAGACTTTGGTGTCCTGGGTGGCTTTTTTAGAGCAAGCCTGGGATGCCTGGTTTGAAGCGACAGGGAGACGTACTGTGGCGGAGCTGAGAGAATTTATGATTTTGCTTTGGAGCAATGTTATGCCACCATCCCAGAGGAGCTGGCCACTATAGTCCATGACCGAGATCCCGCTACGGCTAGAGAAGCTGCCCTGTTAGGAGATCAGATGGGGCTATATCGTCAGAAGGGCGCTGGGCGCGTCTTTCTGCCCAGGCAGGTGGACAGTAGTCGCGGAGATGTTAAAGAGAAGGAAGGGGGCTCGCTGGTGAAGAATCAATGGCGGAGGAGAGCGCTCGGAGGGATGGGTGTCCCGGCCTCGCGGGGCTTCCACTCCTGCCAACAGTGGGTGTTTTTATTGTCGGGAACCCGGCCATCTTAAGAGACATTGCCCCAAACTTTTGAGCAAAGATCGAGAAAGGCTGCCGCAGGCCAGCGAGCTGGGCCGGGTCCTACCGCGTGCAGACAGCCCTGAAGTATGGGATGATGCTGAAGAACAACTCGCTACCCCATCGGTGAGGGAGGGAGGAAGATCGGCCAGCGACAGCGGCGTCCACCCTCCGGCATCCCAGAGAGCCAGCTGGCCACGGCCAACATCCGTCTCAGGAGAGAGCGTGGCAGAGAGGGAAGAGCCAGACCCAGGGGACGGGCAGGGCCGGATTAAGAGCATTATGGGCCTGGTGCTGAGGATTTTGGTGGGCCTTTTTATGGAAATAAATAAAATGAAGATGCAATTTTATATTAAAACAAATTAAATATTTTAATTACCATTAAAGTGCCAAAACAGAAACATATTGAAAATATTTCTTTTTTTGTAAACAATAAGCTTGTTAACTCAATAAAACCGTTATAAATAGAACATTCACAACAACCATTTTTAAATAAACATAAATCATATAAACATGATGTTTGGCTCATAAAAATTTGTTCCTTAAAGTATTATTATTATTATTATTATTAAAGCATCATAATCAATACAGCCTGCGTTATGATTATGGTGCAGAGAGTAACTCTTGAAATAAATAGCAACCACTAGTTTTAAACACACAAACAGGTTATTCACTGAACTCTAACCTGCATTTAAACTAAATGAATCAAGCTGGTAGATGAAAATAAAACTACACATTAACTTTTCTTCCTTTTTTACTTGCAAATTCCTCAATTGTAGAATCAAGATTAAGCTCGTTCAGCAAACCACTTTCAATGCACAACAGAGAGAGCGCATTTAAACGCTCCTGACCCATGGAAGACCTTAGTTCATTTTTCACACGTTTTAATGCTGAAAATGAATGCTCACCACTGCAGTTGCTGACCATTAAACACAAATACATGCGGAGGGTCACAAATGTATTTGGAAATGCACCGACTAGAGATTGTGCAATCATAAACTTGTACATTTGTGTTTTTTGACTCCCATGAATGTCTTGATTTGCAGTGGAAGATTGGTACATTTTGAAAATTAGACTGAGAGTCGGTGACCGGCCCCAAGTCACCCAAGTGAGTTTCATGGCCAAGTGGGAACTAGAACCCAGATCTCTCTATCCATTACGCTGCACTGGCTCTCACAACATGGATTTCTGCATGTTGTGAAACTGTTAGAAGTCACAAGAGCCCTTCCAAAAGACAGACATTGGCAATCCCACGAAGTAGTAAGTCTCAGTCTCTTGAGTATTTCCATTACCACTAAACTGTGGGCTTTCTTTTTCTTAAAAAAAAAGAAAGGGGGGGGGGGATAGAGTTGCACAATCACACCAATTAAATTAATAGGTCTTATTTGATTGATCATATGTAAGCTGCTCTGAAACCCTTTTTGTCTGAGGAGCAGCATAAAACTACTTCAGACAAGTAAATTCATGGACAAATTCATGGAGAAGGCCATCAGTGGCTACTAGTCCTGGCTGGCTATGTGGTTCCCCCAGTAGCAGAGGCAGTATGGATATGTACACCAGCTGCTGGGGAACATGGGCAGGAGGATGCTGTTGCACTCCTGTCCTGCTTGTGGGTCTCCCGTGGGCAGCTGGTTGGCCACTGTTTGAAAAGGATGCTGGACTAGATGATCTGATCTTATGTTCTTAAATAAATTGGGGGGAATAGGACTGCATCCCAAGATATATGACCCCAAACAATGCATTTGATGCAGCATCGCAACCTTGTCCCTAAAAGGGAGGACCAGGGTGCGAAGAGTCAAACCCCACTCATTAGGGTAAAACTTTACCTGTTGAATTTTTGCCTGAAAGGCACCCGTCGCGGCGGGAACCGTCTGGCCTTCCCCCAACCAAACTGATCTGGCGGTGGTGCCTTGTAGCCCTGACGTGTTGGGCTGTAAGGATTATGGGAACTGTAGTCCGAAGGGCACCGGGTCGGGGAAGTTAGCCGAGCGGGGGGGGGGGTTTCCTTCTGGTTTCTGACATTATTTAGGCCCTGGTTTCTCCGGCTGCGACGTCCCCAAGTTTCCTTCTCCCCCCTCCCCTGGGTAAACAGGAAAGGACTTCCTTCTTTCGCTGGACGCCCTCTCAGTTCTTCCCAGCCTCCCACCCTCTCCAGGAAGGGGGCGGCTCAGGCGGGAGATGTGCGCCGACGGATTGGTGAAGAAGCCGGCTGCTTGGAGACCCGCGTCCGGGTGAGCCGGGGAGAAGGGAGCCAGGCAAGCGGCGCTGGGAGATCGGGGTGCGGGGCTGATGATCGCTCAGGAAACCAAACAAAGGTTTGGGAGGAGGAGGACTAGGACACACGCCATCCAAGAGGTTTGGAAGCGGAGCTTCGAGGAGGGGTAAAGGGGGGGGATCCTGGATAGGAAAAGGCGTGCAACAAGCGGGACGAGCGGCCACGAAAGGAAACGGTGAATGTGGAGGAGAGAAGCTGGGGACAGGCGCATCCCTGTGGGCCTACTTTGTGTAGGGGGCCTGGAGCTGGCGCTCCAACAGCCCCTAGCTTAATCCGGCCCTGGGGACGGGCTGCGCACTCGCCCCTCGGGCGCCAGAAACGGAGAAGCCTCAACTGCTTCAGTGCTGAGGATTGTGCCTCGGGAGCAGATCCGTTGGAGCCAGCTGAAGTTCTGTGAGTCTATTTTTATTAATCACACGCCTTATACAGGGTTTAGAGACTCGGGGGCTGAAATTTCTGCAGTACATCGCTCCCATGTAAGAGACTCTCAAATCCTACAGGGAGAAAGTTTTACTGTCCTGCCCTATAATTCCCCCGACATCGATGTCCCCTTAGCCCGTGTGTGGGTGAAGTACCAAGGCTGGGAAGGGAATTTAGACGTGCTGGTGCATGATCAAGAACATTGGGGGATAATCATAGGTAACGACTTGGGTTATAGAGCTGCCAGAATGGGGGGCATAACGCGTAGTCAGGCAAAGCATAAAGCCGAGGATGTTAAAATGCTGCAAGGGGCAGAAGAAAGGGGGGAAAGTTTCCCCCTCCTAGAAGCGGCGGAGCTTAACCCTTTGGAAGTGGAGGGAGGAGGTGTTTCCCGTCCTGAAGAATTATCTGGGCTGGAAGGATTGGAGGAGGAGGAGGGGGGAGTTGACTCTGGCTCCTCTCTGGGGGCTAATCCCCTTTTCCAAGCCGCCCAACAGGAAGATGTAACCCTGCAGTCATGCTGCGAGGAGGTGGATTCAGCCTCGCCCTTGGGACAACGGACCCATTCAGCTTGGTTCGTGTGGGACAAAGGGACCCTATATAGGGAATTTATTCCAAAATCTGCTGGCCGAGCGCGGAGGGAGAAGAAGCGGAGGCAGTTGGTAGTCCCTTTGAAATATCAGCCCTCCGTGTTACAATTGGCTCACGATGCGGTCTGGGGAGGACATCTCGGCATTAAACGGACGCTCTCCAGGATTTCGGAAGGCTTCTACTGGCCTCTAGTGGCCAAGGATGTAAAGGACTATTGTTGTTCCTGCCCAGTTTGCCAACGAGTGGGATATAACAGAGACCATCCTAGCGCTCCCCTTCAGTCTTTGCCGGTGGTGGGGGTTCCTTTTGAGAGGCTGGGACTGGATATAATGGGCCCCTTTAACCCACCCACGAAAAGTGGGAAGAAGTTTATCCTGACTGTGATTGATTTTGCTACTCATTACGCTGAAGCTTTTGCTTTGTCCTCCATGACTGCTACTAGTTTGGCTAAAACCTTGCTTTCTCTTTTTGCTCGCCTAGGAATGCCTCAGACCCTAGTCTCAGACTGTGGCTCTGGATTTGTTTCCAAGTTGCTCCAGAAGATGTGGGAACTTTCGGGGGTGGAGCATGTGACCTCAGTGCCTTACCATCATGAGACTAATGGGTTAATTGAACGCTTTAACCAGACCCTGGGGAAAATGATTCGGGCGTACGCTAGCCAACACCCAGGGGACTGGGATCAAGCCTTACCGTACTTATTGTTTGCTAATAGAGATGCTCCCCAGGAAAATCTGGGGTTTCCCCTAACGAGCTGATGTTTGGGCGGAAGATAAGGGGGCCTTTGGCCCTTTTGAAAGCCGAATGGGAGGGGGAAGCGAGTACCGTGCCTCAGCCTGTAGCTATTTTTATGCAGCGGCTGCGGGCTACCTTGAGAGAAGTAAGAGCAGCTGCCCAACAACATCTACAAGAAGCCCAGCAGCAACAACAGACTTGGTACAATCAGACGGCTGTTCCACGGGGTTTTAGTGCTGGGAATCTGGTGCTAGTGTTAAAGCAGTTGAAAACGGATAAGTTGTCCTTGAAGTGGGAGGGACCAGGGATTGTGTTACAAAAAAATGGGGAGGTGAACTATTTGGTGGCTTTCCCGGAGGGAAAAAAACCGCCACAGGTATATCATGTTAATTCCCTTAAGTTGTATGTAGAACGTAAACCTGCTATGCTGTGCTACCAGGGACCCCCAGAGGAAGAGTTGCCTGAAGGGGATATGTTAGATGATTGGAAACAAGAGGGGGGGCTGGAGGAGTTAGAGTTGGCCCCCTCCCTGACGGGAGAGCAGCAGGTTCAAATTTGGGGAGTTTTGGAGGACTTTCAGGCCATGTTTTCCAATCTGCCTGGTAGAACCTCCTTAGCCCAGCATTCCATTCTAACGGGGGATAGTCGCCCAATTCAATCTTTGCCTTATCGTGCAATGGGGCAACATGCACAAGAAATTGCCCAAGAAGTACAGGCTATGCTGTAATTGGGAGTTATATCTCCTAGTTCTAGTCCATGGTCTTCCCCACGGTATCCTCCTGGACCGCCTGTAGGGGTTGGGTATTGGAGGCACTGCATTACAGTGGTTCTGGTCCTTCCTCTCTGGAAGGTACCAGAGGTTAGTTCTTGGGGAGGAGGTTTCAGACCCTCAGCTGCTCACTTGTGGGGTGCCGCAGGGTTCCATCCGCTCCCCGATGCTATTCAACATCTACATAAACCTGCTGGGGGCTATCATCAGGAGGTTTGGGGTGCGGTGTCATCAATATGCGGATGACACGCAGCTCTACTTCTCTTTCAAGTCCTCATCAAGGTTGGCCGTTGAGACCCTGTCCAAGTGCCTGGAGGCAGTGGGTGGCTGGATGGGAAGGAACATGTTGAAATTGAACCCTGACAAGACCGAGGTACTTCTGGTGGGAGACAAGGGGAGGTTAGGGGACGTTGACCTGGTGCTGAATGGGGTACATCTACCCCTGAAGGACCAGGTCCGTAGCTTGGGGATCATTCTAGACTCCCAGCTGTCCATGGAGGCTCAGATATCAGCTGTGAGCCGGGCAGTGCTGTATCAACTCCATCTGATACGGCAGCTGCGCCCCTACCTTCTTAATCATCTGCTCCGATCAGTGGTTCATGCTTTGGTCTCCTCTCGCCTAGACTACTGTAATGCACTCTATGTGGGGTTACCCTGGAAGACGGTTCGGAAGCTCCAGCTGGTACAGAATGCGGCGGCTCACCTTATTAAGGGCAGCCGCCAGCATGATCACATCACGCCAGTGCTTAAGGAGTTGCACTGGCTACCAGTTGCTTGCTGAGCCAAATTCAAGGTGTTGGTTTTGACCTTTATTTATTTTTATTTATTTATTTATTTATTACATTTATCAATCGCCCATCTGGCCGGTCACCCGGCCACCCTGGGCGATGTACAATTAAAATACAATAAAACACAATAAAATATAATAATTAAAACAATATTAAAAAATTCTCATTAAAAACCTAACCCACCCCATATTCCCGCCTGAACAGCCATGTTTTTAATGCACGGCGGAAGCTCATCACGGAGGGGGCATGGCGAAGGTCACTAGGGAGGGAGTTCCATAATGTGGGGGCCGCCACAGAGAAGGCCCTCTTCCTAGTCCCCACCAGCCTGGCTGCTCTGGCTGATGGGATAAGGAGAAGGCCGTCCGTGGCAGACCTTGTTGAGCGGCCTACTTGATGTTGCTGGAGGCGCTCCTTGAGATAAGCTGGGCCGGAGCCGTGTAGGGTTTTAAAGGTCAAAACCAACACCTTGAATTCGGCTCGGCAAGCAACTGGTAGCCAGTGCAACTCTTTAAGCACTGGCGTGATGTGATCACGCCGGCGGCTGCCCTTAATCAGGCGAGCCGCCGCGTTCTGTACCAGCTGAAGCTTCCGGACCGTCTTCAAGGGTAACCCCACGTAGAGCGCATTACAGTAGTCTAGGCGAGAGGAGACCAAGGCATGAACCACTGATGGGAGCAGGTGATTAGGAAGGTAGGGGCGCAGCTGCCGTATCAGATGGAGTTGATACAGCGCCGCCCGGCTCACAGCTGCCACCTGAGCCTCCATGGACAGCTGGGAGTCTAGAATGACCCCCAAGCTGCGGACCTGGTCCTTCAGGGGTAGATGTACCCCATTCAGCACCAGGTCAACATCCCCTAACCTTCCCTTGTCCCCCACCAGAAGTACCTCGGTCTTGTCGGGGTTCAGCTTCAGCATATTCCTTCCCATCCAGCCAGCCACTGACTCCAGGCACTTGGACAGGGTTTCAACGGCCAACCTCGGTGAGGACTTAAAACAGAGGTAGAGCTGCGTGTCATCCGCATACTGATGACACTGCACCCCAAACCTCCTGATGATAGCTCCCAGCGGCTTGAGGTAGATGTTGAATAACATCGGGGAGAGGATGGAACCCTGCGGCACTCCACAAGTGAGCAGCCGAGGGTCCGAAGCCTCCTCCCCGAGAACTACCCTCTGATACCTTCCAGAGAGGAAGGACCGGAACCACTGCAATACAGTGCCTCCTAAGCCCAACCCCTCCAGACTGTCCAGGAGGATACCGTGGTCAACGGTATCAAAAGCCGCTGAGAGATCGAGGAGGACTAGAAAGGAGCATTCGCCCCTATCCAAAGCCCTCCTCATATCATCCACCAAGGCGACCAAGGCCGTCTCCGTCCCATGTCCAGACCTGAAGCCCGACTGGCACGGATCCAAATAATCGGCTTCATCCAAGTGTGCCTTCAACTGAGCACCCACCACCCGCTCGATCACCTTGCCCAGAAATGGTAAATTGGAGACTGGGCGAAAGTTGTTTAAATCCTGGGGATCCAAGGAGGGCTTCTTTAGAAGCGGTCTTATTACTGCCTCCTTGAGGGCTGATGGCATCACTCCCTCCTCGAGGGAGGCATTCACCACCGCCTTGATCCCCTCACCCAGTCTCTCCCTGCAGCTCATGATGAGCCAGGATGGGCAAGGGTCAAGCAAGCAGGTGGTCGGCCTCACAGATGAAAGCACCTTGTCCACTTCATCAGAAGGAAGAAGCCGAAACCGATCCCACAAAACCGGTCTGCCATTGGCCTCCTCCCGCTCACTCCCTGTGTCCACGACGTACGATATCCCACTCCTAATCCACTCCTAATCTTTAAAACCCTACACAGCTCCAGCCCAGTTTATCTCAAGAAGCACCTCCAGCAACATCAACTAGGCAGCTCAACAAGATCTGCCACAGACGGCCTTCTCCTTATCCCATCAGCCAGAGCAGCCACGCTGGTGGGGACTAGGAAGAAGGCCTTCTCTGTGGCAGCCCCCACGTTATGGGACTCCCTCCCTAGTGACCTTCGCCATGCCTCCTCCGTGATTAGCTTCCGCCGTGCATTAAAAACATGGTATTTCAGGTGGGACTATGGGGTGGGTTAGGATTTTAAAAGAATTTTTTATACTGTTTTAATTATTATATTTTATTGTATTGTTTTAAAGACTACTAGCATTGAAAAAATGATCCTTCAACGCCAACTTCAGTGGACCGGTCATGTTGTTCGAATGCCTGACTGCCGTCTCCCAAAGCAGTTACTTTACTCCCAACTCAAGGATGGAAAGCGGAATATCGGTGGTCAATATAAGAGGTTTAAAGATGTTCATAAGGCTAATCTAAAAAAATGCAATATAAACATCGAAAACTGGGAAGCTCTGGCCCATGAACGATCTAAATGGAGGTTGGCCTTTCACAAAGGTTCCATGGACTTTGAAGAAGCCCGAGTGCAAGGTGAAAGGGAGAAACGTGCTAAGCGAAAAGCACGTCAAATGAATCCTTTACAGGACCATCTTCTATCTGGTAACCTGTGTCCTCACTGTGGGAAGCTGTGTGGATCTAGAATTGGCCTCCACAGTCACTTACAGACCCATCGCCAGAGTCTACACAATCTTCTTTAGAATTTCCTCCTTTTATCCCGGAAGACAATCTTACTCGGTCACGAGTGATCGCCTGATGATGATGAATTGTACATCACCCAGGGTGGCCGGATGGCTGGCCAAATGGGCGATTAATAAATATAATAAATGAATAAATGAATAAATGAATAAATGAATAAATAAATAGTCTAATGTGGCCCTATCAGAAAGCAGGTCCAAAAAGCACCTGCAAGAAGATGGCTCCAAATGACAAAATACAACAAACCACAGCGTTCAGGACACACCAAATATGGAGTGTGGGACAAATTGATTTTAAAGATGCATTGAAAGCAAAGTGAATGAACCCTCATTCACTTTACCTCTTTCTTTTTATCATGGAAAATACTTTAAAAATTAAAGAAGTGTGGGCAAGAAGTGTGGGCAAGAAGTATGTGTGCCTTCATTCTTTATGTTTCATCTCTGTTCTACATTGAGAGGTTGCTTTCGACAGCATACATTGCCCAGACTCTGTTCATTTTACAGAAAGATCACAGAGAAGGAGAGGAAAGGAAGTGAGAGACAGCAGCTGTGTTTATATGTAATTAGCTGTCCAGGTCACTCAGGGAAGGGTTATGGGATGGGGGTATACATCAGAGGACACATATCAGAATGGCATAAAACACTTTGGATAACACCAGCCATTTTTATTTTATCTTGACCTCTGAGCTGCTTTTTCTGTTTTCTGTGCTACATAAAGCTGAAATGTTAGGATCTGGATGTCTGGATTCATCAGGAGAAAATTTAATAAATCCATCTCTTATTATCTCATGTCATATTGTGCCTGAATTTGACTCCTATGATGGTTCTCAAGATTTTTCAAGGGTGCAAACATAGTGCATTAGAGAAAATCACATAAAATTACATTGGGCAGCAAGGAGGAATTGGTTGATCAGTTAAAAGGATGTAAGAAGAGCCCTGCTGGACCAGACCAATGGGTACATGAAGTCTTTTTCTAGGTGCCACTGCCTTTGGAAGTTGGGAGGGTGACTTCCAGGAAGAGGGCCTTCACTCTTCGGGTCATGCCCAGGCCATGTAACAGCCTCCTTAGAGAGAAACTTTCATGGCAGAAATGGAATTTGGGTGTTTATCAGAGGTTGGTCTATGTCAAAACATACCTGTTTCTGGTAGCGGGGAATCTGTCCTCGGTCTTCCCTCCTCCGGAATCTGTCGTGAAGGAGGCTGAGACTTTGATTTTCACGTTTTTGTGGGGCACGGCCCATTTTCCATTGGTGAAATCTGTAGCCTATAGGAGAGTAGATGAAGGGTTTTTTTTACTTACCAGCTATGGGGCCAAGATTCATTACAAATTTTCAGTGTTACAATTTTGGCAAGTGGCTACACGAGGAAAAAAGAGAGGCGAAAATTTCCTTTTGGCAGGTGAGTTTTGTGAAAGGCTGGAAAGGGAAACAATGGGGAATTCAATGGTGGGAAGAGAACAGCACTACATATAGGGTGACCAAAGCAATTAAATGTGCCAGCCCTGATTGTTTAGGAGAGGTTTATGGATGTGGTAACAAATGGAAAATCCAAGCAAAATGACTAAAAAAGGAAGACCAAAGTGTGAAAAGTTTGATAAAAAGTGTATACAGTACAAGCAAATTCTGGAAGTTAATTATTTTATCCCACAAATGCAAAAAAACTTAGGCAAACCATCCATGTCCAAGTACCTAAGAGAACTGCATTATCCGCTAGAGTATTTTAAAGACCCAAGGATCCCGTATAAGTTGTGGGATACCCGGTGGTGATTTTACTAGCAGGTTTATAAGGGGCAAGCAGCAAAACCTTGGCTCTCTCATGCTGACCAGGCTTGTGTTCATTTGAGGTGTCAAGAACAGGCTATCCGAACAGGGGTCCCTCCAACAGAGACCATCGAAAAATTTGCCCAACTGCCGTAGAAACCTGGAATAAGGTCACCAAAATGTTAGAATGGCCGGAATTGGCTCACCGAAGCTGGGAAACTATAGCATCAGGGTGTGAACCTGAGGGGGGAATTAATGGTCCAAGGAAAAAAAATCATGAGAAAAAGAAAGCGTAGACAAATAAACCGTAAAGCATTTGTGAGGGTAAGGGACTTCTGGGTCATCCCATGGTCAACTGTACATTTAGTAAACCTTTTTAAAAAGCTAGCTTTGGTTTTCCAAAGAAACAAAAAAATTATTAAAAGTATCTAACGTAGAGGGCTCTGTTACATATGTGCAAAATAGAATCAAAGCAATCAGCCAGTATGAGAAAGAAAGAAAGACTGACTTGGATAAGGTGGAAGAAATTCTGGCCATGGATGGAGGAATCTGAAAGACCTCAAATGTAGATTTATTAGGAATTATGTGAATGTATTAGTTTAAGTTTGTGTAGATCTATAGCTTTAGTTAGAAAATATTAAAATTTTGGTGGTGAATTTGTAACGGGTTTTGACGGCGGGTTGTAAATAATATTGGTTTTGGTAGTATGATTTATTTATAATAGAAAATCTATTCCTAAAAATAAAAAAAAATCTATTCCTAACCCTATGACAGATGGAAATCCCCATGCATTCAGCCAACACACACAAAGGCATCACTGAGGGTGTTCTTGTTGCCCACTCGCTTAGTCTGCCCAACCTAGGCCTCTTCATGGCCGCAGGACATGCACAGGGACCCAGCTTTTCCTATCCCTAAGTCCCGAGCCTTTTCCCTAACCCTAATACGAATGGAAATCCCCATGCATTCAGCCAACATGCACAAAGGCATCACTGAGTGAGTTCATGTTGCCCAATCGCTTAGTCTGCCCAGCCTAGGCTACTTTGTGGCCCCAGGACATGCACAGGGATGCATGTTTTCCTAACCCTAACCATAACCTGAGCCTTTTCCCTAACCCTAATACGGATGGAAATCCCATACATTCAGCCAACATGCACAAAGGCATCACTGAGGGTGTTCTTGTTGCCCACTCGCTTAGTCTGCCAAGCCTAGGCTACTTCGTGGCACGAGGATATGCACAGGGATCCAGCTTTTCCTATCCCTAACCCTAACTGGAGGCTATTCCCAAACCCTAATATGGATGGAAATCCCAATACATTCAGGCAGCACGCACAAAGGCATCACTGAGGGTATTCTTGTTGCCCACTCACTTAGTCTGCCCAGCCTAGGCTAATTCGTGGCCCCAGGACATACACAGGCTGGGCAGACTAAGCGAGAGTGGGCAACAAGAATACATATTACATTTTAGATTGTAAGCTCTTTGGGGGCAGGTAACTGTTCTCTTATACTCAGTCATCATCATCAGGCAATCACTCGCGTGACCGAGTAAGATTGTCTTCCAGGGTAAAAAAATTACAAAAAGGAAATTTTAAAAGGAGGAAATTCTAAAGAAAAATTGTGTAGACTCTAGTAAGTGACTGTGGAGGCCAATTCTAGATCCACACAGCTTCCCACAGTGAGGACACAGGTTACCAGATGGAAGATGGTCCTGTAAAGGGTTCGTTTGACGTGCTTTTCGCTTAGCACATTTCTCCCTTTACAGGGCCATCTTCCATCTGGTAACCTGTGTCCTCACTGTGGGAAGCTGTGTGGATCTAGAATTGGCCTCCACAGTCACTTACGGACCCATCGCTAGAGTCTACATAATTTTTCTTTAGAATTTCCTCCTTTTAAAATTTCCTTTTTGTAAATTTTTATCCTGGAAGACAATCTTACTGGGCCAAGAGTGATTGCCTGATGATGATGATGATGATGATGATGATGATGATGATTACAGAGGGTTTAAAAAAGGCTGAAACAAAAACACAGGCAGAACTTCTAAAAAAGAATGTTGAAGTGCAAACACGAATCAACTGCATTTTGACTTATGATTAAAAAAATATATGATCACTTACAAAGCAGTATTAGGAGACATTGGCACATGGTACAAGATATTTCTGGTTGCCAAAACCAACCAATGGTCTCCTTTAAAAGAACAAGAATTTTTAGAGATTTACTAATAAGGAGTGAATTTAAAGAAAATTATGAAGCCCATCCAATGTTCTGTTTGATTCTCACAGGCCAATAGGACACCACCCCTGTGGACATTGCTGCTATTGTAAATATACCAGCAAAACTACAGCATTTGTAAATCCTTCGGATCAACAAAAGTATTTTCTAAAAAACTTCAACTCCTGCAACAGTTCCTTTGTTATTTATGCCATCCAGTGTAAATGCCCAAAAATTTATCTAGGAAAAACTATCAGACCTTTAAAAAAACGTATAGGAGAGCACCTCAGCAATATAAAAACAACAAACAAGGTGCACCACTAATTCAACATTTTATAGAACAGCGGCATTCCCTTACAGATCTTACATTTTGGGCTCTGGAAAAAATTAACACTAATAATGAAAAACAACTATTAAGAAGAGAAATACAATGGATTAAAAAATTAGATACTTTAAAACCAAAGGGTCTCAATGAGGATTTGGAATTGTTCCCATTAATGTGACTCTGCAAATTACTGCAGTTCTACATAGAAGCTGTGTCCTGACTGGATGTCCTTGACATTTTGCCAACAAGATAACGCCCAAAAAAGAAAAAACTGTACCAAAATATAATTACGTCCAAAAAGACCTATTTTTTTCAGTTGCCACTAAGACAGTGAAAGACACTTTAGTTGTTTAAGAAATCTGCAGACTCTTTTACAAGTAAGATAAAATTTATACGGAAAATGTATGCCTTTGTTTAAAAAAGCAATACTTGTTTCTCATTTTTAAGAAAATGTTTTTAAATGATTTCTATTTAGAATATAAGGAAATTCATTATACAATGAGAAAGTATTTTTATTATGTGTTGTCCTCACCATGTCAACTTATTGTATGTATTTTGAACATTTACAGCCCCTTGAGAGGAAGGCCTTAGAAAAAAACACAGGCCGAAATGCGTCAGGCTTCTCTATTTAATAAAGTTTTGCATCCTGAGAACCTAGTTATCTCTTTTTTCGTTGCTACTGGATGCTCATCTCCTCCTGTTTCTGTCTTTCACTGCCTCATGTTGCCTGGCCACACCCTCTTGATCACACCTTCATGTTGTTGCTTAACCATACCTCTTACAAATTCACATGTGTGTCCCTATTTTCATCTGTGAAATGCTGGAGGGTATGAGAGTGGGACAAGTCATAAAAAAGGAAAGGCCATGCCATGAAGAGCTACAGCCTCCACCAGGATTTGCCATAGGCAGGGAAGAAACTAGAAGGAGACCTTTTCCAAGCAAACAGATTAGTAAACCTTGGCATGACAAAGAATTTCCTTGTCTCCTCTTGGATGTGTAGAAGAGTAATTAAAAACGATGGCTAATCTCATGATGGTTCCATGCCTACAAATCCTGTGCTTCAAATTAATTATTTCTTTGTATGTTTATCCAATATTTGCTTATTCTTTAATCACCTAAATCATAATTCTACCCAGCATCCCACTCACTCCTCTTGACTCCCACCCCCAGAACCAGCCAGTTCATTGGTGGTTGCTACCTTTATAAGCTAAGTAGAGTGAATGGGGCTCCTCCACCAGATTCCCTGGTTATTTTAGTCTGCTTTGAATGCCTGGAAGCCTCCGTGTCATTCAACATCATGATGAAGATATTGGGACTCCTCGTGCTGGTTTGCACTTTAATATCTGGACGTATGTTGGCAGCTTTCTGTGGTTCCATGTGCTTTCCCCATTTGGGGGCTAGTTCCATCATTAACAAGTAGAATTCATTCCAAAAGTGGTAGGTAATATTTTGATATTCTTGCATTTCAGAAATCACTACTACCGCTCCCGAGACTACTCCTTTAACTGGTGAGTATAATAAGTAGTGAGGGCAGAGGGAGAGCTTTGCCTTGATGTCTTCTCATTGTTGAGCACAGCAATCTGTATTTTCAATCAATCAATCTTTATTGTGCGGTCACAGACCCAACAAAACTCATGTAAACATATAAAAACAATTTAACCAATTTGTAAGGTTACATATCCTGAAAGCAATTTTAAAATTTTAAATCAGAAGCAAGAATCGACCTACGCATTCTCTGTGCAGAAAAAAGGAACTTGACCACTAGCTCTGTGATGGGCTCGTTTGTGTCAGGTAAAAAATATTTTAAATACCATCCCAAGGACCTGCCAGGGAATTTTCTCATTACTGGGCAAAGAAGTCTCGTACGCTCATCCCTGTAGAAGTTACATACAAAAAGAATATGCTCCAGAGTTTCGATTTCTTGTTCATTACAGGGACATAATCGGTTTTTGTATGGAACGCCATAATAGTGCCCATCTTAAACCGCAGATGGTAAGCAATTAAATCTGGCTCTTGAAAAGACCTGCTGGCTGCTGGTATTTTGAGATGGACAGATTACTCAGATATCTAGCACTTTGGGGAAATTCAAAATTCAAACCAAGATGCAAGGATGAGCAAGTTTTACGGGCATTTGATATAGAATATTGAAGGACAAGATCCTTAATATGATTTTCTACAGTAAAACGTGCTACCCTGACATCATAGGCATTATGAAAATCCATAGGCAAACCCAGTGACTGCAGTTTGATGGAAAAAGATTTAGCCCAGGAGCTGGTGTAAACATCTTTCTGAAGAAGGTGTAAATATCCTACAGAAGAATTTGCATATACTACTTTAGTCCAGTATCTAAACGTGTATCGCCAGGCGGAGCATTCTAATGATACAGTGCCTACCTCAAGTCTCAATCCTGCTGCAGGAACACATCTTGGCATTCCAAGAATAGATCTTAAAAAATTGGAGAGAACACTGTCAATACTTGGATGGAATCCATGGATCCAAATTGGGATTCCATACAGCAGTTGAGGCAAAATCTTAAGCTTAAATACCTGGACAGCAGCAGGTACAAATTGACCCCCTTTGGTTAAAAACAAAACAAAACGGTAAATAGCCTTAGTGGTATTCTGAGCTGCCTGTATAGTCGTCGTCCTTCTATGGGCAGCCCAAGAAAGACTATAACAAAATGTAATACCCAAGTATTTTCACTGTTTAACTTGGTCGATGTACTGGCCATTGATTTTCCACTTGCTTAACGATGCATGCCGCACAAAACCATGATTTTTGTTTCATCAAAGTTTATGGTCAATTGATTGATCTTGCAATAGGATATAAATGCAAACATTAGGCATGTAAGGCCTACCTTTGATAAAGACATCAGGACAGCATCGTCTGCATACAACAGTAAAGGGCATTTGGTCTCAGCCAATTTTGGTGAATGAGAATCTAGTGCTAAGCAACACCCAATCATCAGGTCATTTAGACAGAGGTTGAATAACGTAGTGGCCAACATACAGCCCTGGCGGACCCCCCCCTGGTAGCTGGAATAGATCTTGTCAAATTCCCTGCTATTCCGCATCTTACACGGAGAGTATTTCCCTGGTAAAGGCAATTGATGAGGAGGTACAGTAGTCTCTTATCTATGGAGGTGTAGAGTAACGTTAGCCATAATTTGTCTCTTGGAATAGAGCCGAAGGCAGATTTTAGATCTATAAAAGCAGTATACAGACCATTACCAAGAGAGGTCATGTATTTCTCTGAAAGATGGTTTAAAACAATACTGTGGTCTAACGTTGATCTGCTGCCCTTTCTGAAACCTGCCTGTTCGTTCCCCAGGATATTCTCATCCTCCATCCAGGAGTCTAATTTTCGTTTCAGATAGCTAGCATACAGCTTACCCAGAACCAAAAGTAAACTGATGGGTCTATAATTGAATGGATCCTCTCTTTCTTAAAAATTGGTATTACTATGGCCTCAAGCCAAGCAAGGGGAACTTTACCTGAATTATTAATGTGAGAGAACAAATTTGCCAACAGGGGGTCCCACCAATCCATGTTAGCCTTTGACATTTCCTGAAGAACATTATCTATTCCTGGGGCCTTACTTGATTTGATATTTCTGATCAGGGACTTTATTTCAGGCTGCATTAATGGGTCCCATAAGGGAGTGTCATTTAAATCTATGGTAAGAGAGATATCCATTACAGGCTCTGTAGCATCCGTAAAAAGAGCAGTGAAATGCTGATCCCAGCAGAGCATATTCGAAGAGGAACCCAGAGCATCAGTAACTACTGCCCAGAAGAGTTTAGAATTTTTATTAGTGAAGAATCTATCAAAGCATTCCAGCCCTTCTGGACTGCTAGTCTCTTTGTAGAGGCTATCAGAACTTTATATTTCTTTTTAATATCATAATATTCTTGAGGTAAGGCATTTAGGTTTTCCTTTCTATAATGATTGTATACCTCTGTCAATTGTTCCTTGGCGACACGGCAGTCATTGTCAAACCACTTGGGTCCGCCTGTCTTGGACAAAGCTCCTGTGGAAATTTGTCTTGGGATTAAAACAGCATTTAGGGCGGTAATCAAGGATGAATAGTTATTTAAGGCACAGTGACCTGTATTTTCATGGCTTTAGTATTGGATTTTTAGAAGAGGGTTTGGTAATTCAGGGATGCTCAAAGATTTTGCTAGATCCTCACTTTTATGTTCATCGATCTGCACTTCCTGGGGTAATACATGGATCAGAACACACTAGTCCCTGGTTTGTTTTTGCACATCTCTGAATTCTCATGCTGAGATATGATTCTTGGCTCAAAAATGCATGCAAAACTGTATATTTAGTGTAAAATGCAGATAAAAATACGTATTTAGTAAAAAAAAAAAAGAAACCATTAAGAAATAATGTGATCATCTTCTTCTTCTTCTTCTTCTTCTTCTTCTTCTTCTTCTTCTTCTTCTTCATCATCATCATTATCATCTATAATAATAGTAGTACAATAATAATAATAATAATAATAATAATAGTAGTAGTAGTAGTAGTAGTAGTAAGTAATAATTCTGCAGACTGATGCAGAAAAGGGATGGGATGTATTTACAAATGACTGCATTGAAGACTGATATGGAGCAGAGACTGACCCATCATTCCATCCCTATAAGGCATAGGACTACATTATGGCTTTAAAAAACTACAGAAGCCTAAAAACTGAACCGGGCACACTTTGTTTTGGTTTTCTTTTTAAAATATCTTTAAACACTTTTCCGCGCTTGCAATAAGAGGCTCAGACCAAAAAAATTGCATTAGACAGCATTACATGTGATGTACCTCATCCTATTAGATTATTGTTCAATCCTCAAGGGAGAATGCCTCTCTCTTCATATGTCAGAGCCCTAAGCATGAACCACCGTAAAGTGAGAAGAAAGGAAACAAAATGAGTCCTGAGACAAAGGAGAAGGTGTGAAACCTAATAGAGGCCTGTTGTAAACACAGTGCTGGGTTTGTTAAGAAAATGTTCTTGACTTGAGCTGGGTGCCACATGGTCAGCCTCATGTATAGTGTGGGTCATGCTACAGGTTATAGCGCCACCAGCACCTGAGCAGTATTAGAATGCCAGAGTTATTCTTATTATTGACATTGTATTAAATTTCTTCAAAACACAACAGAAGGCACAACACTTTCAATCTCCCCCAGCACTTTCCCATACATTTTCTATATTATATAATCCCTCATCCCACACATATAATCATATATCCACATTTCATAATGATGGGCACACAGGAGAGCCTGCATGAATAAGGGGATGCTTGTTCCTCCGTTGATTTGTTTACACATGTGGCATCGCATTGAAATCATGCAGTGCTTGTCATGTCTCCCAACCCGGAGATCCCATAATAGCCTGAGGAAGACTCAGAGGAGGAGGTGGTCCTCCTGGCTGCTCCACCCAGGGGACAACCTTGGATAGCTGCTCCCATGTCCTTCCTACTAGAAGATGTGGTCCTGCTGTCATCCTCAGACCCAGCAGATGAGCCCAACAGCATCTACATCTCCCAGACCTCACAGCACCCAACGGATAAAGAACCAGGCAAGGGCCCTTTAAAACAAACAGCCAGCTCCTCCAAGGAGGCAGGGCCAAGTACACAACTTGGCTTTGTCTACTAACATAAGGCTTCGGCTCTCTGCTGAACTATGACAAATCCCCCTAAGGCTGTAATGGACCAGGGGGCTGATAAAGGAGAGCTGAATACCCTCAGGAGTGAGTAAGCAAGGTAGCCTTTTTCTTGCTTTGATATTTATTAGCCATGATGGATGGCCACCTGTAATGCACAGCTTTCACTGAAAAAATGCATTACTTGAATAAAAAATAGCCCAAAATACATAATACCTGCCTGGGGTTAGACGTTCGACATCTTGTGCCCAATGAGGGCACAACAGGGTTTAAAGGGAGCAGACAATAATCCATAATGTATTGGAATAATTTTGGAGAGCATCACTGAAAAGATGCAGAACACACAATGTAAAACCTGTAAGTCGGGCATGGAAAGATCTTGTTTTTTAGATTCCCTTTATGGACAAAATTCTCAGAGAAGCCAAATGGAGGCTTCTTTCAGCATACTATACATCAACATTTTCCTCATTTTGACTTTTCTCTGACACTGATCAATGGTTGCGCATAGTACTATTGAGGGTAACATTCCCGGTCTACAACAATACTCCTCTCTCTCCATTTGTTAGCATGGTTCCTTTGAAACACAAAGGTCTTTAAATGGAGCAGTTGGTACGGTATTGAAAAGTCAAGCAGATACATAAAAAAAACAACAGCTGTACAATCCTGGTGCCATTCTTAGCCATGAAAGCTGCTCGTGATTAATACTTTTTGATGAGAAAATGCCTGGGCAGTGGCAGCCAAAGTGGATGCCCAGCACCAGCCGAACTCGGAGGATTACAGGCATTGAATAGGCAACGGAAAGAGTGTGGAAGCGAAGGTCGCTTCCATGTTTCATCTGCCGGGCAAACTCGTAAGGGGACGATCTTGGCCATCTAAGTGTTTCCCCAATGCTTGCGAGGAGGAGTTTCCGAGAGCCTGCCGGGATACGTCGTATCCTAGCGGAGCCTCACTCCTCCCCTCCCGTTGAATGCGTTTCCAAGGTTGGAACTAGAATTCGATCTTTCCTATGGCCATCTAGACAGCATCTAGCAGCCAAAGCATTGTGCCCATATTGTGTAAAAAAAACAGCCAGAAATACATCATGCTCAAATTTGAACACAAGGTGACAAAACAAGTTGACAAAGAAATAAATATATATTTCTTTCAAGGAAGGGTGGGGGTGATCGACAAGCCAGTCCTCTGGCAATCATGTCTGCCAGGTTTCACCCTGTTCTGGTTGGAGCACTTCTATGTCATGTGTCATGCTTTCTGGAGCTGCCTCTAACAAGGGGGCACCACCAGCACCACTAAGTTCTTGTTGCACCAATCTGAGCAAGGAGCTGCATCACTGTGTGGTCAGTCTGCCGCAGAGCAGGTATACTGCCAGGTAATGTTTTGATTTTCTTGCATTTCAGCTCCTCCTACCACTCCCCAGAATACAACGACAACTCGTGAGTATAATAAGTAGTGAGGGCAGGGGGAGAGCTTTCCCTTTATGTCTCTCAGTGTTGAGCACAGTGATCTGTATTTTCATGGCTTTAATATAGGATTTTGAGAAGAGACTTCCGTTCAGGGATGCTCGAAGATTTTGCTTGATCCTCACTTTTATGTTCATCGATTTGCACTTCCTGGTGTAACACGTGGATCAGAAACCAGCAGTCTCTTGTTTTTTGCACATCTCTGAATGCTGAGATATAATACTTGGCTCAAAAAATGCATGTGAAACTGTATATTTAGTGCAAAATGCAGTTAAACAATATGTATTTTGTAAAACAAAAAACAAAAAAAAAACACAACCATTAAGAAATAATGTGATTTTATGCATATTACTATTATTACTATTAATATTGTTATTATCATCATCATTATTTTCATTATTAATAATATTAGTACTGTAATACTAATACTAATACTAATACTAATACTAATGGTGGTGGTGGTAGTAGTAGTAGTAGTAGTAGTATAATAATAATAATAATTATTATTATTATTATTATTCTGCAGATTGATGCAGAAATGGGGTGGGATATATTTACAAATGACTGCATTGAGGACTGATATGGAGCAGAGGCTGGCCCCTCATTATAGGCATAGGACTACATTATAACTTTAAGAAACTAGAGAAGCCTAACAACTGAACCGGACACACTTGTTTTGGTTTCTTTTAAAAATATCTTTAAATACCTTTCACAGCATTAAATATGATGCACCTCATCCCAGTAGATTATTTATTTATTATTGGATTTCTAGAGCCAGAAATACATCATGCTCAAATTTGAACACAAGGTGACAAAACAAGTTGACAAAGAAATAAATATATATTTTCTTTCAAAGGAGGGTGGGGCAATCGACAAGCCAGTCCTCTGGCAATCATGTCTGCCAGGTCTCACCCTGTGCTGATTAGAGCCCTTCTTTGTCATGTGTGGTTCTTCCTTCTTTCTGGAGCTGATTCTGAAGAAAGGGGCACCACCAGCACCACTAAGTTCTTGTTGCACCCAATCTGAGCAAGGATCTGCATCACTGTGGTCAGTCTGCCGCAGAGCAGGTACCGGTATACTGCCAGGTAATGTTTTGATTTCCTTGCATTTCAGCTCCTCCTACACCTACTACCACTCCCCTGACTACTACGACAATTGGTGAGTATAACAAGTAGTGAGGGCAGAGGGAGAGCTTTGCTTTTATGACTTATCAGTGTGGACCAAAGCTATCTGTATTTCATGGCTTTAGTATGGGATTTTGGAGAAGAGACTTTCTTAGGGACACTGAAAGATTTGCTTGATGCTTTTATGTTCATCGATTTGCACTTCCTTGTGTAATACATGGGTCAGAAACAGTAGTCCCTTGTTTTTTGCACATCCCTGAATGCTGAGATATATTTCTTGGCTTTAAAAAATGCATTCAATACTGTATATTTAGTGCAAAATGCAGGTAAAAATATAAAAAACCTGTAAGTCAGGTACAGAAAGATCTTCTTTTTTTTTTTTTTAGATCATCATATAAATAAATTGTCTCTTAGTGGCCAAATGAGGTCTTCTTTCAGCATACCATACATCAACATTTCCTCCTTTTACCTTTTCTCTGACACTGATCAATGGTTGTGCATAGTACTATTGAGGTAACATTCCCTGTGCACAGCAATACTCCTCTCTTTCCATTTGTTAGCATGGTTCCTTTGAACACACAGGTCTTTAAATGGAGCGGTTGGTGCCCTCTAAAGGAGTCAAGCAGATACGTAAAAAACAACAGCCCTACAATCGTTGTGACATTCTTAGCCATGGTATCTGCTGGTGATTACTAGTTTTTGATGAGAAAATACCTGGGCAGTGCCATCCAAAGTGGTCGCCCATAACCCTCCGAACTTGGAGGATTACAGGCATCAAATTGACGCGGAAGAAGCGGCGGAATTGAAGGGTCAGCTCCGTGCTTCTTCTGCTGTGCAGAACTTGTAGGGGTCGATCTTGGCCATCTATCCATGTTTCCTCAATGTTTGCGAGGAGGAGGCTCCGAGAGCCTGCCTGAGCAAGTATCTAGATCACTGTGGTCAGTCTGCCAGACAGGAGATATACTGGCAGATCATGTTTTGATTTTCTTACATTTCAGAAGCCACTAACCACTTGCCGGCATCGTACCAGGGATGTTGAAGAGTCCTTGGTCTCGAGTCACGAGTCTTTGGACCCGAGTCTCGACTCCGAGTCCAAGTCCTTGGTCCAAAATGGTGACTCACATTCACGAGTCACGAGTCAATCCCAAAGCTGACTCCACGAGTCCCTATTAAAATCAATGGGGGTTTCCCCAACAAAATAAGGCTACTTCCGATGTGTGGCTTAAATAAATTCTAGGCACAAGTGTGCCTTTTTATCTCAAAACTCTGCCACTGATTTTTACAAGAACAGACCAGGCAGACAAACCCAAATAACCAGGCAGGGAACCCCAAAACAGGCAGGCAGAGGCCTTTGTCTTGGACAATTCAAACTGTGGAACTGGTTAAGAAGAGTCCAGGCAGGCAGAGGAGGCAGGGAACCCCAAACAGGCAGGCAGAGGCAGCCAAACCCAAAATGTCTGAAAGGTTACATTAGTAAAATGGTTTTAAAAATAAACTTGGATTGTTACTGCAACTAGGTCCAGACAGCACCTGCAGGTGGCATCAAGCAGGGATGTTGACGAGTCTTTGGTCTCGAGTCCCGAGTCGAGTCTCGAGTCCCATTAAAAATATTGGGACTCGAGTCCGACTCGAGTCAGAGGGGAGACTCAGTCCGACTCACGAGTCGAGTCCTCGAGTCCGAGTCCCCATCCCTGCATCGTACCACTAGTGAGTATCATATGCAGTGGGGTAGAGCTTTGCCTTCATGTCTCTTCTTCTTCTTCTTCTTCTTCTTCTCTTTTTTCTTCTTTTCTTTTTTTTCTTCTTCTTCTTCTTCTTCTTCTTCTTCTTCTCTCCTCCTCCTCCTCCTCCTCCTCCTCCTCTCCTCCTCCTCTCCTCCTCTTCCTTCCTCCTCTCATATAATATATGTAAACTACTATAATAATATAATATATAACAGAATAATAATAATAATTCTGCCAGATTGATGCAGAAAAGGGATGGGATGTATTTACACATGACTGCATTGAGACTGATATGCTTGCAAGGGTCTGAGAACCTTCCGGGATGATCGTTAGCCCAGCGGACCGTCCCTCCTCCCCTCCCATGGAATGCATTTTGACATTTTGAAGGTTGGAATTGGAATTCGACCTTTCCTAGGGCCATCTGGACAGCATCTAGCAGCCATAGCATTGTGCTCATTGTGTGTAAAAAAAAAACAGCCGAAATACATGCT
>CM037881.1:24876257-24886257 GCA_021292165.1 Shinisaurus crocodilurus
TCTTCTTCTTCTCTTCTTCTTCTCTTCTCTTCTTCTTCTTCTTCTTTCTTCTTTCTTCTTCTTCTTTTCTTCTTCTCTTCTTCTTCTTCTTCTTCTTCTTCTTCTTCTTCTTCATCATCATCATCATTATCATCTATAATAATAGTAGTACATAATAATAATAATAATAATAATATAATAATAATAATAGTATAGTAGTAGTAGTAGTAGTATATAGTAAGTAATAATTGAATTCTGCAGATTGATGCAGAAAAGGGATGGGATGTATTTACAAATGACTGCATTGAAGACTGATATGGAGCAGAGACTGACCCATCATTCCATCCCTATAAGGCATAGGACTACATTATGGCTTTAAAACTACAGAAGCCTAAAAACTGAACCGGGCACACTTTGTTTGGTTTTCTTTTAAAAGATCTTTAAACACTTTTCCGCGCTTGCAATAAGAAGGCTCAGACCAAAAATTGCATTAGACCAGCATACATGTGATGTACCTCATCCTATTAGATTATTGTTCAACCCTCAAGGCAGAATGCCTCCCTCTTCATATGTCAGAGCCCTAAGCATGAACCACCGTAAAGTGAGAAGAAAGGAAACAAAATGAGTCCTGAGACAAAGGAGAAGGTGTGAAACACTAATAGAGGCCTGTTGTAAACACAGTGCTGGGTTTGTTAAGAAAATGTTCTTGACTGAGCTGGGTGCCACATGGTCAGCCTCATGTATAGTGTGGGTCATGCTACAGGTATTAGCGCCACCAGCACCTGAGCAGTATTAGAATGCCAGAGTTATTCTTATTATTGACATTGTATTAAATTTCTTCAAAACACAACATGAAGGCACAACACTTTCAATCTCCCCCAACACTTTCCCATACATTTTTCTATATTATATAATCCCTCATCCCACACATATAATCTTATATTATCCACATTTCATAATGATGGGCACACAGGAGAGCCTGCATGAATAAGGGGATGCTTGTTCCTCCGTTGATTTGTTTTACACATGTGGCATCGCATTGAAATCATGCAGTGCTTGTCATGTCTCCCAACCCGGAGATCCCACAACAGCCCAAGGAAGACTCAGAGGAGGAGGTGGTCCTCCTGGCTGCTCCACCCAGGGGACAACCTTGGATAGCTGCTCCCATGTCCTTCCTACTAGAAGATGTGGTCCTGCTGTCATCCTCAGACCCAGCAGATGAGCCCAACAGCATCTACATCTCCCAGACCTCACAGCACCCAACGGATAAAGAACCAGGCAAGGGCCCTTTAAAACAAACAGCCAGCTCCTCCAAGGAGGCAGGGCCAAGTACACAACTTGGCTTTGTCTACTAACATAAGGCTTCGGCTCTCTGCTGAACTATGACAAATCCCCCTAAGGCTGTAATGGACCAGGGGCCTGATAAAGGAGAGCTGAATACCCTCAGGAGTGAGTAAGCAAGGTAGCCTTTTTCTTGCTTTGATATTTATTAGCCATGATGGATGGCCACCTGTAATGCACAGCTTTCACTGAAAAAATGCATTACTTGAATAAAAAATAGCCCAAAATACATAATACCTGCCTGGGGTTAGACGTTCGACATCTTGTGCCCAATGAGGGCACAACAGGGTTTAAAGGGAGCAGACAATAATCCATAATGTATTGGAATAATTTTGGAGAGCATCACTGAAAAGATGCAGAACACACAATGTAAAACCCTGTAAGTCGGGCATGGAAAGATCTTGTTTTTAGATTCCCTTTATGGACAAAATTTCTCAGAGAAGCCAAATGGAGGCTTCTTTCAGCATACTATACATCAACATTTTCCTCATTTTGACTTTTCTCTGACACTGATCAATGGTTGCGCATAGTACTATTGAGGTAACATTCCCGGTGTACAACAATACTCCTCTCTCTCCATTTGTTAGCATGGTTCCTTTGAAACACAAGGTCTTTAAATGGAGCAGTTGGTACGGTATTGAAAAGTCAAGCAGATACATAAAAAAACAACAGCTGTACAATCCTGGTGCCATTCTTAGCCATGAAAGCTGCTCGTGATTAATACTTTTTGATGAGAAAATGCCTGGGCAGTGGCAGCCAAAGTGGATGCCCAGCACCAGCCGAACTCGGAGGATTACAGGCATTGAATAGGCAACGGAAAGAGTGTGGAAGCGAAGGTCGCTTCCGTGTTTCATCTGCCGGGCAAAACTCGTAAGGGGACGATCTTGGCCATCTATGTGTTTCCCCAATGCTTGCGAGGAGGAGGTTCCGAGAGCCTGCCGGGATACGTCGTATCCTAGCGGAGCCTCACTCCTCCCCTCCCGTTGAATGCGTTTCCAAGGTTGGAACTAGAATTCGATCTTTCCTATGGCCATCTAGACAGCATCTAGCAGCCAAAGCATTGTGCCCATATTGTGTAAAAAAAACAGCCAGAAATACATCATGCTCAAATTTGAACACAAGGTGACAAAACAAGTTGACAAAGAAATAAATATATATTTCTTTCAAGGAAGGGTGGGGTGATCGACAAGCCAGTCCTCTGGCAATCATGTCTGCCAGGTTTCACCCTGTTCTGGTTGGAGCACTTCTATGTCATGTGTCATGCTTCTTCTTCTGGAGCTGCCTCTAACAAGGGGGCACCACCAGCACCACTAAGTTCTTGTTGCACCAATCTGAGCAAGGAGCTGCATCACTGTGTGGTCAGTCTGCCGCAGAGCAGGTATACTGCCAGGTAATGTTTTGATTTTCTTGCATTTCAGCTCCTCCTACCACTCCCCAGAATACAACGACAACTCGTGAGTATAATAAGTAGTGAGGGCAGGGGGAGAGCTTTCCCTTTATGTCTTCTCAGTGTTGAGCACAGTGATCTGTATTTTCATGGCTTTAATATAGGATTTTGAGAAGAGACTTCCGTTCAGGGATGCTCGAAGATTTTGCTTGATCCTCACTTTTATGTTCATCGATTTGCACTTCCTGGTGTAACACGTGGATCAGAAACCAGCAGTCTCTTGTTTTTTGCACATCTCTGAATGCTGAGATATAATACTTGGCTCAAAAAATGCATGTGAAACTGTATATTTAGTGCAAAATGCTAGTTAAAAATATGTATTTGTAAAACAAAAAACAAAAAAAAACACAACCATTAAGAAATAATGTGATTTTATGCATATTACTATTATTACTATTAATATTGTTATTATCATCATCATTATTTTCATTATTAATAATATTAGTACTGTAATACTAATACTAATACTAATACTAATACTAATACTAATACTAATACTAATGGTGGTGGTGGTAGTAGTAGTAGTAGTAGTAGTATAATAATAATAATAATAATATATTATTATTATTATTATTATTATTATTATTCTGCAGATTGATGCAGAAATGGGGTGGGATATATTTACAAATGACTGCATTGAAGACTGATATGGAGCAGAGGCTGGCCCCTCATTATAAGGCATAGGACTACATTATAACTTTAAGAAACTAGAGAAGCCTAACAACTGAACCGGACACACTTTGTTTTGGTTTTCTTTTAAAAATATCTTTAAATACCTTTCAACAGCATTAAATATGATGCACCTCATCCCAGTAGATTATTTATTTATTATTGGATTTCTAGAGCCAGAAATACATCATGCTCAAATTTGAACACAAGGTGACAAAACAAGTTGACAAAGAAATAAATATATATTTCTTTCAAAGGAGGGTGGGGCAATCGACAAGCCAGTCCTCTGGCAATCATGTCTGCCAGGTCTCACCCTGTGCTGATTAGAGCCCTTCTTTGTCATGTGTGGTTCTTCCTTCTTTCTGGAGCTGATTCTGAAGAAAGGGGCACCACCAGCACCACTAAGTTCTTGTAGCACCAATCTGAGCAAGGATCTGCATCACTGTGGTCAGTCTGCCGCAGAGCAGGTATACTGCCAGGTAATGTTTTGATTTTCTTGCATTTCAGCTCCTCCTACACCTACTACCACTCCCCTGACTACTACGACAATTGGTGAGTATAACAAGTAGTGAGGGCAGAGGGAGAGCTTTGCTTTTATGACTTATCAGTGTGGACCAAAGCTATCTGTATTTTCATGGCTTTAGTATGGGATTTTGGAGAAGAGACTTTCTTAGGGACACTGAAAGATTTTGCTTGATGCTTTTATATTCATCGATTTGCACTTCCTTGTGTAATACATGGGTCAGAAACCAGTAGTCCCTTGTTTTTTGCACATCCCTGAATGCTGAGATATATTTCTTGGCTTTAAAAAATGCATTCAATACTGTATATTTTAGTGCAAAATGCAGGTAAAAATATAAAAAACCTGTAAGTCAGGTACAGAAAGATCTTCTTTTTTTTTTTTTTAGATTCATCATATAAATAAATTGTCTCTTAGTGGCCAAATGAGGTCTTCTTTCAGCATACCATACATCAACATTTCCCTCCTTTTACCTTTTCTCTGACACTGATCAATGGTTGTGCATAGTACTATTGAGGTAACATTCCCTGTGCACAGCAATACTCCTCTCTTTCCATTTGTTAGCATGGTTCCTTTGAAACACACAGGTCTTTAAATGGAGCGGTTGGTGCCCTCTAAAGGAGTCAAGCAGATACGTAAAAAACAACAGCCCTACAATCGTTGTGACATTCTTAGCCATGGTATCTGCTGGTGATTACTAGTTTTTGATGAGAAAATACCTGGGCAGTGCCATCCAAAGTGGTCGCCCATAACCCTCCGAACTTGGAGGATTACAGGCATCAAATTGACGACGGAAGAAGCGCGGAATTGAAGGTCAGCTCCGTGCTTCTTCTGCTGTGCAGAACTTGTAGGGGGTCGATCTTGGCCATCTACATGTTTCCTCAATGTTTGCGAGGAGGAGGCTCCGAGAGCCTGCCTGAGCAAGTATCTAGATCACTGTGGTCAGTCTGCCAGACAGGAGATATACTGGCAGATCATGTTTTGATTTTCTTACATTTCAGAAGCCACAACCACTTGCCGGCATCGTACCAGGGATGTTGAAGAGTCCTTGGTCTCGAGTCACGAGTCTTTGGACCCGAGTCTCGACTCCGAGTCCAAGTCCTTGGTCCAAAATGGTGACTCACGAGTCACGAGTCACGAGTCAATCCCAAAGCTGACTCCACGAGTCCCTATTAAAATCAATGGGGGTTTCCCCCAACAAAATAAGGCTACTTCAGATGTGTGGCTTAAATAAATTCTAGGCACAAGTGTGCCTTTTTATCTCAAAACTCTGCCACTGATTTTTACAAGAACAGACCAGGCAGACAAACCCAAAATAACCAGGCAGGGAACCCCAAAACAGGCAGGCAGAGGCCTTTGTCTTGGACAATTCAAACTGTGGAACTGGTTAAGAAGAGTCCAGGCAGGCAGAGGAGGCAGGGAACCCCAAACAGGCAGGCAGAGGCAGCCAAACCCAAAATGTCTGAAAGGTTACATTAGTAAAATGGTTTTAAAAAATAAACTTGGATTGTTACTGCAACTAGGTCCAGACAGCACCTGCAGGTGGCATCAAGCAGGGATGTTGACGAGTCTTTGGTCTCGAGTCCCGAGTCGAGTCTCGAGTCCCATTAAAAATATTGGGACTCGAGTCCGACTCGAGTCAGAGGGGAGACTCAGTCCGACTCACGAGTCGAGTCCTCGAGTCCGAGTCCCCATCCCTGCATCGTACCACTAGTGAGTATCATATGCAGTGGGGTAGAGCTTTGCCTTCATGTCTCTTCTTCTTCTTCTTCTTCTTCTTCTTCTTCTTCTTCTTCTTCTTCTTCTTCTTCTTCTTCTTCTCCTCTCTCTCCTCCTCATCCTCCTCCTCCTCCTCCTCCTCCTCCTCCTCCTCCTCCTCCTCCTCCTCTATAATAATAGTAGTAAAATACTAATAATAATAATAATAATAACAAGAATAATAAATAATAATTCTGCAGATTGATGCAGAAAAGGGATGGGATGTATTTACACATGACTGCATTGAAGACTGATATGCTTGCAAGGGTCTGAGAACCTTCCGGGATGTATCGTATCCCAGCGGACCGTCCCTCCTCCCCTCCCATGGAATGCATTTTGACATTTTGAAGGTTGGAATTGGAATTCGACCTTTCCTAGGGCCATCTGGACAGCATCTAGCAGCCATAGCATTGTGCTCATTGTGTGTAAAAAAAAACAGCCAGAAATACATCATGCTCAAATTTGAACACAAGGTGACAAAACAAGTTGACAAAGAAATATATACACAGTGCAAAGTTATGCCTTCATGTCTCTCCTCCTCCTCCTCCTCCTCCTCCTCCTCCTCCTCCTCCTCCTCCTCCTCCATAATAGTAGTAGTGCAATACTAATACTAATGCAACTACTACTACTACTACTACTACTAATAACAAGAATAATAAATAATAATTCTGCAGATTGATGCAGAAAAGGGTTGGATGTATTTACAGATGATTGCAGAGCCTGCCTGAACAAGTATCTGGATCACTGTGGTCAGTCTGCCGCACAGCAGGTATACTGGCAGATCATGTTTTGATTTTCTTACATTTCAGAACCCAAACCCACTTGCCGGACTCATAAACCAAGTGAGTATCATACGCAGTGCGGGTTGAAGTAGAGCTTTGCCTTCATGTCTATTATTATTATTATTATTATTATTATTATTATTATTATTATCATCATCATAGTCATCATCATCTATAATATTAGTAGTACAATAATAATAATAATAATAATAATAATAATAATAATAATAATTCTGCACATTGATGCAGAAAAGGGATGGGATGTATTTACAGATGTCACCATCATCATCATCATCATCATGCGATCACTCGTGACCGAGTAAGATTGCCTTCCAGGATAAAAATTTACAAAAAGAAAAATTTAGAAGGAGGAAATTCTAAAGAAAATTGTGTAGACTCTAGCGATGGGTCCGTAAGTGACTGTGGAGGCCAATTCTAAATCCACACAGCTTCCCACAGTGAGGACACAGGTTACCAGATTGGATGGGTTGGGTTGGTTGGGTTGGGTTGGAAGAAACTTTTATGTAGGGAGATCGGTGCATTGTAGACTGATATGCTTGCGAGGAGGAGGGTCCGAGAGCCTGCTGGGATGCATCATATCCCAGCGAAGCCTCCCTCCTCCCCTCCCATGGAATGCGTTTTGAAGGTTGGAACTGGAATTCGACCTTTGCTATGGCCATCTAGACAGCATCTAGCAGCCACAACATTGTGCTCTTATTGTGAAAAAAAAAACAGCCAGATATACATCATACTCAAATTAGAACACAAGATGACAAAACAAGTTGACAAAGATATATATATATATATATATATCTTTCAAAAAGGGATGGGATAAGCGAGAAGCCAGTCCTCTGGCAATCATGTCTGCCAGGTCTCACCCTGTGCTGATTGGAGCACGTCTATGTCATGTGTCATGTGCCTTCCTCTTTCTGGAGCTGCTTCTGAACAAGGGGGCACCGCTAAGTTCTTGTTGCACGCACCAATCTGAGCAAGTGTCTGGATCACTGTGCTCAGTCTGCCACACAGCAGGTATACTGGCAGATAATGTTCTGATTTCTTACATTTCAGAACCCAGACCCCCTTGCCGTTGCCGGCCTTGTAAAACTAGTGAGTATCATATGCAGTGGGGGTAGAGGTAAAGCTATGCCTTCATGTCTCTCTTCTTCTTCTTCTTCTTCTTTCTTCTTCTTCTTCTTCTTCTTCTCCTCTCCTCCTCCTCCACCTCCTCCTCCTCCATTATTATTATTATCATCATCATCTACAATAATAATAGTACTGTAATAATATTTATAATAATTATTATAATATAAAAATAAAAATAATTATTAATACTGATATTATTATTCTGCAGATTGATTTAGAAAAGGGATGGGATGTATTACAGATGACTGCATTGAAGACTGATATGCTTGCGAGGAGGAGGGTCCGAGAGCCTGCTGGGGTGCATTATCGTATCCCAGCGGAGCCTCCCTCGCCCCTCCCACGGAATGCGTTTTGAAGGTTGGAACTGGAATTCGACCTTTCCTATGGCCATCTAGACAGCATCTAGCAGCCATAGCATTGTGCTCATCGTGTGTAAAAAAAAAACAGCTAGAAATACAGTAATACCTTGGATTGCAAGTAACTTGGTCTGAGAGCATTTCGCAAGACAAGCTAAAAATTTTTTAAAAATTTGACTTGATAAGCGAGCAAGGTCTTGCAAGGTAGGTATGTAACCGCTCGCCTCAAGCGGGCGTAGTAGCAGGCCGAAATTGGCCCCGCTCACGCCCGCCAGAGACTCACTTTGATATAAGAGTGTTTTGGATTACAAGCACGGTTCCGGAACGAATTATGCTTGCAATCCAAGGTATTACTGTACATCATACTCAAATTAGAACGCAAGGTGACAAAACAAATTGACAAAAAAATCAATATATATTTCGTTCAAAGAAGGGTGGGGCGATCGACAAGCCAGTCCTCTGGCAATCATTTCTGCGAGGTCTCACCCTGTGCTGATTGGAGCACTTCTATGCCATGTGTCGTGCCTTCTTCTTTCTGGAGCTGTTTCTGAACAAGGGGGCACCGCTAAGTTCTTGTTGCACGCACCAATCTGAGCAAGTGTCTGGATCACTGTGGTCAGTCTGCCACACAGCAGGTATACTGGCAGATCATGTTTTGATTTTCTTATATTTCAGAACCCAGACCCTGTTGCCGGCCTTGTAAAACTAGTGAGTATCATACGCAGTGCGGGTTAAGGTAGAGCTTTGCCTTCATGTCTATTATTATTATTATTATTATTATTATTATTATTATCATTATCGTCATCGTCATCGTCATCGTCATCGTCATCGTCATCGTCATCGTCATCGTCATCGTCATCTATAATAATAGTAGTACAATAATAATAATAATAATAATAATAATAATAATAATAATAATAATTCTGCAGATTGATGCAGAAAAGGGATGGGATGTATTTACAGATGTCATCATCATCATCATCATCATCATCATCATCATCATCATCATCAGGCGATCACTCGTGACCGAGTAAGATTGTCTTCCAGGATAAAAATTTACAAAAAGAAAAATTTAGAAGGAGGAAATTCTAAAGAAAATTGTGTAGACTCTAGCGATGGGTCCGTAAGTGACTGTGGAGGCCAATTCTAAATCCACACAGCTTCCCACAGTGAGGACACAGGTTACCAGATTGGTTGGGTTGGGTTGGGTTGGTTGGGTTGGGTTGGAAGAAACTTTTATGTAGGGAGATCGGTGCATTGTAGACTGATACGCTTGCGAGGAGGAGGGTCCGAGAGCCTGCTGGGATGCCTCATATCCCAGTGGGGCCTCCCTCCTCCCCTCCCGTGGAATGCGTTTTGAAGGTTGGAACTGGAATTCGACCTTTCCTATGGCCATCTAGACAGCATCTAGCAGCCACAACATTGTGCTCTTATTGTGAAAAAAAAACAGCCAGATATACATCATACTCAAATTAGAACACAAGATGACAAAACAAGTTGACAAAGAAATATATATATATATATATATATATCTTTCAAAAAGGGATGGGATAAGCGAGAAGCCAGTCCTCTGGCAATCATGTCTGCCAGGTCTCACCCTGTGCTGATTGGAGCACGTCTATGTCATGCGTCGTGCCTTCTTCTTTCTGGAGCTGCTTCTGAACAAGGGGGCACCGCTAAGTTCTTGTTGCACCAATCTGAGCAAGTATCTGGATCACTGTGGTCAGCCTGCCACACTGCAGGTATACTGGCAGATAATGTTTTGATTTTCTTACATTTCAGAACCCAGACCCACTTGCCGGCCTTGTAAAACTAGTGAGTATCATACGCAGTGGGGGTAGAGGTAAAGCTATGCCTTCATGTCTTCTCTTCTTCTTCTTCTTCTTCTTCTTCTTCTTCTTCTTCTTCTTCTTCTTCTTCTTCTTCTTCTTCTTCTCTCCTCCTCCTCCTCCTCCTCCTCCTCCTCCTCCTCCTGCTCCTCCTCCTCCATTATTATTATTATTAT